>CM016561.1:37425036-37985036 GCA_003412495.2 Echium plantagineum | reverse complement strand
TGTTAAATTTGATGTGCAACCACATCTTTCCTTATTGAGTTATTTGTGTTGAAAATATATATTTCCTTAATGGATTATTATTGTTATTATTATTCCCAAGTTGAAGTAAGTAGAAGTTATGTGAAACTTAAACTCTTAAGGTAATAATAATCCAACTAAAACTATATATATATTTTTTTGATAAGTAAAATTATATATATAATCTTTCAGAATACAGCTAATACCACGCCACTTTAACTATTCTCGGATGAGTTTCGCCTCTTATTTCAAGCTTAATCATCAAAGCTTCAACCTTCGTCTTTTTATTTGTTTTCATGATGTGATCAGGTTTAGCTTCTTCTTTTTTAATATATGTTTTAAGCATAGATTAATTATTATTATTCTTTTTTAATATATGTTTTAAGCATAGATTAAAAATTTTAAACGTTTCATACGAAACATCCGAAAAGTTTCAATTTTTGAAATTGTGGAAACGAAATGTTAATATAATTATCAATTTTTTCGTATAAATAAGTTTAAGTTTTCAACTTTTCTCAGAAACTTAGGAACTAAAAAAAGTTCATTTTTGAAAATATATATATTTAAAGAAAGAGAAAATATAACTTATATTGCTTTAATATAATTATTTAATAAATTTTTACAATATACATATATATAACATATAACTCACACTTTCAATGTGTTAGATAATTATAATTGTCTGTTCGTTCTTTAGATATAACTTTTAGTTATTTTTCCAAATAGTATCAATTGATGTAAATATTTTATATAAATTTCATATTTATCTACATATAATATTTATGTTTATTCACATTTGATAACATATATAACTTATATTTTTTTTTAACTTTTTCTAACGTTTCTTAAATGTATCTATAATGTTTCCAAAACGTTTCTTAATTTTATAATTTCAAAATAATGCTCGAAAAATAAACTTTGAACATGGTTTTAAGGCATATGTTAATATATCAAACAATTGATGTCCTTATATAATTGGATTTCAAGGTTAATCATCAAAGCTTCAACCTTCGTCTTTTTATTTGTTTTCATGATGTGATCAGCGCTTCTTCTTTTTTGTGTATAAATGAAATACGAGAATCTGAATACAATATTATTACAAATAACAAATATATAAATTCACAAGTAATAGACAGTTGGAGTGAAATACGAGACAAATTTTATATTGTCTCCAACCCGCAGGTTTAAACTTTAAACCCAAATTTATTGATTAAAAGTTTGGATCAGATAACAAGAAATTATTGAATCATCGTGATTGTGAATTTTAACACTTGAATTTCAAAAGAGCACCTTAAATTTATTAGCATATTATTTTGATAATAAGCCATGATTCTAGTGTTCAAGACTTCAAGTACGTATAGATATACTATTATGACTTATGAGTTATGAGACAATTACTAGGTTTTATTATTTGTTCTAGTCTGAGTATGATTAGACTTTAAAAATGTAATTGTTGGATTAAGCTTGGAAGAATTTGATTCATAAACTAACTATAAGTGCATTAGGATTAGGAATGTATTTAGGAATTATCTAAATATGCGTATTCCTAACAGGATTAGAATTTGTCTAGATCTCTATATAAGGAGATGTCGAGTTGTGAAATAACTTATGAATTAGAGATTGAGAATTTGAGAGACTCTTAATCTTTAAAACAAGAGTAATTAGATTCTATTTATTAAGAATTACATGCATGCACGGTTAATTTGATTTACTACGAAAAATATAGCATGGCTCACGGTAAGGCGGCGGAACCACCAGTGAACCACCCTAGACCACCACAAGATAATGAAATATTTCACACCACTCTAGTTGTTGATATTGGCGGTGCAAATCTCAAGATGCAAACCGTCAATGACTACAGAAGACATTACGCGGCTTTTGGGTTTGTGGATGGTCCGGAAACCCACATTCAGACAGATTTCCAGAGAGGTCCGAATCCAAATTGGTTGCAGAAGTTCCGGGTACGATTGGGAAGTTGTGAGGCATACAAGTATTTGCACTTGGAGGTGTTTACGCTCGGTATGGGCATGAATGATCCAGGGACTTCGCGGGCGTATAAAGTGGTTGGTCGGACGAGGATACCCGTGCCGAAAATCGGGAAGAAAACGATGGGGAGATATGCACTTGAGAGGATGGATGAGAATGGGCGTTTGTGTAGTGAACCTGGAGGTCATATTTTTGTTACTGTTCAAAGTGTGCTAATAGGAAAGCTGAGGAAGCGTAGCTATGATGCAACGTACTCTTCATAAGTTAGTTACGTTTTTAATTAAATTCATGTTACATTAACTATATTATGGTATCAGTTTTTTGCTTAATGGTGTTACTATAGTTCTTAATTTTTTGTGTGATTGAAGTAGTAACAATCATGTCCTAGATTATTTGTTATGTTATTCTGAAATACGTGGGATCGAAAAGGTCATTTAATTTTAAAATACATACTCTGATAGAATAGAGAATATTCCGAAACACGTATCATTGAACGTGTCATTAACTTATTCCTTAACCAATCTTCACATATGTAGTACGTAATGTAATAAAAAATATTTCAAAGTATCAAAATAAATTCCAATGCCTTTTTGTTGTTTCTCACTTTTGCTAAAGCTAGAACTGAAGCAAGAGGTTTAGACTTTGACCTTTACTGGGGATTGTCTTTGTAGATGATTGAACACTTGAATGGGATTTTCTTCATAGTACTATCAATTTTATTATCGTTATTGTGATGATAGTTGTTTAGGCAAGAGACTCTTTAGATGCATCAAGACATATTGTTTACTCGAACGACGATTGTGTTATTGGTAGTTAGCGACGGTTCGATAGTAAACTGTTGAGTATCTAAGTTCGTACAAGTTTATGCAAATTTCAGACAGTCATCAATTGTAAAAAAAGGTAAAGATGTCAAGATTCTTACAAGAATGAGATCAATAATACAGTTTTAAGTAATAAATTAGTAACAAAAAAGTAATGAAACTCTCTCTGGAAAACCTTTGGGCCGACAATAATAACCTAAACCTTTCTTCATCTTCTCTGCAATCACCTCAGCGCCGCCTCCTATCTTCAGCCAACCACCATCAGTCCACCTCTAATCTCAAAGACGCCACCATCTCCTCTTCGTTCTCGTCGTCTCTTCCTCTCCTTAGTCTGAGCTCCTCCAGCGACAAATGCGAATCACCATCTCTTTGCTCTTCCGCCTTGAGTCTTCGATTGAAAAGTCAACGACGCCCCCTCCATTGTCTTGTAAATCGACCTCCTTCCTCCACCATACCAATCGCCACCCAGGAATATAGGAGTAAAAATTCAGCTCATGTTTCTTGCGTTAGATCTAAGCATATCGGATGCCTTTTGAATCAGGATATTAGAAGTAAAAATTCTGCTCCTCTTTCTTGCATAAGAGCTAAGTACTTCCTCTTTCTCAACTCAAATGACCATCTTATTAAAGAAAATAAATTCAATATTTTTTCTTCCGATCGATGTCGGACCTCTCTGGGGCATCAGAATGTTTGCAGAAATCTTAGCTCTCACCACTCTCCAATCAATCGTGGTAAGCAATATTATAAACCAAATCTTGTTTCTTTTTATAATAATAATCGCCTTATCGTTAATCCCGGTCTTAATTCTTCATGTTCTGTGCCTCTCTGCATTATTCATACTGTAATAAATATTCTAGACCATAAACCTTCAATTTTGGGGCCCCGACCCTCCATCCTTGGTCCCTCTCCTTCTTGTCGCAATCAATTCCCCTCTATTTCAAACACATGCCTCTCTATTCTTGGTCCTCGACCATCTATTCTTGGACCTCACCCGTCTAAGATTTCTCAGGGTTTCCCTCTGCCTCCTTATTCAAAAACACCACATGTTGATGTCAATAGTAGTATTTCGGATGAAATCTTCTATTCTCCAGTTTCTTGTTCATCATTAGATCATAGACTGGTGCCAAGTAAAACTGTCAAGGTTGTCGATCCAATTAGTTCTCCAACTTTAAATAGGGTTAAAAGAAGTAGAGAAGAAGGTGTTTTTATTTTTTCCACTGTTCGGGATCTCCCATTAAAAAAAGCAAAATGTGTTAACACAGATTTCAGTCTCTCTATGAAAAATGTTCATAGAATTGATTCACAACTTCAGTTGGACAATATTACGAAGTTGGAAACTATGGTTTCTCAACCTATTAGAAATAAAAGATCAAGGGATAATGATTCTCTTCTTTTAGCTTTTTCTACTTCGAGGGAAAAGAAGCGTAAGTATTATGATAAAACACAGAAAGTTATGTCTCAAACCACTTCCCTCCCTTTTGAGATTAACTTGAACGAGAATTCTAGTATTAGCAAGGATTTGGACAATAAGGAGTGTAAGCTTAAAGTTGGAATAGAGACTACACTCGAAGATGGAAAGAATTGCTCAAATGATATTGAGGAAGCTAGCAGCAACGAGGATTCTCGTGGAATATGCAGTGCAGGTGGTACAAGATGTTCCTCTTATATCTCAAGTAGGTTGGATTTTGTTTGTATTAGAAGAGACATGAAGAAACCTTTTGAGGATGACGATGACCATGATGAAGAAATTGATGAAGACCCTGAACAAGAGGAGAATAGGGTCGAGATTTCTGAAATGGTGTTTAGATCGTCAAATGCCAATTTTTGTTATGAAAAGGACAAGCATGAGCTGTCGGATGATGCAGAAAATGTGGATGAGAGCTACCAAGAGAATGAAGATTATGAAGATGCTGAGGAGTCTTTGGATGGCTCGATGGATCTAAACATCCCGGATCCTGGCTTTAATGGTACTCATGATAAAAATGGAGATATAGATAGCGACGAAGATACTTATGAAGAATGTCAGGACATTTGTAGCCCAGTGGATGAAGATGAGGATACGAAATCTAGAGAAGACGAATTCAATGATGCCATATTCAATGAGAATCACATTGGTAATGAATACTTGGGTGGGAGCAATGACGTGTTAGATCTTGAAGCAGTTTCTACCTCTCAAAATCGGATGGAGGATGGTTTGGCGTAAGAACTTCTCCAAGATCAAGAAAGGCAAGGACTGGGACATGATTAAGAGCAATGCTTTGGACTTTTGTTGCAGGACTTTTTGGTACCCGACTTCTGTTGGATGTTTTCTTAATCTCATGGAAGAGACTATTGAAGAATTTAACTCTGATTGTAATCATTTTAATTTTTCATGTCCTAGTTGTTCAAACATCGAAGATGTTGATGTAAACTTTTATTCCTAATCTATAATACTTATAAAAGAGCCAACACCCTTAGGTGTTTCTTCCACATTTTGTCAAGACTATTTTACCCCTTCCCATTCATATATTACTATTGATTTAATTTTTTAATTATATGTATCTTTTAATGAGAAGCTCAAGGGATGGGTACATTATGAAGTAATATTTTTGAATATTTGAAAAATGAAAAATTCATCTCAACCAATTGTATCCATTAATTATTGGCCACAACTACATTATTTCATTCGAATGCAAATAACTCAGAGAAGGTGCATTATTACCGTTATTAGTGTTATCATTTCCTACACAATAAATGTAATTAAATGTATTATTTAGTGTAATTTTAGGATCATCACTTTGATGAGCCAATTCAACTTTCTCTAATAATAATTATATCAAAATAAAACTAAGCATATATAATCAAATTAAACTAATACAATTTCAATTTTATAGCACATTCAAATACTATATTTTCAACAATCCTTGTGATAATAACAAGATAGAGAATTTCAAGAGCCGATAAGAATCACATCAAGAGTATAAGGCTCTCCATTAAATTTATTAATGACATAACCTAAATGCTCAAATAGTTTCTAATATTCCACGAGAGTCTAAAAAACAGCTAAAAATATTTATACTTATCAAAATCATATTTAGCTCTAAAGATGATAATATGGAGAACTATTTCTTTTACATGATTTAATTACAAAATATCAATTGATATTGAGAGTTGAAAAATGACAATATGCATATTATGAGATAAAAAAAGCAATATTTAGACATAAAAGTTGCAAAAATTATTAAATATTTATAAGAGTTCGAATTCGATTATAACAAAAGTTAGAAGTTAAAATTAGTAGAAAGATCTTTAAAAGATTCAACAATTACTAAAAATAACATTTAGCTTTTAAAACTACACTATATAGTTGGTAATAATGCCAATTAAAAATCTAATTTAAAAAAATAATGAGAATAAATAATGTTTTTGAGAAATAATGACACTCAATAAATGTGTTCTAACACTATATCTTGGAGTTACCTTACTTTTAACATTCATTTATATCCTTCAATCTATTATCATTTTTTCTTGTCTTTCATCTAAAGTAAATTCATTTTTTTTGTTAGAGCAGTTCACTTTTTCATTTTCATCAACATCGATGATTAAGAAAGAAAATCATACACAAATTCTCTGTTGTTTATCAACTAACATCGTTTTTATCTTTCATCTACAGGTGTGGACATACAATGTACAATTGAACAATCATCAGGAATATTGATTTGTTGTTGAAACTTCTCAATGTAAGATTTCCTTTATATTATAGTTCTTTAGTTACTTTTATGAATTATCGTTAGTTCATTCACAATAAAAACTAGAAATATGATCAATATACTAAGGTTAATATATCTATATATAAAACAAAAAGTACATTCATATAAATTAAACTTGGATGATATATGTAAAATTAACTGATGACTTTTATATTCTTTCTATATAAATTTATTTATGCATGAAATAATAATATGTCTTCTATTGATATATAATACTCAATAAGAATATTATGAAAATATTTCTTTAATGTTATGGTAAGCTCAATCAACATGTAATATTATTTTAAATTTTGTAAGAGTGTTCTTTTATTATATATTCAAACGATATATATACTTACACACATATATATATATATATGTATATATGATGAAATTATAAGGATCAAAAGTCAAATTAAAAAACTAAAATTGTTAAACTAAAATATAAATTAAATTCATATAAGTTAATATAAATTACTCCCTCCATCCCTTTTTTATAGAGCCATTTTGACTCTGGGTCAAACTTCGAAAGTTTTGACCGTAAACTTTTATTAATCGATAAGAACTAATATAGTCATATGGATCTTGTTAAATTCGTCTCAATATATATTTTTGAAATATCAAGTTCTTATAATTTTTACACTTGTAAAATTAAAAACATTTATGTTTTAAGTCGTGTCTTGGATACCGTAAAAAAGTAGATGAGTCTGTCAATTTAGGGCTAGAGGGAGTAAATGTTTGGGTTAATTTGCGAAATTATATATGACCCTTTAGTTTCTTTTAGAATCAACATATACAACTTTTTTATTGCACATTATTTAATTCACTGTTTCTTTATAAGATTTTTCAATTATATGATTGATACTCAAATAAGGCTAAAATATGTATTTGTATGTATTTATATATGACTTATATGTAATATATTCAATTTTGTATAATATATGGCTCACATATGAATGTCAATTATGTAAATTGTAAAAAAACTTAGATTCATAGTTTATTTTAGCAAAAGTAGTCATCAAACCATATAAATCTCACAATTGGTTTAAAAAATTATTACCATTACATATCTAATTTTATTTGAATTTCGATCCTTAAAATTTCATGATTAATATATATTTTATTCGTGATTTGTTTTAGGAAAAGTAGTCATCAAGTTGTATTAAAGTTATTATTGAAAAAGGAGGTCTTCGGTTATTTATAATTTCAAACCTTTTTGACAATTTATCTCATATGTACTTTAATTGTTATTACTTAGAAATTTATTGTAATAGTTAAGTGTAATACCATCGCATTCATACTCTCATCGCTAATTTATATATAAAAAGCAATTGTATTAAAGTTATTATTAAAACATTAATTTCAACTATAGATTCAACTATATGTGGATGTATTAAAGCCCTTATATTTTAGTGTAATAATGTTTATATATTTTAGTATTCAAAATCATATTGATGACTTCAAATTTGATTTTTTATTTTCTTTTTATATCAATGTCATATTTCTTTTATTATAGAAGATCAATTTAAAACCAAAAATAAGAAGAACGGTTATATTGATTTTATGATTTGATTAACTATATTTTTTATACGAATAAAAACCATCAAGGTAACTGTTTTACAAGAGAACTATCTAAGAGACGTGTTATCGAATGACTTATATCTCTTTATGGATAGATATTTGAAGAAATAATAACAGTCGATTAGATGAAGTTCTTATAATCTTAATACTATCTAAGACCCAAAACATGTTATGAAACTTCTTCTTAGTGTGTCTCAATCTCATAATCTTTTTTCAAAGATGAATTGCAAAATCTTTGGTATGTACTTTTGTATGGCTCGTTGAAATTATAGTCAATTACTATTTTTATATATTGCACATATGCATCATCACATATATTAATATAATGTAGTTATTTAGTATTACGTAGAAAATACATTAAGTAGAATGGTGAATTATCATATGCATATTCTTAGTAACAAATATGAGTTAATCCAAAAAATGTAAATTTTTTAAATCTTTTATGGATAATATTATTTGATTTAAAATCATCATCTATATATACTACTAATAGATAGATATAGTTGAAAAAGTATTAATTATTTTAGTTAGTAACAAACTCACTTTTAAAAGAGAGGTTCTTATGTAAATGATTTCTTTATTATATTTTTAAATTTAGATATTTTTGCTTAACTTTATATATTTACTACAACGATGACCCAGTAATGGTAATAATATTTCATAGTATTTCTCAGTTATCTATTAGTGATGAAAAGCTATAACATTTGAAGTGTTTATCATGTGAGATAATTTTCATTCTCTTTCATTAAATCGTTATGTATGAATTATCTACATATGGAGAATTTTAATAATAAGCTATAACGTATACGAGAGTGCATGTAGTCTTTGAGATATATTATTGGTATATAGTATATCAATAATCCATATATGGATATCTTTAGTTAAGTATATCAATAGTATAGTACTCTTAAGTATTTCATATTATATTGCTTTATGCATAAGTAAATGTCTTTTTGAAATTCATTATTATTGATAAAATATTTATAATAGTTGTACACTTGTGTTTTTTGATTACTATTAATCAATCATGTGCAATAGTATAATTTCACTTTTTTGATATTTTCTTCGAGGAAGTTACAAATTGCACATGAATTGACATTGAACTCGATTAATGTGAAAAGTTACACATCCATATAAATTTTGATACATGTAGTATATATCATTAATAATTTATTCAAAAATTTATCACGTGCAACGCACGTAACATAATACTAGTTTTATGAAATGCATGAATTATCAAAAAAAAAAAAAGTAATAAATTAGTTAAACTGTCGAAAATGTACCACATTAAACAACTTTCAACCTTGTCCACCAACGATCTTCCCCCCCCCCCCCCCCCCCCCCCCCCCCAACCAAAAGACTCCCTATAGATATTGAGCTTTGAAAACAAAAGGGAAGTTTTCATAAAATTCCAGAGAGCTACCTTCAGATGATCAGATCTATAACCCATCCCCTGGAGATTTGTTTCAGAACCGAAGTTTAAAAATGAGAATTCTTCGAAAGGATAACCAAACGTCGAAATTTGTAATAATGATAGGGGTTCAATAGATATTGAGTATTGTAATGTTGACTTCAAGATGGAATGTGCACACACAAACAACATAACTTAAACAGGCACTCATCAAGTATGCTCCAGTTACTAGTGATTATAAAAAACAAGAACACTAATCGCCACAGGAGGCAACCTTGTCCATCACCAAAGATACAACATCCTTGGACTCTTTCAACAGTTCGATGCTATTCTTCAGACGGCGTCTCTTGATAGCTAGTGAAGGGGATTCTTCCAGCATCCTTTCGATTCCTCCACCGTGGGGCGACATCAACTCCTCCACAGTCTCCGCCTCCAACTCACGATTGACTAAATTATTAATACTATAAAGCAAATGCAGAGCCATACCATCCACCAATCTCCCCAAAACTATCTTCCAATAAGCGGTCATTCTCATCTTCATATCGAAAGCTTGTTGAACGGAATCCTTATAATTCATAAGATGGCCAATTTTAACATATCCAAAACCATCAAGACGTGATGACCCATGGCCACCATTTAGCCTTTCCATAAAAGAAGATTGTTGATCCATAAGATCGTTCCAGCTGGAAACATATTCTGGATTGCAAGTATAGTCAGCTAACTTTTCCATGGCCATTGTTTCTGCCACCCATTCTTTGGATTGATGAAGCTTCTTCGCAATGAGGTTTTTAGCAGACCTTCTTGCTAAGGAAACAAGCTGGGGATAATCACCAAAATGGCGCATTAAGATTGGAACAACGATTCCCTCTACGTAATTCCATAACTTCTCAACAAATTGAACTGGCATCTCCGATATCAAGTTCACCTTCCTCTGTAGAAGGCCTAGGAAAGCAGTCCTTGGGAGAAAATTTGGCAGCGCTATTCCCTTAGTTTCCTCAAGCACTCTGATTTCTTCCATCAAGAAATCGTATTTGTTGTCATTTTCATGACACTTACCTTGCAATTGATCAGAATATTCGTTGAGCATTTCCGCCAACCTGGCTGTGCAATGCATGTTTTTGTCATCAGGGTACTCATCGAACTCCCCCCTCAACAGAATTTTTCTCAATGATTCTTTGGACTCGCCTAATATATGGACGAAAGATGACATGGCATCAGCAACGGAAGTCATATTCCGAGGGAGTTTGCTGAGATCAGCCACATTAACATCGAGCTTGGAGTTGATTTTCCTAATAATATCAGGCAAGCACTTGGATATAATTGTCGCTTGAATTTGAACCAGTTTTTGCGCCAAGACAGGAATGCCCACCATTGAACTTGGGATTCTTGATAGTAACTCATGGCATTGAAACAACCTCGCTTCCTCAGCGCGAGCTTCTTCATACGTTTCAGTTCCAATGCGATTCCTGACACAAACATACCCAAGGCCTATGTTCACATCATCAGCTGTTATTTTCTCTAACAGCCCTTCAGCGCCTCGATCAGCTTTAGTAACAACAGCAAGTGTTCTCTCACCAGACTTGTCAACCTTCTGGGACATCCTGATCGATTCACAAGTAGTAAAATCGACATTGGCAGATAAAACGTTAAGGATAATACTCTCGTTTGGAGTTATATACTCCATCATGATCGCAGATATTTGTTCATATATATCTTCAGGCTGGCCATGAACAGGCACCCGAGTAATTCCAGGCAGATCAACCATCGTCAAATCAGGAACGCCAATCTTTTTGACAACCAACGTTAAAGGGATGTTCGATATCCCTTTACCCGATCCAGCAATTTCTTGAGTAGCATTACTGATGGCATCAGTAATATTATCCTCAGTAGTTTGCACAACTTTCTCACCAAACTCCAGGAAAAGTTCAGGTTCCGGCTTCTCATGAGACTGCAGCCTCATTATCAGAGGCACCCGAGTGCAAATTCCTTGGCCTCTCGGAAGGCTTATGCTTGCCAGAGATTCAAGAACACTTGACTTCCCTGACGACTGATCACCAATCACAACAATCGTCGGAAGCTGAATCCCTTCTTGCATAACATTAAGGATACGTAGTTTGTCAACGCAATCGAGAAGTGGGCGGATTTTGTCGTTGTAAGAGGATATAATAGGAGCAGAATGTATAGAAATTGGCTTAGCCTCCTCATCAACTATAGTAAGGGACATTTCTTGAAATTCTCCCATGGAGTTTGTTTATTTAGTGGTTGTAGACACTTGTGGTTGAGTGAAGTGATGAATTGTTTACAGAGCTCAGCTTCTTATAAGCATTTTTTGAGTAGCATTATTGATGGCATCAGTAATATTTGCAAGCAACCAATATTGAAGCGGGAATCAAGGGTGGCAGAGGGCAGTGAACTAGCCAGTAGCCAGTAGCCTCTATTGTCACTTCTTACAGCCTCTATTGTCACTTCGATAGTTCGTAGAGTGGCGAACTTATCACTTCGATGGTTTTTGTAATAATTCTAAAGAAAAAAAATGATATGCTCATCTTAAGCGCCCCGCTTGGCTAGCAGTTTGGTACTCTACCTCAAGAGTGCCCAGACTCTGTGAATCGAACTCACACACTTGTTGAGAATCACACTCTTATAGTGAATCCCGTGAGCATTCGAGCTATGACCGTAATTCTGCATTTGTGAAGGAAGGCTTTCAATGTTGGAATAAAAATGATAAGTTAAATTTACATGTTATTAAAAAATGCTACTGTCTGTGTTTCAATATGTTTGATTGTTTAGAAATTTTGTCATATTTCAAAATGTTTGATTGTTTACATTTCCAATAAATTTTTAAGCCTATTTTCTCCTTTTTGCCCATATAAAGTACTATTATTCCTAATAAAGTAACATCCAACACATTTATTTGAGCACATATTAGTGATCTTGCACCATTCATTAATAAAATACTTTTTCGCCAAACAATCAAACATATCGAAACGGATGGAGTAATAGTCAACACAAAAAGTGTGTGAAACTATGTGATGATCTTATGAAGAAAAATCAAGGTATTGAACATTCTTATACAAAATATTTTGTAAAGGAAGAGCAAGATTATCTTATTCGCTTAAAGCATCTCTTGAAGCCTAAGAAATTTCTTGTGAAGGGTGGGTTGGCCTCAGATTGACTTATGTGATATAACAAAAGACAATTTAAGCATTATACGATGATTTATTCCAACCAATTTTTTAGAAAAATTCCTTCCCCCTCAACACAATTCACACGCGCCATATACACCATTCATTCACCCCCCCCACCCCAAATTATGCAACAATTCGTGCCTATAATTCAGCCAAAACGGTTTCATTTAATTGGATATTAAATGGGGCGTGTATTTCACACCACTATTAGGAGAGTGGAGCTTAATTTTATCACTTAAAAATCAGATTTTCCCTTCCACATTTACCCTCATTCAATTCCAGCCATAAGATCAAGAACTGCCTAAAACACATTAATCCAACGGTTACCAATAGAGTTATCACCATGATAACACATTTGAGTTATCACATAAGAAAAAACTCGACAAAAACCGAACTACTATATGGTAGAGAAAAATATGGAAAAAAACGTGACATTTAAGTTACATGGAGTAAATTGTGGAACCAACTAATGACACTAAATTGAATTAAGAGTTAAGCTGGAAAAAAAAAAAGGAAACAGTTACCTAAACAAATATAATCGTCCAAAAACAAAACACATTAATTGGAAGGGTGTATTACACACGCGTGTGATAGAGAGTGGTGCTAAATTTTCGCCCAAAAATTTTAGATTTCTACTTTCAAAACCACCCTCGATCAATCTGAGCCACAAGATGAAAAATTTCTATAATTTCACTGATCCAACGGTCACCAATTGTGTTATCACCATGATAACAAAATTTTGTTATCACACAAGAAAAAACTCGCAATTCATAGACCAAATGACCTTATACGTATCTTGGCGGGGCAAATTATTTGCAGCCATGGCGTGTTTCACTTTTGGTTGATGAAAATTAAAAACTGAAATCTAAGCCATGCTTCCACTTAGCTTCCTCACACTATTAATTCATAGACCAAATGACCCGATTTATATTTACAACAGAGGATAAAATTATACCCATAAATTTTTCGCATACAGTATAATACATAATATTTAAATTTTTTGATGAATTGGACTAGGGAACAATAAAAGTATCCTCAAATAATTTCTTTAAAAACAAGAATATGCATTTCATTTGAAAAATGTGTTCCACCTTATTATTTAAATTTAACATTTGTAGTTAATAATATATATTTTAGGGTTAATGGCATGAAAGATCACTGAACTTTGCTAAACTTTCTATTTCGATCACCCTCTTTTCAAAGTGAGTGTTTTGGATCACTTAATTACAATTTTTCGCTAAAATTTGGTCACTAGACCGTTTTGAAAGATTTTAGGTGCATTTTGTACGTTTTTAACGAGGGCAATTTTGTCCGTTAACATATATAGACATTCAATAATTTTTTAATTTTGTCGCTAAATGATTCAATGCGTATAAATGTGAACGGACAAAATTACCCTTGTTAAAAACTTACAAAATGCATCCAAAATCTTTCAAAACGGCCCAGTGACCAAATTTTAGGGAAAAAATATAATTAAGTGATCCAAAACACTCACTTTGAAAAGAGGGTGATCGAAATGGAAATTTTAGCAAAGTTCCGTGATCTTTCATGCCATTAACCCTATATTTTAAGATATATAGTTAGAAACTACATTTGTTTTATTTGGATTATAAATTTTCTTATACATTTTCTAAAATTGTATATATGGCAGTATGTATTAGTAAGATTAAGAAAAGAGAAAAATGAATCATTTTTCAATTATTTTCTGCTCTAAAGCATAAAAAATAATGAATATATTTGATGAATGATGATATGAATATGTAATGACATGCACAATTACTTCCTAACTTACGTATAAGGTTGTAAATGGATTAAACTATACTGAATGTAATTACGTTTGGTTCAATCAGCAGGGGGTCGAACCTTACGTTCGATGCGGTCCTAAATGTGAGAATCGTACCCAACCTTACGTTCAGCTTTGTCCACTATGTGCGAACCGGACCGAACTATTTGCGAACAAGTTCGGTTTGGGTGGCAAAAATATTCGATGCGATTAGACATTTGGGCGGATAAGAGGGAGATGACTCATGAATAATGAGTTAATTATGAAGAGATAAGAAGTGAAAGTGATTTTTATGATTTAAGTTAGTTTATAACTTTTAAGTCTGGACTTCAGAGTATAAATAAGAAAAACATATGTATTAATATGCTAGCCGAACTAAATCGAACCGTTTGGTTTGATTCTCCAAATCTTGGATTTTACAGTTTAATCGTTTGATATTTATCAATACATACTCAGCCACAAATCAAATTTTTCGAGCCAAATTAAATTTTTTACATTGGTGTTCCATAAACCGAAGTCCTTCTACATATTCGAACCATCCCTACAAGAGTAAGCAAAGTGTCTTCAATACATTTCCTTCCACAAATAAATGCCTTCACTCTTTTATCACCTTCACAAATTGCTTTGCTTTCTTGGGCAAAGGAAAAGATATGTTTACGGAAACATCTTTCTATCAAGTATGTCGATTGGACTTGGGTATAACCAAGAATCTTTTTGTCATCTCTCTAGCTTTAATTTCGACAAAGTGGTCAATAATATACTCAAGTATTTAAGTTCTAGCGAACCCTTTGTTGGAATATAAGTATATTAGTACTGTCCTTAACATCATTTCGTTCCTATACAAGTGTTAAGACAAATAAATGTATATAACAGATTTTTCAAGTGAGTATACACTTTACCCTTAAGAATATTTCACCCTTACACAAGTGTTTTGTGGGGATCCAAAGTCTAAAGGGATATTGAGAATCTCCCCTTGTTAATGCACTATTCAATCAAGAGAACCAATATATCAAAAGTTATGTATATGTTGAGTTAATCAATAGCCTAGTGGAATAAGACTCTTGCTAGTGACCGGAAGGTCGTGGGTTCGAAGCTCACATCATCGTTAATTTACAAAAATATATATATATATTTTAAGAGAGTGTGCTCTTGAGAAGAAAAGATATGTTCATTTCATTACCCATTTTAGAAAAACACTTCCTGTATTTAAATATACGAAATGGTTCTCAAATAACCGCTCAAAAAAAAATCATCATCGTGACCTGGAAGTCACCCGAAAAGTCTCCGACGTAACCGGAGCTCAAGATGACCTCACGACGCAAAAAAATCTTCGCTATCGTGACCTGGATGGAACTCACGACCAAATATCAACAATAGGAAATGTCAACAATCCCCCCCACCATTTACGAGAAAAACCAACACACAACAACCTCGTACATAAATAAAGATATATCATAATTAAACTTTTATTTTAGTAAACACTCCTTTTAAATAGTCAGTATAACATAATTGACAGAGCACTGAACCGTCTATCTTCTTGAACTACTTAATTCTATAACGAACAAAATTTTTACCTTTGATATAATGAAAAATTAACATTACTAATATAACCATGTGTTCTATATCCTCTCGTTCTTTCACATATGTCGATTGGACTTGGTCCCCTATAACCAAGAATCTTTTTGTCATCTCTCTAGCGACGAAGGGGTCAATGATATACTCAACTATTGAAGTACTATAAAGAACCTTCCTTCTTCCATATTTCTTATGGCTAGCAATATTGTCAGAGCAATTTTCATTCTGCCAGAACAAAGTTTGAGTATGTATCTATTTTAACCTTCAAGTCAACTATTATAGTTTATCATTATTTAATATCTTCTTGCAATTAGAGTTGATTTTAAAAATCAGCAATAAATGAACACATTCAATATTTTAAGTATATGCATTCTTAATGTTAGTAAATCATCATTAATGAGATGAAACATTTGATAAGAAAGAGTGAAAGACGATTCATCTTGAGATTATTCATTCTCAATAGCGTATAGACTCAAGATCATCAATATTTGACACTATTTTTGAAGGTAATGAATTTGAAAAATTAATATCTAACTTGAATGATAATTACCATCATCGGAAAGGTAATGTGCTCAAGATAAATTATACGAGATTGTTGACGAGTCAAATCCTATGGTTTATGAATCCAATATTCAACGGATCAAAGGGCGACCGAAGGAAAAAACAAAAGTTGAACCAAAAGAAATCCTTTACAATTTGAAATCATAGAAAAGCTCGGCAAATGTTCTCATCCTCATAGTTGAGAAAATATTAATTTAAACGTAGTAGTTTTTATTTTAATTTATTTGTCTTATGCTCATCTTTTCATTGTTTAATACTGACTGTATTAGTTCTTGTGGATATTGTGTTGCATAAACTTACCTAACAAAATTCATTGTTTAAGATTACCTTTTCTTCTTTCATTGTTAACTCCGTGCAAAAAAAAGTTACAGACAACTAATTTCTACATTCATTTCTTTTTAATTGATAATGAAGATCTTACATACTAATGTCTATTGCCTTTTATTTTCAACTGAAATTAAACATATTTTTGTAAATTGTTTCCTTTAGTAATAATTAATTTATACTAGTAGTTGACTAAGAGAGCAATAATGATGATTAACTAACATTAAGGATATATATTTAAAATATGAAATGTGTTCATTTATTGCTGATTTTCAAAGTTATTCTAATTGCAAGAAAATATTAATAATGTGTTTGGTATGGTGGAATGGAATGGATTAAACAGGAATGGAATTGAATGACTTGGTTTGGTACTTAGGAATTGATATTCATTGCATTCCTTAGTTAATCCCATTACCCCATTTGAGGTAATACCCATTACTCCCAAATTGGGCGTAATCATCCATTACTTCGGATGAGGGAATCGAATGAGGAAAAATACGACAGGGTTACAATATTTATAATTATAACAAATTATTCTAAAAATACTACATTTACACAAGCTGCTTTGATTACATTGAGAAATTCGCATTATTATTATTGTTATTATTATTATTATTATTATTATTATTATTATTATTATCATATTTATTATTATTATTATTATTATTATTATAACTATCATTATCTCTACTACTACTACTACTATTATTATTATTATTATTATTATTATTATTATTATATTATTATTATCATTATTATCATATTTATTATTATTATTATTATTATTATTATATTCATTAATATTATTACTACTACTACTACTACTATTATTATTATTATTATCATTATTATCATATTTTTATTATTATTACTATTATTATTATTATATTCATTAATATTATTACTACTACTACTATTATTATTGTTATTATTATTATTATTATCATTATAATTATTATCATATTTATTATTATTATTATTATTGTTATTATTATCATTATTATTATTATTATTACTATTATCATATTTATTATTATTATTATTATCATTATTATTATTATCATTATTATTATTATCATATTTATTATTATTATTATTATGATTATTATAATCATTATTATTATTACTATTATTTTTATTATTATTATCATATTTATTACTATCATTATTATTTTAGGATAATAATTGTAATAATAATAATAATAATAATGAAAATAAGATTATCTTTAGACAAGCGGCTTTGAATAACCGAGTTAAAGTGTTTGAGATTAATATTTGTATGTTCTACTATATATCTATTTTCCAATACATGTTCATTAATTTGTTGTGATTAATTAATTGAAAACTAATTTTATTATTAAATAGTTATTTTTGGGAAGATAAACAATTGTGTTTAGATAATATAATATTTACTTGAATATATTTAGTGGTACATTAGTAATTTAGTTATATTATGATTATTGTTACATCATACCAAACTAAGGAATGTAATGGTTAATGGTAATTGAATTACATTACTACGACCATACCAAACAAAATAATAAGAATCATTTGTTCATTCCTTTCCTTTACTCATTCCATTACGGAAGTCATTCCATTCCTAAGTCATTCCATTCCAGGCTACCAGACGCACAGATAGTAAATACTAATGACATAATGCAATAGTTGACTTAAAAGGTTAAAATAAGTACATACTCCAATTTTGCTCTGACAGAATGAAAATTGCTCTGACAATATCGCCAGCCATTTCTTATAGGAGAATGGTTACTTGCATTCATCACATAATCGCTCATGAATAGTACTATGATTTTATTTAGTCATTGATCTTTTAAATTGAATACTTGGGCAAATGACATCTAGGTCCCCGAGTTTTATGTTAAATGTCAATTAGGTCCCCAAGTTTTTTATATTACCATTTTAGGTCCCTGAGTTTTATCTTATATGTCAATAGGGTCCTCTGACATTAAATTAAATAAATTATTGACCATTATACCCCTCTTTATAAATAACTCAACATTTAATTAATTTTTATCTAATAAAAATAATTTATTTTTGTTCATAATTTAATTATTAAAATTTAATCAATAATACTAAAATTAAATTGATAATTATGAAAA
This sequence comes from Echium plantagineum, assembly GCA_003412495.2. NCBI lineage: Eukaryota > Viridiplantae > Streptophyta > Magnoliopsida > Boraginales > Boraginaceae > Echium > Echium plantagineum. The sequence goes on along the minus strand of CM016561.1, from coordinate 37,965,943 downwards.
ATAAAAAGTATATATATTAACATAAACTATCCAATTTGAATATATAAAATTATATATAATATAATTATTTAAAATTGCTGAGCTTTCAAATTATTTTTTATTATACAAATTTAATTAAGTATTAATAGTATATGGGGGTATTAAGGTAATTGAGCAACTCAAAATTGATGCAAGGACCTAAGATAGTAATATAAAAATCTCAGGAACCCAATTGACATTAAAGATAAAACTTAGGGACCCATATGTTATTCACCCCTTTTACTTATATAGTTAACTATTTTATAAAGTAAATATTTACGTCAAAAACACGACTTTTTCAAGTGCAAAATAATAATTTTACATTTAATTCAATTTGGGATTCATTATATTTATCCCTTTTTGATATTTGTAAAAGTTTATCCAGATGTAAATTATTGTTTGCTCTTAGGAAAGTCATGTGTTTGGTGGATGCATTAACTAAAAGTACACTTCACAAAATAGTTAATAACATGAGAAAAAGTATCAAATTGAAAAGGATCAGTGAATGAATGAGATCATAATATTTATAAGTGAGCGGATGGTGAATGTATATACACATCAGTGATGTAAGTAAGGTAACACAATTTTAGTTTCTTCAGTTTATTCATAATGTAACTATTCCCTCATTCCTAAATTATTAACTCTCATTTGACTTTTATGATCATCGTGACACGATTTTAACGTAAATATTTTTAATTTAATACAAGTAAAATTATAAAAAAAAATTGACATTTCAAAAATATATGTTAAAGAGAATCTAACAAAATCTCACATGACTATATCATTTGTTATCAGTTAAAGAAAATTCATGATCAAAATTTTAAAATAGTGTACCCCCAAAAAAATATCAAAACCTCCCTTACAATTTGGGAGGGTATTAGAAGACATATGGTTCTCGAAATTTCTGTTAAATGTCAAACGGGTCCCTCGACTTTTTGTATTATAATTGTCAATCAAGTCATTTTCTCTCCATTTTCTCTCTAGTTTCTCTCTAGAGTCATTTTCTCGCTAGGTTCACACTAGTGTTATTTTCTCCTTCAAATCTATTGAGTTTTCATTTTTACCTTATGATATACACACAATTGGAGGCTGTTTTTTCGGATCAAATTGATTTGGTGGGAACCTATGGATTTCATAATCCATACATGGTATTACCATTGTTTCTTCTCCCCAATTTTGGCCATTTTTACTTGGCGTTTGAGTCAATGCAATTGATCTCCCAATATTCTGGGCAGATCTTGTGCCACCGTAATTGGCTAATTTTGATAGCTCTATACAGAGCTCTCTTCCTGTCTGTTCTTCACCATCCACCACTCAAATATTTAAAACAGTATTCTTGCTTCAAGTGGTTTTATTGTCCCTTACTTGTCTCTACATCTAATAACATGGAGACACAGTATCGGGAGAGATCTTGGGTGGAGCATCGTGTATACATTGCCACAATCCAGGGGCTGGAGGAAAGATGGCAGCGGCCGGACGATCCCGCCACACTTTTGGAGAGAGAAAAGGAAATAGCGTTAGATCTGGAATCCCCTAAATTTCCTCCTGGATTTGAAACGGTCATTAATGCTAATGAGAGTAATAAAGGGGAATTGAAATCTTTGAAATTTAAAGGAATTGATGGTCCTAGCATTGATGCTAATGACAGCTTGACCATAATTAAAGCTAATGATGGCTACAAATTTAAGGAGCCAATTAAGTCAATTCTTTGTAAGGCATTCATTGACCTTAATAAGTATTTGACTGGCGCTACATCTAATGAGAAGGGCATTCAATGTTCTATTATTGACGCAAAGACTCCTGGTCTGGTCAAAAGGAAAATACAGATTTCAGAAATGTGTTGCTTTTGTGATAGTCAAAATGGAGACATACTTCATGTGCTTAATAATTGCATTTTTACAAAGGAAGTGTGTTTTCATCTAGGCATTAGCAGAGACACAACAAATTACACCAACTTTCAGGATCTATTTGAAAGGTACAGGAAAAAGCTTCCTCCTGATTTATTTAAGAGATGGATTATATGCTTGTGGGACACATGGCATCAAAGGAATCGAAAGATTCAAGGTGAAAATATAAGAACTCCAAAAGAAATTGTATGTTTTGGAACCTTTTACCTGGAAACCTTCGATTCAGCCCCTAATCTCCTTAAATCCATCCAGCCTCCAAGAATCTGAACAAGCAGCTCGCCATTTTCGACTCTCACGGCTGCTCGAAAGTTTATGCTTAATTGGTAGTGGTGTTAGGTTTAATGAAGTTAAGGTGTAGTAGCTATAGTCCAGGGTTTTCTACCTGAGACTTTAACTGATGATAGGAATGGGCCGAACTCTTAATCCATGTTGGATTTAAGAATTTATTTGAGATTTTGTTGGTTATTTTATCATCAGCTGGACTCTGGTCCATAGTTGTATAAGTTTGTAATTATTATTTTTTTCATTTCTTTAATGAAATTCATCGCTTATTACCAAAAAAAAAAATCATGTAGCATAAAACATACGTAATATCTTATTGTCTGTTACACCTTTTTCTATTGCATCATAAATTTTTAGTTAACTATAGATGATGAAAAATAGTTTCTTTTCATTTAAAAATAATTATTTAAAGATTTGATCGAATAGCCTAGTGGAAAAGGCTATTGCTAGTGACCAAAAGGTTTTGAGTTCGAAATTCACCTCATCGCTAATTTACAAAAAAAATGATAATTATCTAAAAATTATACAAATAATATTAGATACGTAAATTAGTATTTATTATTATAATCAATGATTAATTTTAATATGTATATCAAATCAATTTTAATTTCTAGCAATGAATTTCTCAATTTTGCTATAAATATTGCAATTTTGTATTGAAAACAATGAAAAAATACAAGGGTATCGGTGGAAGAGAATGTACTAACTACCAAGAAATCTTTTTCTGTTGTAAGTGTGGTATTATCACACAAGAAAATTACCAAAATGATCCAGTAAATATGTTCAAGTTGCACTTTGATCATAGTAAATATTACGGCTGCTCAAATGGTCCCCGAAATTGATACGAATAGTGCACTTTAGTCCATGTTTTAACTTAAACGTTAATTATGGACATAAAACATTCAATCACCTCAACAAATTAAATTTTAGTCTCTGTTTTAACACACGTAAAAACACGCTTGAAACAATAGCCTCTACACAAATTTGAATCCATAAGCAAGGCCTCTAGTTTTTCAATAAATTAGTGCCTCCAACCCTCCACCTAAATTACCTTATCATTTATTTCTAAATATTTCCGAGAAATAAATACACAACCTTTCTTTAACCAAGGTGGAAGAGAAGGTCCCATATCATAAAATAAAAACTTACACCAACTACCAAGATACCTTAATGGTTCGTTTTTCTCGAGCAATATAAACCATCATTCCATTATGACTGAAAGATGACTAAAGGCTGGAGCATGCAAAAGAAGCTTTATCAAATAGTGGGCTAACCAAAGGGGGAACAACTTAAAAGGAGAAGATAGGATGAATAGCACAATTATAACTCCTTTATTAATTGAGTCAATCGAATAGCCTAGTGAAAAAGACTCTTGCTAATGACCAGAAGGTCTTGGATTCGAAACTCACTTCATAGTTAATTTACAAAAAAAAAAAAACTCTTTTATTATTCGTACTACACAATTAATTTTCTCATGTCAAATACCATTTTAGTGAAAAATGTCCAAATTACCCCTATCTTTTGCAACTTTCTTATTCCCCTAACAATTACTTCTCCACCATACTACCAACCCTCTCCACCAACTACCAATCTCATTCTTCACCCCCATTTCTCTTCTTCAATCCACAACCTCAATTGCCACCAACCACTAACCTCCTTCTCTACCCCATTTCTCTTCTTCAATCTGCCAACAAAAGGGTGCTTATTCCGAGCAGGGGCGAGGGTGGGGGGCTTATTCCGAGCAAGGGGGGAGATTCCGAGCAGGGGTGAGGGGAGGGGTTGAAGGTTGATGATGGTGGTTTTGAGAATTGAAGAAAAAAGATGGTGAATGGTTGGCAGTGTTTGGTGGTGATAGGCAGTGGTCGGTGGTGATATAGGTGATGATAATTTTGTGAATTGAAGAAAGGAATGTGAAGAAGATAAGGGTAATTTAGACATTTTACTAAAATAGTATTGAAACTAAGAAAACTAATTGTGTAAATGGGTCAAAATTGTACTCCCTCCGTCCCTAAATAATTGGTACATTTTGAGTTTACATGGTAAAACTTAAAAACTTTGACTAATAATTCTCATTAACCAATAAGAAATAATATAGTCATATGATATCTTGTTAGATTCGTCTCAATATATATTTTTATACTATAAACTTTTATTAACTTTTTCCATATGTATAATAGAAGATATTTATATTTGAAATCGTGTTTTGTTGACCATTAAAAGTTCAAATATACCAATTATTTAGAGACAAAGGGAGTACTATTTCTCCTATTTCCTCTAAGTTAAAGGACAATAAGCCAATAACATACGCAGCCCATCATCAAGTGGACAAATAATTCCAATTCTATGTGATTGGGTGTTGCTTGTTAGTGGCTTAAATATTCCTATTAATGATTACTTTATACTTTCTCAGTTTATTTAGATTAATTAAATATGAATGGAAACGATATTTAATTTATTCCCACTTAGAAAGCAAAAAGAGGTTGAAACCAAAAAAGGGACAGCTAAAAATTAAGAATTCATTTGGTTATATAGCCGTTTGTCTCCAGCAGTATTGTATTAATTTTCCCTTTAAGTTCTTACATCATCATCTTTTATTGGGTGTGTCGCGAATTTGTTCTTTACCTTTAAACAATAAAATGATTATTTTCACTCTATTCGTAAAATAGAATGTTTATGAGCTAATCAATTACGATTATCCTGAACTCTGCACTAAATGAAAAGTGAAGTAAGAAATCAAAAGCATACAAAAGCAATTTCACAAACTATAATAAAAAGCAAACAAGTGGGCAAACTATAAGAATTAGATCAATTTACTTGAGCTTCAGTAGGAGTATGCTGGAAAACTACATTGCAATATTTGAAATTTTGCTGAAATAATATATAGGTGGGCTATTTTTTGTTATGTTTGGAAACTAAATTTTAAATTTTAATTCTTAATTATGATATTTCGCTCGTTTATTAATGTTATCAAGTTACAAGTACAGTATCATGGATTATCGTTCTTTAAAGCGTAAAAATCGAATAACTCTTTCAATACCCTTTAACTTTTTGAGTGTCCTTCCATCACTGTTCATTCCAATTCTTAAGAAGTACGTTTGATAAAAATGGGAGATAAGAAATGTGCATGGTTATAAGAAGCTGAGCTCTGTAAAGAAGTCATCACTTCACTCAACCACAACTACTGAATAAACAAACTCCATGGGAGAATTTCAAGAAATGTCCCTTACTGTAGTTGATGAGGAGGCAAAGGCAATTTCTGTTCATTCTGCTCCTATTATATCCTCTTACAACGACAAAATCCGGCCACTTCTTGATTGTGTCGACAAACTCAGACTCCTTAATATTATGCAAGAAGGGATTCAGCTTCCGACGATTGTTGTTATTGGTGATCAGTCGTCAGGGAAGTCAAGTGTTCTTGAATCTCTGGCAAGCATAAGCCTTCCAAGAGGCCAAGGAATTTGCACTCGGGTGCCTCTCATAATGAGGCTGCAGTCTCATGAGAAGCCGGAACCCGAACTTTTCCTGGAGTTTGGCGAGAAAGTTGTGCAAACTACTGAGGATAATATTACTGATGCCATCAGTAATGCTACTCAAGAAATTGCTGGATCGGGTAAAGGGATATCGAACATTCCTTTAACTTTGGTTGTCAAAAAGATTGGCGTTCCTGATTTGACGATGGTTGATCTGCCTGGAATTACTCGGGTGCCTGTTCATGGCCAGCCTGAAGATATATATGAACAGATATCAGCGATCATGATGGAGTATATAACTCCAAACGAGAGTATTATTCTTAACGTTTTATCTGCCAATGTCGATTTTACTACTTGTGAATCGATCAGGATGTCCCAGAAGGTTGACAAGTCTGGCGAGAGAACACTTGCTGTTGTTACTAAAGCTGATCGAGCCCCTGAAGGCCTTCTGGACAAAATTACAGCTGATGATGTGAACATAGGCCTTGGTTATGTTTGTGTCAGGAATCGCATTGGAACTGAAACGTATGAAGAAGCTCGCGGTGAGGAAGCCAGGTTGTTTGAATGCCATGAGTTACTATCAAGAATCCCAAGTTCAATGGTGGGCATTCCTGTCTTGGCGCAGAAACTGGTTCAAATTCAAGCGACAATTATATCCAAGTGCTTGCCTGATATTATCAGGAAAATCAACTCCAAACTCGATGCCAATGTGTCTGATCTCAGCAAGCTCCCTCGGAATATGACTTCCGTTGCTGATGCCATGTCATCTTTCGTCCATATATTAGGCGAGTCCAAAGAATCATTGAGAAAAATTCTGTTGAGAGGGGAGTTCGATGAGTACCCTGATGACAAAAACATGCATTGCACAGCCAGGTTGGCGGAAATGCTCAACGAATATTCCGATCAGTTGCAAGGTAAGTGTAATGAAAATGGCAATAAAAGCGATTTCTTGATGGAAGAAATCAGAGTGCTCGCGGAAACTAAGGGAATAGCGCTGCCAAATTTTCTCCCACGGACTGCTTTCCTCGCCCTTCTACAGAGGAAGGTGAACTTAATATCTGAAATGCCAGTTACATTTGTTGAGAAGTTATGGAATTACGTGGAGGGAATCGTTGTTCCAATCTTAATGCGCCATTTTGATAATTATCCCCAGCTTCTTTCCTTAGCAAGAAGGTCTGCTAAAAATCTCATTGCTAAGAAGCTTCATCAATCCAAAGAATGGGTGGCAGAATCAATTGCCATGGAGAAGTTAGCTGATTATACTTGCAATCCAGAATATGTATCGACGTGGAACAATCTTATGGCTCAACAATCTTCTTTCATGGAAAGTCTAAACGACTATAGGTCATCGACGTTTACTATTGATGGTTTTGGAATGGTTAGCATTGGCCATCTGAGGAATGATAAGGATTCTGTTCAACAAGCTTTCGATATGAAGATGAGAATGAGCGCTTATTGGAAGATAGTTTTGGGGAGATTGGTGGACGGTATGGCTCTGCATTTGCTTTATAGTATTAATAATTTAGTCAATCGTGAGTTGGAGGCGGAGACTGTGGAGGAGTTGATGTCGCCCCACGGTGGAGGAATCGAAAGGATGCTGGAAGAATCCCCTTCACTAGCTATCAAGAGACGCCGTCTGAAGAGCAGCATCGAACTGTTGAAAGAGTCCAAGGATGTTGTATCTATGGTAATGGACAAGGTTGCATCCTATGGTGATTAGTGTTGTTATTATTCAGAAATTGTTTTCTAATATGTGATCTCTTTCAGTAATGCTCTGATCTTTCAAGTTTTTATCAATTTAAAATGTAGTAGGCTTTATGTTACTTAATGATATATTGGTATTTCAAAGTTGGTGCAATACCAAGTATCAGTCATGGTTATTATACGTTATACGCTACATGTGATCTTTAAAATGTTCAATGCACGTTCTATGTTTTCGCTACTATATTCAAACATGTGTCATGTATAATTGCCTTGGCAATAGGTTCGGCCCTCTATTATTCAAGGGTAAATAATCACACTCCTTCTTCTCGGGTTCAATCGTCTCTGTATCAGGACTAATAACAATCACTTCCTCAGGCTTTACAGTAGGCATCGGCTTCGCATTGGTGGGCTTCTTCTGAACCGGTTTCTTCATTGCTGCAACTGGTTCTTTAACCTTATTAAACAACAAGAGTCCTACAGATTACTTTAATCCCGAGAGAGTCAACACCATCTGGCCCATAAAGCCTCAATTATTTATCATCACAAAGAGTAGATGGTTGAGGGAGAAGGCTGACCATTAAGCTTAGCTGAATCAAAGAAAGAGGGAATGGCTGAAGTAGAGGCGCCATTATTGTGATAAGAGAAAGGGAGCGGGTCTAACAATAGGAGTAGGATTTTTGAAATAAATGGATTTTGGTTAATATTTGATGTTCGGTTAGTTTATTGGTAGGTTGGGTTAGATTTATGTGTGTTTTATCTAATTTATCCTTCGTTAAAATATCAAATATCTATAGATGGCTGAAACATGTGAAAACCCTAAAGTCCAGGTGCCAAAAATCGCCTTAGGTGCCTAGATGATAAAGAAAATAGGCTTTTTTGTATTTAGGCACCTGAACTATTAGTATCTTTGCAAATAAGCACCTGAACTGTTTTTGTTGCAAATAGACACCTGAGCACCTGAACTTTTGACTTTTTGCTTTTTAAAATGTCAAATAATTTAATAATGCTTAGCTCAAGGGCAAGTTAGTCATATTGAAAAATTTGTGAAAAAGTTCAGGTGCCATCTTGAAAGAAAAAAATTTGCGTTAATAATTGAGGAATAGTTCAGGTGCCATAACTGAATTATGATATTCTGCTTGTATACATGTAATTCTTTTTTTCTTTTTTTTAAAGGGGGTTACCCTTTGCCACTCCCTTCATCTTCACCAACCATCCACTTTGTTATTCACCAAACTTCAATCACCATCACCACCACCACCACCAACCTTCAATATACATAACCATTACCTTTCTTCTTCACCAACCACCACCCACCCACCTTCAATTCACAAAACCACCACCATACTTCTTTACAAACCACCACCTTTCTTCTTTAAACACATAAAACCACCACCCACACCACCCTCTCCCTTCCCCATTTCGGCCCACCACCCCCATCATTTCCAGATTTCAACCTCCCCACCACCCTCCATTCCCGATTTTGACCACCCACCCCCACCCCATCCGATTTTGCCTCCCCACCCCCCCCCCCCAATCTCGATTTTGAACCCCAATCCCTTCGTTGCTCGATTTCGACCGCCTACCCCATTCCATGCTCGATCGATTTCGACCCCCTACCCCATTCCATGCTCGATTTCGAGCCCCCACCCCTCCTTGTTGGTGGTGATTGTTATGAAGAAGAAGAAGAAGAAGAAAGTCGTGAAAAAATTGAGGGAGAAGAAGAAGAAGAAAGCGAGGAAGAAAGTGGTGAAGGAAGTAAGGAGGAAGAAGAAGAAGAAAAAGAAGAAAAAGGGTGGTGGTTGAAGAAGAAAGAATGGTTGGTGAAGAAGAAGGTGAAAATGTGTTTATGTGGGTTAAGTTTAGAATTTGAGATTAAGTCAGTGGGTTTGGTTAGTTTATAAGGTGGCTTGACTAATTTGCCCTTATAAAATTATTAAAAACGTTCAAAAAATGTTGAAAAAGCCAAAAAGTCGAAAGTTCAGGTGCTCAGATGCCTATTTGCAACAAAAAACAATTAAAATGCTTATTTACAAACATACTAGTAGTTAGGTGCCTAAATGTAAAAAAACCAAAAAAAATACTAAAAATGTCTATTTTAAAAGATAAGCAGAATTCAGTTGCCTATCTTAAATTAAACCCAACTACTCCCTCCGTTTCTTTTTATTTGATTGTTTGAGCATTTTTTCTATGTTTCTTTTTATTTGATTGTTTACAATTTCAATGCTCTTTTTACAATTTCAATGCACCTTTTTACAATTTCAATGCACCTTTTTACAATTCCAATACACATTTTTACAATCCCAATGTAATTTTTCACAATCTCTTAATAAAGTATTTTTTCCTTAAACAATCAAATAAAAAGAAACGGAGGGAGTATTATAATAAAATTAAGAAAGTTTATTAATTTAACTCGGGCTCTAGTCATAACCTAAAATAAACCCCTTTTTTCAGTCTCTTACCCCAAATACCCTAACGATCCTATTATCGAATATGAGTTCCGGCAGCAGCTCCTCGGCCGCCGTCAAACTCCCTGTCGCCGGAAAACGCAACATTCTGATAACCTCCGCTTTGCCTTACGTCAACAACGTCCCCCACCTCGGAAACATCATCGGATGTAACTTCTTATTCTTTCATTGTCCCAAAATGATTGTCCAGTTTCGTTTATCAATTTTGTTTGTCGTTTTAGGTGTTTTGAATGATAACAAATTAGCAAACTTTGTAGATTTGGTTGATATGGTAAAGCTTTGATTTTGAATAAGGATTATCATATTAAGAAACATATACTACTAAAAGTACGAGTAAAAAAAATCTGTCGAAATTAACAGTTGGACAATATTTTTGGATGCTGATTTTTGTTAATAATCATCTTAGGTGTTTTGAGTGCTGATGTGTTCGCGAGGTACTGTAGATTGCGTGATTACAACGCAATCTATATATGCGGTACAGATGAATATGGTACAGCTACAGAGACTAAAGCTATGGAAGAGAAATGCACACCCAAGGAAATTTGTGACAAGTAATTTCTATATTATTTGATTTTGTTATTGAATTTTATAGTTATAATTGATGATTGTGTAGTTTTCTGTTTGTGGAGTATTGGATTAGTTATGGATGTTGTTATATTGTTTGCTTAGGTACCATGCAATTCATAAGGAGGTATACGATTGGTTCTGTATATCCTTTGATAAGTTTGGGCGGACGTCGAGTCCTGAGCAGACTGAAGTATGCCAAGCAATCTTCAAAAAGCTCTTGGATAATGACTGGCTTTCCGAGAACACAATGCAGCAGGTATAAATTATACTCCCTCCATCCGTAAATGATTGTCACATTTTGACTTTTGGTGTTCAACAAAACACGATTTAAAACATAAGTATCTATTATTTTACATGCGAAAAAATTATAAAAAGTTGATATTTCAAAAATATATATTGAGGCGAATCTAACATGGTCACACAAGACTATATTATTTCTTATCGTTTAATGAGAATTCATGGTCAAATTTTGTTATGTTTGACCAACAAAAATCAAAATGTGACAATCTTTTGGGGATGGAGGAGTAGTAATTTCTATGGGTTTCTTTTGATGATCTTGCACATTGTTGGAATTTTGTTGTTAATGTAGTACTATCTGTGTTTCTAAGAGATCGCTTAATTTGTTTCTTCAATGATCAAATTAACGAACTTTGTTGTCTTAATTTACATGCACTACTTTAATTAAAATTAAAATTATTCTATTAGTAGTAAAGTATGTTTAGGATTTATAAGTTTTGATATTTTTTCATGAAGTATAATTCAACATATTCACAAATATTTGCAATCAAAATTTTAAAAGTCAACTCGTCAAAATTCCGTACCCTCGATCTTTTAAAGATCGAGTTAGTATTAATTAGCGAGCTTGGTCCTGGAAGTGGGAAAAATTGAAGTTTTACTTTGTGCAGTGTGCGACTTATATAGTGAATAATGGTTGCATGGAATTTCTGCTTTAAATAGGTAGAACACTGATTTTGTAATTTAAGCAGTAATAACTTTAACCTGCTATATTATTGTTGTAGAAGTTGATGTTTTGTAATTATAGTTTTGAGTTACTGCTCTCTTACCTCATTCTTGCTCTTTGATGCAGCTGTATTGTGACACCTGTACACGGTTTCTGGCAGATCGACTGGTAGAGGGAAGTTGCCCAACACCTGGTTGTAATTATGATTCAGCACGTGGTGACCAATGCGAGAAGTGTGGGAAGCTTCTGAATCCCACCGAACTGTTAGATCCTAAGTGCAAGGTGTGACCTTTTCGGGCATAGTTCTCATATTTAACCCGACCATTTAGTTTATAAAAGAGAAAGAACGTTTATTTTTCTACTCTTATTCTGACATTAATAGTCTCAAACCTTTACTCCTTCGAGGAGTGCCCAGTAACAACTTTTCCATATAAACATTAGCTGGGTAAGAAGATCAAGTTTTAGGTATGGAAAGTTTGGGTTTTTTTTATAAAATTTAATTAGTCCTTACTGTGGTTTAGTTTTCCCTTCTGTAGGTTTGTCGTAATACTCCTAGAATTCGGGATACAGATCACTTGTTTCTCGAACTACCAAAGCTGGAGGATAAACTGAAAGCTTATATCAATAAAATGTCCGTTGTTGGAGGGTGGAGTCAGAATGCAATCCAAGCAACTAATGCATGGCTTAGAGAAGGACTGAGGCAAAGATGTATAACTAGAGATTTGAAATGGGGGGTTCCAGTTCCACATGAAAAGTATAAGGACAAGGTTGTTCTTTCAACTAAGAATGCATCAACTATATTTCTAATTTTCATTAGCCGTCCTAGAGGGTGTTTGAGTACACCCTTGCTACAGGTTAAAACTAAGATACTGCAGACAAAGCGCCCAAGTTCAAGCTCTTTCTGCTTAAAGCTTGCTTTAAACTGCATCTTTTTACAAAGAAGCTGTTTCTTAATGCCCTCTTAGTTTTTTTTGAAGTCTCTTCTTTGTTGAGGCTACTCTAAATTCTCATCTCAATGTTTCATTATTGCTTTTCTATTCTTCAGGTTTTTTATGTATGGTTTGATGCTCCTATTGGATATGTATCCATCACTTCATGTTATACATCTGAATGGGAAAAATGGTGGAAGAATCCTGAAAATGTGGAACTTTATCAGTTTATGGGCAAGGATAATGTCCCATTTCACACAGTAAGTATATGAATTCAAACGTAAGCCAAAATATATGGCAACCCCCAGTCAAGTGATTATTGGTGTCCACTTGTGATACATCATCCCTATATACTAATTTATCACCTTGAATGATTTTTTGGTAAATGATTTGGGTTATGCCTTTCTCAAAATATTTTCGCTTTTGGAGGAGATGGTTGGTTTTCGATTACTTGTATACCCCTCTTTTGTGATTTTGTTACTTATTCTGTGGTCATGGTCAAATGTTAGGTGATGTTCCCATCTACTCAGCTTGGAACAGGAGAAAATTGGACATTGATGAAAACCATTAGTGTTACTGAATACTTGAACTACGAATCAGGTTTGTTGAGATAATTTTAGTAGCGAAGCTAGCATAATTATTTGCAGCTTGGATGTCATACAGAATATATCTCATTGTTCCCATCTTTCAGATTCAATACATTGTTAGTTATTTTTTCTTTTTGCCAATTTGGTTGTACATATGCAGGTAAATTTTCTAAGAGTAAGGGTATTGGAGTGTTTGGAAATGATGCAAAGACAACAACCATTCCTGTAGAAGTGTGGAGATACTACTTGCTAGCGAACAGGCCTGAGGTGAACTCCTGGTTGCAAGAATTATTTGGCCATAGCATATCTGTTTACTTCTTCCCATAATTTTTTTTCTCAAGTCATTAATCGAACGGTTCTCTCTGTATAGGTTTCAGACACGCTGTTCACATGGACAAATTTGCAGGCGAAGTTGAACGGGGAATTACTTGCTAACCTGGGAAATTTTATTAACAGAGTCCTGAGCTTCATTGCTAAAGATCCAAGTATGTTGATTATATATATGCAAATTCTCTTCTGTTTTTGGCTAGTTTTGAGGACTTCGAGTAATATCTGTAAAATGTGTGAAGGCTTGGGATATGGTTCCATGATTCCCGATGCTCCAGGAGCTGAATCGCATGCTTTATCAAAAGCTTTGGGAGAAAAAGTTGCCAATCTTGTTGAGCAATACATAGAAGCCATGGAGAAGGTTACTGAAAGCCATTAAATTATTTAATTTGTTCGCTGGAAATATGCTTGTAACTATTGGGCCTTCATTCATTAGTTCCTCATAGAATATGCTGATTGGTGTTTCTTGTTTCCTCAAGTCACATTTTTATTTTTATTATAGGTAAAACTAAAGCAAGGCTTGAAGTTTGCTATGGATATATCCGGTGAAGGAAATGCGTACCTTCAAGTAAGCGTCACTTCATCATTGCATTGAAATTATAAATCGAGGTCAATGTAAATTATCTGTGGCATGATACTTCTGTTCTCATTCACTTACCTGTTTCTATCATGATAATGACACTCTAAACTAAATAAGATTCGATGAACTCAATGCCTCTCTTTAGTCCACTATTTGTTTATATATAACATTTTGGAGTGACAGGGGTTGTACTTCATTGTGTGTACTATTGCAGGAGAGCCAATTCTGGAAGCTTTACAAAGAAGATCGGGCAGCTTGTTCAATTGTAATGAGAACTTCCTGCGGAGTAGTGTATCTTCTTGCATGCCTTTTGGAACCATATATGCCATCTTTTTCGGATGAGGTGATTACATTGTCCTCCATCAACTAGAACCTTTAGTTTTCTTATTTGATCCTCCTGTTTTTTTAATCTTTAATTTTATTGTATAATGAATATAGGTACTGAAACAGCTCAACTTACCTAGGGAAAGTCTTTCCATTTCTGATGAGAAAGGAGACGTTAAGAAGGCCAAAAGTCCCTGGGATCTACTGCCTGCAGGACACAAGATTGGAACTCCATCTCCATTATTCAAGGAACTGGTACAAGCAATATTAACTTGCTTAATATATTAATGTTGACTCATATTTATGTGCCAAATAGCTTTTATTGCACTTTGTAGTGTGTATGGTTGATACTTTATGTGTCTTCTGCAGAAAGACGAAGATGTGGAACATTATAGGCAAATGTTTGCTGGAAGTCAAGCAGAGAGGGCCGAGGCTGAAACTAACAAGCTAGCTGAACAGCTAAAAAAAACTAAAGTTTCAGGTTGCAAGTAATCCATAATTATATTAACATGGTCTAAAAATATGTGAACTTGCATGCTTGTCCTTATCTAGTTCTTTTTTTTGCACTCCACCAATCAAGTTTCTCATCCAATATTATACTAACATGGTCTACACTTGTCAAATCTGTTTTGTTCGAATGGCCTCGTTTGACTTTGCAAACAATATTAAGATGCTTAATTTAGCTCAAGTTTTGTTAACACACTATCCTTTCTTTACACTAGTCTTAGTGGGAGAAATAAGAAAATTTATAATAATAATAAATATTATTAGTATTGGTTGTTTGTCGGGCCAATCAATTGGAGAGCCGTGTACTCAAAAACAATATTAAGATGCTTAATTTAGCTCAAGTTTTGTTAACAGACACTATCCTTTCTTTACACTAGTCTTAGTGGGAGAAATAAGAACCAACATAAGAAATTATGTTGGAACTTAATACAAAATTGTAAAGGAGATTAAAAATTGAAACGAACTCATAATCTTGACACCTCAAAGTAGGAAGGTGTTCATTGGACAACCCGAAGTAGAAAGGATTCATTCAAATATAGAGGGAGAGTAATTTACTTAACACTTTCCTCCTCAATACATATCTCTTGATATGGACTCCTCCTAAATGTTCCCACATTTTTCCCTTCTGTTCCCATGATATTCGATCTTAGCTATCCAAATTATCGAAAGGGTTGGATAGCAATATTCTGATTAGGCAAAACTTAAATTGTGAGAAATTGTTCTATCAACCACACCATATAACATACTTCGAGAACCACGACCCCACAAAATAAGAGGAAACTGTTGCAGTGTAGTTGACAACTTGACATCAGTGTTTTTCTGGTACTTACTAGGACTGATATTTGCAATTATGTTCTTAGGTGGAAATGTGAAGAAGGAACGAGCAGCAAAATCCAATGGGCCAAAGCCAAAGGCATCTGCTCCAGCTGAAGCTGAAATCTCTATTAGCAGACTTGACATTCGTGTAGGTCTCATAACAACTGCAAAGAAGCACCCTGATGCTGATTCTTTGTATGTGGAAGAGATTGATGTTGGTGAAGAGAACCCTCGTACAGTTGTAAGTGGCCTGGTTAAGTACATTCCCTTGGAAGAAATGCAGGTAATTCCTCTGATTTCTAATTTGGTTATTCTATGATATGTAGTATAACTCACTATAACCAATAACTCACTATAACCAATAACTCTACTTATCACTTTAATACCAAAAATATTGATCAGAATCGGAAGGTTTGTGTTCTCTGCAACCTCAAACCGGCTTCAATGAGGGGTGTAAAATCCCATGCAATGGTTCTTGCCGCATCTAACAATGACCACACGAAGGTACCTTTGCCGATGCTCATCTTGCCAACTTATTTTTTAGCTATAGCTCTCTACATGTTCTTCAGTCACTAGCTTCCTAGAGTGAGGGTTGTTTTTTACTTCTTTCATTGTTGGCAAAGGCAACATCAGTAGATTATATATATTCACTCTCCAAACAGAGTATATTGTAAATGCTTGCACTCTATGGACTAGTAATGTTAAAATAGAGATCTTCACCTACATGGGTCAAACATAAAAAACGAGGTTGAGTATTTTTTTTCCCAAAAATCAGTTTCAGGTCGAGTCGATCTCCATTTACAATTTTTTGACTCGTTTACCTGCCTATGTTCATGGTATTGTAGCATCCAGATCCCACCCTTCTGCATCTGTGTGTCTACCTAAGTTTTTAATGGATTTATGTTGTTGATATTGAATTTCCAGGATATATATATTATGTCTACCAGTCGAACTCTTAATTGATGTTGGTTGATGACAGGTTGAGTTAGTAGAGCCCCCTGAAGGTGCTGTTGTTGGGGAAAGAGTGACATTTCCAGGATTCGAAGGTAATCCTGATGATGTCCTAAACCCTAAGAAAAAGGTTTGGGAGACGCTACAAGTTGATTTTCACACAGATAAAGATCTGGTGGCATGCTACAAGGATTTGCCACTCACTACATCTGCTGGGGTGTGCAAGGTATCGTCAATTGCTGAAGCTTCAATTAAGTAGTTCGCAAGATTGTAGAAGAAAATGGGTATAAATCCTCCCCCCCTTTTGCAATATTCTTCTTTGTGTGCCAGACCGCTGAATTGAACTTGCTAATTTAATTGATATATTGTAATGCAAGATAGAGCAGATTCCCCTGATTTTATGCAGTACATTACTAGAATGCTCGTAAGAGCAGGATCTGGTGTTGTTTTAGTTGTTTAGAAATTATGTTGGTTGAGCACCCTCTGTCCTCCCAATGGAGCTTTTAAGTGTTGTATTTTCTAGATGTTTTCTCGAAGGTCGAACTATTTTTTCTAGGTATAAGAAACCAGAATTAGGAGAGACTATGTAGTATGGTTGGTTTTAGGCTTGCATATGTGGCTGAATTTTGGAAAATTCGAAGTTTTGCAAGAGTTTTGAAAATGAAACAAGTGTAATGTTTCAGAACATCTAATGTCGGTTGAATTTTCACATGAAAAATTTTGATCTTCTAGCTAGTTTTCGTCTCTACCTCTTGCTAGTCTTTTGTGTTGTTTCTCGATAAAGAGTACATGCATCTATGCACAACCTGTTGTAAAGAAATCATTAGTGATAGTTAGGGATGTTTTTTTGTTTGGTTGGTTATCTGTTTTCTTTCTGCGCAAATCCGATTCTGTAAGTTCATAAATGCACAAAAAATTTCGGCTGAAAATTAGTTTGGTTTGAATCAGTTCGTTTGATGTTGGTATCCATGCATGTTTGTTCTGCTTTTCGGTTTTATGAGAAGAAAAAAACATAAAAGTTCATGTTAATCAAAATAGTCTATTTTTCGGGTGTCCACTATCGATGGTTGGGGATGTTAACATGTTGGTAAGTCTGTAAATGAGCGGAACTCTATTGAACATCTCAGGGTTCAAGTTCAACTTGAAGCTATTCGAACCTTAGGTTCAGGTTTGGCTCAAAGTTGTTTGAACTTTCGAGTCCGATTCGGCGCGAAAATTGTAGAATCTTAATTTTTAGGGTTCTAGGGTTTGATTCGAGTTAGAATGTTAAATTTAATGTTATAGTTTGGCTCCGTTGGACTCTAGCTTGTCAAATCGTTGGACAAATTTTGGCTAGAAGACGATGAAATAGAGGAATAATTAGAAGGTGAGGTTTAAAACCTAACTAAAATCAAAATCCCAAATTTAACAACTGAACTATTAACTAAAATCCTAAATTTAGAAAAAAAAAGATTAAATCCTAATTTAATTCCCCAAATCAAGTCCTAACTCAAATAATAAAATCAAAATAACAAATAAAAGCCTTGAAATCGAATTCAAACCTTTGAATACTACATCTTCAAACAAACTAAAAATCTTCTTGTTAGTTTTTCCTTCCCAGTTCTTCATAAGAGCTATTCGGAATTGAGAGACATTGTTGATAATTTTGCAAATTACCATAGTCAACGACTACTATTTGTCAAAAATTATGTAAAGCTTTTTATTTTAAGAACACCACTTTTCACCGTAAATGACTATTTTACCCTTATTGAAACATTGATAGCATTGAATAAGTTTTTGAAAATCTTTCTATCGTGTAGTATTGTTCTTTGAGGTTCCGCACTTGAATCCAAAACGAGCACCTTTCGAACCTCATGCGTCCGGGATCAACGTCCTGGTTCCGGTCGTGGAATAGGATGAGCAGATTGTCTAAGCACCATGGTCCTCCTCTCAGGATCCTGTCCTTATCTTTGAGGGATGGGAAGAAGACATAGAGGATAGAGCCTTCTACTACTGAGACCCGTAGATCCTTGCAGTCCCATGACTTCGACATAGTCTGATAAAAACTCCGGATGTTTGGAACCCCCTCCTTGAGCGTTAGAAGCTTAGCAAAGGCACTTGCCTCACAGCCCTTAATCCCCCTGAGGATATCCTCCTCATCCAGCCTAATAGTCCGAGACTCCTCCTCGGTTAGTTTGCAGGATTGTATGTAGTTTATAAGCTCTTGATCCATGAGGAGAAGGAAAAGGAAAAGGAAGGAGAATAGAATGGGAGAATTTTGAATCTGTACGACAATGCTCGAGTGAGATTTTGGTGTGGAGAAATCACAATGCAATGCCTGGTTTATATTGGAATTCAGTGTTGAACTGCAATTAATCCATTCCACAATTGTTGCCCAGAAATTAATCCATTCCACAATTGTTGCCCAGAAATCCTAGCAAAACGATCACAAATGAATTCCATGAGCACAATTTCTGGGCAACAATTGTGGAATGGATTAATTGCAGTTCAACACTGAATTCCAATATAAACCAGACATTGCATTGTGATTTCTCCACACCAAAATCTCACTCGAGCATTGTCGTACAGATTCAAAATTCTCCATACTATTCTCCTTCCTTTTCCTTCTGCTCATGGATCAAGAGCTTATCAACTACATGCAATCATGCAAACTAACCGAGGAGGAGTCTCAGACTATTAGACTGGATGAGGAAGATATCCTCACGGGGATTAAGGGTTGTGAGGCAAGTGCCTTCGCTAAGCTTCTAATGCTCAAGGAGGGGGTTCCAAACATCCGGAGTTTTTATCAGACTATGTCGAAGTCATGGGACTGCAAGGATCTACTGGTCTCAATAGCAGAAGGCCTCCATGCCTTCTTCCCATCCCTCAAAGATAAGGACAGGATCCTGAGAGGAGGACCATGGTGCTTAGACAATCTGCTCATCCTATTCCACGATTGGAACCAGGACGTTGATCCCGGACGCCTGAGGTTCGAAAGGTGCTCGTTTTGGATTCAAGTGCGGAACATCAAAGAACAATACTACACGAGGAAAGTGGCGTATCGTGTGGCGGCTGAGTTCGAAGACTGTGACACTGTCGAGTTAAGGAGGAGTCTAAACGGGAAACATTTTTTCCGACTCCGTAGCCCAATTCTAGTGTCCAAACCTCTTAGGAGGTTCATTTTCATCACCTTTGATATTGTGGATAGGAAAATCTCGGGCTATCTGGCCTATGAGAGATTACCCAACCTGTGTCTCAAGTGTGGAATTATGGGGCATTGGGTTAGGCAATGTCCCATGCATAAGGACGGTGAAGATCCGACAAAGAATCACGAGTAAAGGATGATGATTAAGGCCCTAGTGAGAAATCTTTCCTCATGTTCTCTCTTGGGGAGGATGATGCTAGTAATTACGGTCCCATGAGTATAGGGGGCAATGCGTTGTTAGGTTCTCCGGCGACATCGTGCCCTCCAGGTTTCGAAGATGGTCCGAGGAGGATTGGGGGCAGGATGGTGGAGGTTCCCAATCAAGTAACCGATCCCAACGGTCAAGTCAAGCATTCAAGAGGGGAAACCAGTCAAACTTTGCTATTATGTGAGGAAGTTATGGTTGCGACTGAGGAAATAAATGTCAATAATGCCCAGATTAACTCAAATGGGGATAACGTTTCAGACAATAATGTGAATCATTTGACTTTGACTGAAAAAGAAACTGTAGGCACCCCAATTACTGCAATAAAATATAACTCCTTCACTGGTATAAATGACTATTATTATGCAAAATCATTGAGGGAAGTAAATATTGTGAGTCCTACATTTACAAATAAGACAGGGTCTATTTTTTAACTTGATGAGGACTCTGAGAATGCTGTTGAAACACCGAATGCTCTACAATTCTTTAATTTCAAGGGTCACCAAGTTGAGTCACCCACAGAGAAACCCCCTAACATTAACATCAAGGATAAAGGGAAGGCGAAGGTTCCCCATTTTCCGTTCCCAACTAAGAAACGTTACCACCCATATGCTATGACCAACATGGGCTCTCCCAAGAAGAAACTTGCTTTTCTGGGTCTCGGATTAGCAAGCTTCCAGGGCGACCTGTTCAAGGCTAAGGCTCTTGAGCAGCCTAGCCGAGCAACATGAGTCTCTTAGCTTGGAACTGCCGGGGTATGGGCCATCTCCGAGCAGTTAGAGCACTAGCACGGCTAGTGGATTTAAATAAACCTGAGTTAGTCTTCCTGATTGAGACGAAACTTAGAGGTACTGAGTGTGACTTTCTTAAACAGCAAATAAAGAAACCACAAGCATTATTTGTGGATTCTGAAGACAGAAGAGGGGGCCTAGCATTGCTGTGGGGATGCGAGCTGCAAGTAGAGATTCATTCTTATTCAACTCATCACATTGAAGCCTACATTACGGAGCCAAACAATCACATATGGAGACTTGTAGGTTTTTATGGGCACCACGTAGTTAGTAATAAGAAATTATCATGGTCCTTACTTCGTTACTTAGCTACCCATTGTGATGTTCCTTCTTTGTTTATTGGAGATTTTAATGAAGTTTCTTTTCCTTATGAACATGTCTCCCACAAACGTCCTAGGCCACTATGGCAAATGAATAATTTTAACCAAGCGATCCAGGGCAGTGGGATTTTTTATATAGGATACGAGGGTTTCCCTTTCACATGGTGTAATAACTTCATCTCCCCAAACTCTACCAGAGCTAGACTGGATCGTGGACTAGCTAGCAAAGAATGGATGACTATGTTTCTGCATGCGAAACTTAAACACCTTTCAAGCAATCATTCCGATCATCTACCTCTACTACTGGATCGAGGGGCACAAGTGGTTCCACAGGGCAAGGCCAAACCCAAATTCAGGTTTGAACCAGGCTGGTGTGCCTATGAGGGAACAAATGAGGTAGTGAGCACTGCCCGGAAGAAGCAGAGGCATCAAGACCCAGGTCAGAGGCTTTTTACGTGTATCCAGAATAGTAGACTGGGTTTACTTCATTGCAAGAGAACTGAGCTGGGAATGTACACCACAATATGAATAAGAAGCAACAAGAATTGGATCGACTTAACCAAGGTACCATCACCATCCAGACAAAGAGCCATGCTGTTATCCTAGGCCGCGAGATAGACAAGCTCAAGAATACCAACGATAAATATTGGCAGCAAAGAGCAAGGGTGGAATGGCGTGTCAAAGGAGATAGGAATACGGGGTATTTCCATGTCATATCCAAACAAAGAGCTAAAACGAATCACATAACTTAGCTCCAAGATGACCACAATCACACAGTAGTAGGCAAAGAGGGGCTGCAGTTGCTGGCTATTGATTTCTACAAGCAGCTATTTACATCCCAAAATAGTGGGGGCTCTCCTGATTTACAATGCCTGGTCTTTCACCAACTCACCACAACACAAAAGAGCGATCTTGACCAAGTCTTCACGGATGAAGAAGTCAAGAGTAGTCTCTTTAGCATGAAGGGGAATAAAGCTCCGGGTCCAGACGGTATGTCAAGTAAGTTCTTTCAGCACTATTGGGATATTGTGGGTAGAGATTTACAAGACATGGTGCTAAACTTTCTCAATAATGGCATTTTGCTTAGGAAATTCAATTTTACATCTATCAGCATTATTCCCAAAGTACTAGAGCCTACCCACATGTCTCAATTTCGACCCATTGCCTTGTGTAATACAGTGGTCAAAGTGATTGTTAAGGCTTTAGCACAAAGGCTCAAGAGCTGTCTCCCAACCATTATCTCAGAAACCTAGAGCGCTTTTGTCGCAAACCGGTTCATCACAGATAATGTTCTCCTATCCTGTGAATTACATTACTTCATAGGACAAAAGAAAAAAGGGAAGGATTGTTATATGTCTATTAAATTAGACATGATGAAGGCAAACGATAGGATTGAATGGTCATTTTTGAAAGCTATGCTACTTAGGCTGAACTTTAGCTATAAGTGGGTTAATATGATCATGGAGTACGTTGAATCAATGTCATATGCTGTCCAGATTAATGGAGAACAAGCAGGCTTTTTCCAACCTGGGAGAGGACTACGACAGGGCGACCCGTTGTCCCCCTACCTATTTATCATTTGCACAGAGGGTTTGATTTCACTTCTCAATGAAGCAGGCACGAGAGGGGAATTACAAGGGTTCAAGTGGGTCCAACCTCAGCAGCAACTACGCACATTATGTTTGCTGACGATACACTACTTTTGGGAAAGGCAACAACACAAGAAGCAACATGTTTCCAAGCCATTCTCAAAACTTATGAGGAATGATCTGGCCAACTAGTTAATCCTCAAAAGTCGGGCATATACTTCAGCTCGAACACTCCGAGTGCCTCCAGAGCAGCAATTACGAACATCTTGGGGATGCCGGAGGTAGCTACTCATGGAAGCTATCTGGGTCTTCCAACCACTTTGGGAACTTCGAAAAAGGAAGTGTATTCCTCCCTCATCTCAAAGGTCCTAGCTAAAGTGGATAACTTCGAGAATTACAGAGAGAAGATCGTCCGATGTGGGTAGCAAACAAAAAAGGTCAGTTCACAGTTTCATCCGCATACAAGGCATATCAAAATTTACAGGACCCTAAGGCCTCTTCATCTGATAGTCATCACATGCATCTGAAGATTAACAAAGATCTATAGTCTCTACATATTCCATCAAAAATCAAACACTTTCTATGGAGACTCTTGCATTCAAATTTATCAACTTTGGACAATTTACATAAGAGGAGGATTCAAGTGGACACAACATGTATGATGTGCTACAAATCAGAGGAATCACATATGCACTTATTCCATGATTATGAATATATGCAGTATTTGGAAAAATCATTAAACATCTCCCCTAGATCGGATCGATACTATGATTTTCAAGAAGTGTTCTCAGAACAAAAATAGAGATTACCTCTTGATAAGTTTAATCTCTGGCTTGTTGGACTTTGGAGAGTGTGGTTTGACCGAAATCGTCGTCTTCATGAAGGGACAGTGGAGGATCCAAATCTGGTTGCCCAGTTCTGCCAAAGCTTCCTGGCAACTCACATGGCGGCCTCCGAGGATTGGTGTCGCTTAAGCTCCATAATTCCTAGCTGTTGATTTATAGAAGGGGCAAGTG
This sequence comes from Echium plantagineum, assembly GCA_003412495.2. Classification (NCBI taxonomy): domain Eukaryota; kingdom Viridiplantae; phylum Streptophyta; class Magnoliopsida; order Boraginales; family Boraginaceae; genus Echium; species Echium plantagineum. The sequence continues at coordinate 37,942,443 of CM016561.1, read as the reverse complement.
AAGAGGCTTCCTTAAATGATTCTCAAACCCTACATGCCCTGATTTATAATCGAGTAGTGGGCTCTATTTAGTTAATGAGTTGTATTGGTATGGACTCCTCTTATGGTAGTCCTATGTTGTATATTTGGGTAATCTAATATGGCTCAATCTGTAATCCGTTCCTTTTTTAATGAAATTTATCGCTAAGTTTAAAAAAAAAAAAATTTTGAAAATCTTTTATATTCTTTAAGTAATTTTTTTAAAATAATTTTGAAATTTAAATTAGAACATGAAATTAACAAATTTTTAATATATATGTCTGTTGATTAATACTTGAGAGTAAAACCTCCAAAAAATTCATAAAAAATCTATTTGTAATAGTTATAAAAGTATGCGTCATGTGATTACTTATTAGTGACATTAGAAAACCTTTTTTCCAAGGAAACAGACAAATAGCATGTTGGTTTTGATTCGGACAAAAACGATATGAAAAAACAAATGATTCACTAAAAATCGGCAAAGCACGTGCATGCACTAAGTTGAAATATGGGTCATTACGATAAGACCCACAATAGTACCACATTTGGTTAAAAGCTTTTACTTCTATCCCATCAATATAAATGATTTCTAACATATTCATATAAATGAGTATATTCTTCGTATATTTTAGGATCAGGATTAGGACATGAAATGATAATTTTATTATGTTAAAACAAATGATTACGGAGAATTTAACATAATACTATATTGGGAGTCATCGAATAGCCTAGTGGTAAAAGTTTTTGCCAGTAATCAAAAGGTCCTGGATTCGAAACTCACCTCCTCACTAATTTACAAAAAAAAACATAATAATATAATGTGAACTCACTTTTTGATTTTATTCCCTTTCAACAAAAGTAATATATATAATTAATTAACAAAAATAAAAATAAGAGGAGACACATAATGAGGTTAGATAAGTTTTTGAACTTCAATACAAAACTTGTATTAATAATTAAAGTATAATAATAATCACTTAAATTTTTTTTGGCTATTTTAATGAAAGACTTTAATTCTAAACAATCTCTATATTAATAAAGTGTGAGATTGTAACAGTCGATATTATATAGTTATATTTAACATAGCTCAACTGATAAAGAGTTAGTGTGCAAAGCAGTTTCGCCTCTTCATATATGCAACCAACTTCGATTCTCACTGAGAACTAAAAACTTTGTGTTTCGAAGTGGTTAACGGGCAAGCTTTAGTCCCCATGATTAGGCGAGGCACATCTCACGCCAATCTCTTACATCATATCCAGGGCAGGAAGCTGTCGGGGCCCTTAATTTGAGGGTCTCAAACTTTTTATAGCTACATTTAACATGAGAGGAACAAACACATGAGCACATAATCAAAGTGTTTTTATAGTTACTGACTGTTTCACTTCTCATATTTGGTTTAGATATTTTCACCTTTTGCATCAGAGGGATGACGTCAAGTTTTTACTCGGCAATGGATCAAGAAAATGTTGCAAAATATTTTGGAAACCAACAAGCGCAGGATGTCTCCATAATTAGAGACTTCAATGCGACAAACAATATTGTTATGTTAGATTTACTATGTAATGGCACCTTTAGCCATAACATTGCCTAATTAATATATTGGATCATTTATAAAAAGAAAAGATTTCTATATATATATATATATATATATATATTTAACTATTAAAATTATAAAAATTTGTAATTCATTGATGTACATAATCTTAAGTTCGGTTAAAATTGTCATATTAATTATGAATACATAATTGAAAATAGTATATCTTTATACATTTCGTTAAAATAATGTACAATTTCATAAATTATTTGAGTTTAAAAGTCTGACTAATGAATTACCATCAAGAATTAAAATTATAAGATCTTGTCATATAGATCTAGGATTAGAGGAAGATATCTGATTCCATCATTCTAAGTATAAATTAGGTTTTCTTTTATTTTAGGTGCATGAAAATTTCTTTATATATGCGTCTTCTAAAGTAACGAAATTTCATTACTCAACAATGTACTTTAGTCTACCTCTACGATATGATTGTGGATTATTTGATGGGAATTAAAACCTCAACATCATATCGAAATCATTTCATAAATTAAATAACGTACTAACTTAGTTATTTAAGTAGCAACACAAATTAAAATAAGATAATTTTATCATCTTATGTATTCACCATCACCCTTTTATGTAAAGTTCGAATATTGACATATCATATACTAATGTTTTAATAGAAGAAAATTTAATAATATCACAACTTTATACATTGAAATTGCTATCGAACGAGTACTACCTTCACCAATTTGGTAACTTTGCTAAGGATAAAAAAAATATGTGACATTTTTACCCAAACTTTATTTCTTAAAGTAGTATTTAACCTGAAACTATGAAACAAGGTTCGTCTCGCCTGACTTTCTCTTAAATTCTCAAAACTAAACGATAATTAACCGCGTAATAATTTATACCAAACCCGTCCTAAGGAAAAATGTCGCGACCATTTGAGGAAGGACTGAAGTCAATTGTCAGATTGTCACCGGTGGCTCCTGTTACCAGTCAAAACACCTCTCTCTCTGTCTCTCTCCCTCTCTCTCTCTTTCTCTGTCTCTGTTTCTCTCTCTCTCTCTCTGCTGGATCTTTGTTGGCATCATCACTGCTCAAGACCAAAGGCTTTCTCTCTCATTCTTGCTCTCTAATTCAAGCTCCAAACAAATGGAAGTGAGTAATTTCTTATTACATATCAATTTCTTCAACATTTTCATGATCTATTATAGAACTAGTTGAGTTGAACTATAAATGTGGTTTTACTTTCTTCATATTTTTAATACAATGTTAATCTCTTTACATTCTATCTAGCACCAATTTTATAGATTCGACTTTAGTATATGATATATAATTACTCTTGGATCAATTCGGAAACATACCCTGTCACGAGAGGGGTAAAGTTGTGTAATATCCGAACCCCTTATCCCGTGAAGATGGGAGACTCTTTTAAGACATTGGCATATGTTAATATTAATGTATTTTGATATATAAGTGTTGTTGGTAGTAGATAAGATGAGTATAACTTGGTAACCAATCATTTTGACACTGTTAGGTTCATTTATACATGGTTGGGTTTTGATGACTCTTACTACTTTTAAAGATTTTTTTTTCCTTTTTGGTAATATTATGAATATCATCTTCAGAATTAGGAGTTAGGATAGTTGAGATCTATTGGATTGATGAACTTAATGTTCATGGGTTTTACACTGTTTAGTTCAGTTCAAGGTAAGTTTGGAAATGGACTTGAAAACATCGAATGACCTAGTGGTTAGGAGGTCTTCCAGTGACTTAGAGGTCCTCGGTCGATTCTCATTGTAAGGGGGCGGTGTTCTTTTACAAAAAAAAAGTTTGGAAATGGACTTCTGATATTTGGAATGTTATAGAGAAGTAGAGTTTTGGGTTCTGTTAATAGCCTTGATGTCCTTTGGGCACCTCAACTATTGCGGCATTTTCAAATCGGTACATGAACTTTTCAACATTGAAAATTCACCTGAAGTTAAAAAAACGGTCCTTTTGGCACCTAATGTCGTATTAAGCGATAAGCACATTTCTTTTTTACCTACTAAAGAATGTCATTACGAATAGCAGCAATGTGCGTATGTCGAATGAGTTTGAAGATTCAGAATTTAACATCTTGCGCATCTTTGTTTAGACTTCAGTAGTGGCCTATGTCATTATATTCTTACTACTTCTCAGAGAAGAGATTTTGTGATCAACAGAGATCCATTAATGCCTATCGCGTTGAAAGAACTGTCATTTTTTATTGCACATTGCAAATTCTCTGTGACATATTTTACACATATTTATCATATTCTGTTACTTCTGTCAAAATATATATGGCAGTGCCAAATTCAAATATATATCGTTTTCTACATCTAGTTTGATTTGCGCCCTTTGGTATAGCGGGAACTGCTTATAGTATTATTGAGGAATCGGGCTGATTTTGCCTTTAGGAATCTTGTATGATCTTAGTCTCGTGTTTTGCTGGAAGGCATGTTTGTTTCCTTGCAGTAGACTGGAAATAATGACATGCAGCCTTGTCCGACTTGATGATTTGCTCCAACAACGTAATTGATATTGGATTTATCTTAAAATATGAATGCACATATTTTCACGATAAACTGCATAGTGAGACAAATTCTGCAATTTTCTGTACATTTTGCGTTGATCAACTTGATAAATCTAAAAAAACAAAACATGATGAATTCCTGAGCTGAGGTTCTAACTTTTGCTTTATCATCTCTGGAGAAGCGCTCACAAGTGCCTAAGTCTGAGGAGTGGGATGCTGCAGAAACTATTTCAACCACTGAGACCTACGATCATGCCGAAAAAGGTAAAAAGGAGAGCAACTCAAAGGGGACTGACCCCCAGGATGTCTCCAAGTTGGAAGCATCAGAAAAGAAGGGATCATCTGAGCGGGAAACTAACCAGGGTGAGTCTGAGTCAAGGCATTCAGTTGACTCCCCTCAACACACTAGTGCTATGGACAAGAAGTACACTGTTGAATCTTCTCAGTACAAGCGCGGTGGTGCGAAATCTGGGGGCAACATGTCAGAATCAGAAGCCCCAAAAGGCAGGCATGAGCAACAACTTGGTCGCGAGGAAGGTGATCTAAGAAAATCTACAGATTCACCAGTACCCCATGATTCTGGAATGCGTAGGTCTAGTTATGAATCTCCTCGTCATAGTGGCTTGAGTGCTGGTGATACTCCTAGGAGGGCAACTCGCCAGAATGTTGGATCTGATCGCAGCGTTGAACAATCACCTCTACATCCACAGTCGCAGGGAAGAATTGGTGGTCAAGTTGCCTCCTCTCCCTCCTGGGAAAGAAAAGTCTCCTCTGAAGGAAGCAATGCCCAAACTTCAACTCCTACGAGATCGCGTTTGAGATCAGTGACACGAGGAGATGAGACCGTAATGCCTTCTAAACTTACCCTTTCATGATTATGATGCATATGATGCTAGGTGGGGAATGCAGATTAGGAATGTGTGCTACTTAATTGAATAGGAAAAGTTCTCCTTAGCGTTTTATCTCCCCATCCTATAATTGTTTCTAACATTAAAGTCGAATGACACGATATATAAATATGGTGACCTTGTTGGTTGAAAGTTTACTTGCATGTTTTATGTGGCAGCCTGATCATGGTCCTGCTGTTCCCAAGTTCGGGGACTGGAATGACAATGATCCTGCTTCGGCAGAGGGGTTCACTCAGATATTCAATCAAGTCCAAACGGAGAAGCAGACCGGGGGCGGAAAGGTACCCATCATGCCGAGTGAATCACCATACCCCAATGGTCAGACGCGAGATAGATATACCGACTCAAAGGTATAATACCAGAACTATTATCTTATAACGAGTTTATCTTATCTATCATATTTACAACTTCATCATAAATATGATGAAATATACTACGAGTGACATGTCGAATCCTTGCATAATACTTACACTATATCTTCTCCCAGTGTTGTTTTTGCATTCCATGGGGTAGAAGATAATGAAGCTGCTGGTGAACGCTCTTGCACGACTATATATACATCATTGAATTATGTATAGGGATAATCAAGCTGTACCAGGCTACTTTCCTGGCATGCTCTCAAATGTGAGAATGTGGTTTATTGTTTTACAAGTCTACTTATTCTTTAATACTCATTTTTGTACTCTGTGTGACTTATCTACTGTGCCTCATATACACTCCAACTGAAAATGATACTCTATTATATCTTCTTAATGTGTCTTTTATTTCTGCTCGAAAAGTGTGAAACTGCCACATGAATGACCCTCGTGCATACTATATGTGGTATGCGCGAATCAGAGGCCTCTTGTACGGAAGCTCTGCCAAATACAACTAAGCCTAAATGCCTTTCGGTTCCTAATAAAGGTTTAATGTTGCTAATAATTATGTATTAGGAATTCGAAATTTTGGACATACAATATTGTTATTGTTATTGTTATGTAGCTTGTAAAATTTGTGGGGCGTTACATATATGATGACAACTAGACTAGAAATTGGTTGTGGGCAAGTAGGGAATACTATCTCATATTTCGACATATCTTACTCTTCAATGTTATCACATAATTAAGTATTTTTCTCTCTTTCTATGTATTTACTGGAGAATTTAGGATATTAATTATTATCAACTTTTAATTTCTTCTCAATTAAATGATTTAGTGAAATATAATATTAGTTATTAGAATGTACATATTTATTAATTATCATATGAAGTCTAAATAATCTTAAAGTAAAAAATTATTAATAAAATTCAAAAGGAGAGACAATGGATATATATGATAGGGATTATATTGGTGTTGTAGAGTAAAGAGAAAAGTGAAATATTTGCTCAAATAGCACCTATTGTAAAGTCTAAAATTAATCGGAAATATTTGATGATGTAGTAAAAGAATAATATAATGCGACTGAGAGATTTGCTAGAATGGTCCCAGTAAATATATGTCTGTTGCAGTTTGGTCCCAGTTAGTTGTTGGTCTGCCGAAATGGTCCCAGTAATTGGTACATTTGGTGCACTTTAGTCCTCATCCGTTAAATAGATGGAAAATTGTAACTTTTGGCCTAAATTTATAATTTTCCATCTATATTTAACGGCTGCGGACTAAAGTACACCAAATATACCAATTACTGGGACCATTTCGACAGACCAATAACTAACTGGAACCAAACTGCAATAGACACATATTTACTAGGACATTCCAGCAATTTTCCCTAATATCACACATAAACGTTTCTTATGTTTAATATTAAATATTGACCAATACAAAATCGAATATTCAACTAGAAGAATTGTTGTGAAATAAGTAAATAATGAGAGATATGATATTGTCCATTGTGAAATAAGTCCGGACTCAACTCCTTGGCTATAAGTGAGGCTGGTTCGATTTTCCTCCACACCCCCACCAATTTTTGTTCCCATTTTATGTTTAACTATTGGCGGGAACGCAGATTTTGACAGTACTATCTAAATTGAGGAAATGAACGAATCTAGTGATGTTGCTCTACATCTCAATTCATGTCGCAGGTATATATATCGTGCTACCTTCTCAATTTCTTTTTCAATTTTTTCTTTGTTACTCCTTTATCCAAAAAGATTGTACCTTTTCTAATTTTGATAGTTAAATTTTTAATTTTTAAAGATTGTACCTTTTATAGTTTTGATAGTTAACTTTTACAAAAATTTGTCAAAGTTAGTATTTTTTAAATTTATAGAGTGAATTAAGCCTACCAAGTTTGTTAATTTTGATGATTGAAATCGAACTAGGCATTCATTTTGGAGAGTAGGGATTAATAATAGTTTAACATTTTGAATTTTCATGAGTTAGACTTTTCAAATGATGTATATTTTTGGTGCAAATATGCTGAAATGTAGTGATATGAACTTATAGTACTATTGGCTTGATAATTTTGATTTAAGTCGAAGTTTGATGTGTAATCAAGACTGCAAAAGTTTGTTAATGTTGAACATGAAAAAGCAAGCTCGACCTTCGTTTAGAGATGGAGGGAGTAATTTGTTTCTGATTAATGTTTGTGCAGAAAGGTGGAAGAGCTTAGGGAAAGCCATCTGCGAGATGAGAGTTGGCGAGAGCTAAGACATGAAGAAACAGATACATTATTTAATAGTTGCTGCATCGAGCTTGAGGTTCGGAAACTGAATAAGGATCATAATACTATGTTTTACCAATTTAATTTTAGTTTTCTTTATTAAATGCTTAATTGATGTTTATAGAATAAAGTGAATCGAATTTTGGAGGAGGCAGATATCAAGTCGTTATCGTCCGAAGACCTTGGTAAAATGTTGAACACTTTTGACTTGTTTGAATTAGAATTCGTATTTGTTTTGAAGTAAATAGTACTAGTTAGCTAATTAATTGAAGTTATGGATAATCTTTTGTTTATGTTTGTGTTCATTACTTAAATTATATTTTTCGTATGTATGTCCTAAGAACTGTAATTGTAATTTGCAAAATATAGATGAGATTATAGGGTGTTTAGAGAAGGATTTGAAGTCTGTAGAGGATGAAAATGCAAGTTTGGCTAAAGAAAACGAGGATCTATGGAGAAACTGTGTTGAAGGTAAGAAATGTTAATGTGTTCATTAACTGCTACCCGGAAGTGTTTCATTAAAAAATAAAGATTCTTATATTTGAATCGGGGATGATATTGTGTTGAAGTAATGATATTGTATTTCCAGATTCAATTAAACTGGAGGGTGAATTAGAAGGGCTAAGTTATGCGATAAACTTTGCTGAGTTGCAGGTATGATTACAGTTGAACAATGCAAGCTCTTTACGTCTTCTTAGTTGCCAGTTTTGTTTGCAAAACTTCGTCTTCTTTAGTAAGAGTTATTATGTCTGGTTAGTGAGAGATAGAAGCTTCAACATTGAAATAAATATGATTTTTTTATTGTTTTATTAATTAGAGAGGATTATTCTTTTAAGAATATACACTTCATTTATACCGAAAAAAATTGGCCTTCGATATGAAAGTTGGAAGCTAGACGTTTAAGTAGATAATTATAAAGATTATTAGGAAATAATTTGATATCAGATTTGTTGCATCTATCTGCTTTCTGATTTGGAACTAATTAGACTACATCTAGGGGTGGAACACCAAAATGTAATGGCACATGGTGTTAGGTTAAGGAGCTGATTTTCCAGCAGCCGTGGTAGTGGATTTGTAGTCTACTAAATCTGAAAGTTTTGTATCTCTTTCACATCTTTCATTCTTTTGGATGTAATCATCTTTCTAATTTGCAGAAAAACAATTTGTTGACTTTGATTCCCTTGTACATTTTTGGGGTGGGGCGGGGTGCAGATTTTAGTAGATATTGTGTAGTGATATAGTTGAACATTTGCATACTTAGAAAATGAGGTCAGGTATCTTCATACATCTTTTGACCCTTCAACTTTTTTGTGTTGTCTCAATTAGAGCAATAGCAATGCTGCAGACGAGTGCTTCAAAAGAGATGACCAGAAAGAGTCTACGTTCAAGGTCAGATCTAATTGTTGAACTGTTTTATATGTTTTTGGTGAACTGAGATAGGGAGTGTTGACTGAATGTATCAAGGAATGCTCTTTCTATTTGATACAAGCTGCAGCACGATACACTTTTTCTTTATTTTTTTTTACCTTTGACTCTCAGAACACCAACCATATTTTCGTATCTTTGATGTCACTGAGGAAGTGAATCTTTTCTCCATCGTATTTTTTTTCTCTTAAAGATTTTGCATCTCAACCATCAAAGTGAGAAGAGTGAAACAACATTGAAGTCACTGCAGGATCTTAATACTAATTTGACAAGGTAATTTGGTGGAGTTTTGTCTACTAAATTCCTTAATATATGAGTATTTATTATCCTTGACTCTTTGTTTTGAATTGGGTTTCAAGGTTCGAATTGATAGAAAAGATTGGGGATGCATTATCAGGCATCAGAGTGGTTGATTTTGACGGAACCTGCATTAGGTTATCATTGACAACATACATCCCAATCTTGGAAAGCTTATCATGGTTGCAAAAGATAGATGATGTCACTAAACCATTAGATCAAAATCATGAATTGCTGATAGAAGTTTCCGAGGGTACCATGGAGCCGAAGAACGTTGAGGTAATGCACTTCTGAGACCTCTCTCCTGATGTTATATATACCGATACATGGAAATTCAGTTAAGTTATGATCAGAGCAAGAGGAACTTCACAAAACACGTACAGATTCACAAATAAACTGTTACCATACCGGTTAGAAGTTCGAAAATAGTAGTAGCGTTTCATGTGGAGTAATAGACATAGCAACATGTTCAAAATTATGGTACCTTATACTACCGGGTTTTTCTTTGTTATTGCTCAAGATGATAGATATTAGTATATTACGGCATCTTTATAGTGTTGAACTGCTAGGTGGACGAGTTCCTTGATATCTTCTTAGCTTTTATATTCTGCTTAACTGTTAAGGCTTTATTTGAAGATGATAAGTCATAATCTGATCATGTTAAGGCTTTTGTTCACCATTTTTAAATAAATATTAAAGTTCCCAACTTTTCCATGCGACTACAAATAACAAAGCATCTTCTGATTTCAAGAACCATTTTATACTTCTGAATATGAAATATGATTTGCTTATATTTCGTTCCATGCATATTAAGTAAGGATTCTATGTCTCCACTTGAGTTTTTTGAATCCCAAGAGGTAGAAAAAGATGTCGTATCCTAAAGACACATGGTGGTTCTCATGATTTATAAGTAATGCCGTTATTGGCTTATTTGTTTATTTTTTCGCAAACAATTCGGGCCCTAGGGCTCAAACATGGGACCTCGTCATCCCGAGTAATATCCCTTGGCCACTAGGCTAACCCTAGTGGCTACCGTTATTGGCTTATAATAGAGTATAGAACTTTCAGGAACCAAATATCAGAGAGTAAAGATGAGATGGAGGAAAACCTTCCCCATTGAGGCTTGTTTAATTGATGTGTATACTCAGTCATGATGGTCATTTTGCAATACGAAAAAAAGAAAAACCCTGAGCAAAAGTAAATGGATGAAATGAAGGAAATATGTATCTTTTGGAAAATATCAGTGCTTGCACGAATTTTTGTTGATTTTCCACCAAACCTGAAGTGATACACAGGGCATAAAAATGAAAAATGCTCTAATGTTTCTCGTTGAGCTCTGGAAGGATATTATAAAGTGAAATCTCATATGTCATAGTAGTATTTTATATGATTTCTCGATTCCCTTCCATTAGAGTACGAATCTCTCTAGCTAGGATATAGCAGAGACATATATATCAGCGGCTCTCTGGTGCTTCCTGTTCAGTGATGTTGATGGATATGCTCTGTTCATTTCTTCAAGAGTTTGTTCGTTTTACTCAAATTTGCTGATGCTAATTTCTTCACATGTCTGCAGATTTTTCCAAATGATGTATATATTGGTGAAATTGTTGATGCTGCAAAATCATTCAGGTCTTGCGTCCCCATCTGCTCTCATGTACCATTTTGATTGTTTAAGAATGCTAAACTGAGTGTCTACATCATGCTGTGGCCAAACCTTGGAGTCATTCTTGTTAGTCTTTGGTGAACTTACAATTTTTTTTCTCTTTTGTCCTAAATATGAGCATTCATGTCGTTGATCTACATTCATTCTTGTTACGTATGGCCTCATAATCGCCTCTAATTGGTCCATCTTTCACTTCCCTTATATGGAGTCAAACTGGATTTCTCAAATATCTACATAGGGTGGCTTTCCTCCATCTCTGTATAAGGTCTCCTTGACTCTATACGAAGGACGTCTTTCCTACAAAATTAAACTTCTAATGGAGTTGATTAGTTGAAAACAGAGTTCATTTTTACCAGTCAAATGCTGGAGATTTATAATATCTATAATCTTCTCTGAGCATAATTTATTATGTTTTGAAGGATTAATCATATAGATTGCTTATTCAAGGGCTTTATGCTTATGCTTAGTTTGTTTTAAATTGTTTATGCTATTTGATTAATCTATATTATAATTGATTTCTTTTAGTTAATAATTGATTTGATTTGCGTGTTTAGTTTATTTGTTAATTGGTCCTAAAAACCATTATGATCAGAAAAATAATCCAAACAAATTAAGCCTCAATATACTCGTAATGGAATTCGTAATTGTTCTTGCAGACAGAACAGTGCATCTATGTTGATGAGGTCTCCTTTGGAGTGGCTGGTACAAGAATTACAAGGCCGAATCATTCTCTGCACGTTAAGACGCTTTTTAGTAAAGACTGCCAACAACTCCAGGTTAAGCATTAGAGTCCATATGCCTATTTATCATGTTAATCTTATGAAATATATAATTTGTGACGCATTGGCCTCCAATGAAAACAGTCAAATTACCCTCCTTCATTTTGAGGGGAAATATAAGTGGTGCCGACTTTAAAAGGGGCATCATATTCTGCAGATCAAGTTAGTTTTCGCATTGAAATTAGGCATGTTTCTAAGCATTCTACATAAATATTTAATAAAGTTTAAATCTTTGATATTTCTCTTCGATCTCATAAATGAAGCAAGCTGTAAAAAATTAGATGTGATATAATATAACTATTTCTTCAGCATATCTTATATATCTATATCTGTATTCAAGTAACAGACACTCATTTGAGTATTTGGATAAAGAGGAGACGATAGTGGCACATATGGTTGGAGGAATCGACGCCTTTATTAAGTTCTCTCAGGGGTGGCCAATTTGCAATTCCTCAATGAGTCTAACATCACTCAAGAGTTCAAGTCAGTTATCAAAGGAAATCTCATTAAGTTTCCTGTGCAAAGTTAAGGTGAGTGGTGGTAAATTTTGTTTCTTTGTTCATACGATTTAATATCCGAAGAGAGTGGTAAGCTGTAACTTTTCGATAGTGAATTAGAATACTCATAGTATTCATGCCTAACTATACTTATACGTCACTAGGAAATGGCGAATGCTTTAGCTCCAGAGATCAGGCAGAACATCTCAAGCTTCGTTGATAGCATCGAAGATATACTTGTACAACAAATGGGCACAACGCTTCAGCTAGATGTTTGTACTGAAGAACGATAGCTTTGTATGTGGTTTAGATGGTTTGTGCACCTTAATCAGCTTAATATGTTATGCTGTAAACTTCGTTCAAATTCTATAATTCAGGAAACTCTATCGATGTTTAGTTCTCTTGTTTGTACAACTTATTTGTGCCTGGAATTTGTTGTCCGCCTGCTAAATGAAGTTGTACCACCTTGAGATCATTCTACTATCTCACCTCTCTTGGAAAGAGTAAAGGTACAGATTTTGTTTTCTTTTTGTAACGGGGATTCAGTCATTACTCATCGAATGTGCACTAGGTAGACTTCGAGGTGAAACATAAGTACTCAAACGGTAACAAGAGTAAACATAAGTACAAATAAATAATAATGTACATACTTCATCACTCTGTTTTACAACCAGATTAAATAATTTAGAACTTAAACAAAAATGTTCCTGAATCTTTTCTCATGACTTCTAAAATAATTTACATGATGAATCTTTAGCCTCCTCCAAATGCATACTTCTCAGTTCTCACTCTTGTCAGTTATAAGATGAAACAGTAAGTTCTTACCAGCAAATGTTAGCTAGTCCTACATTTTGTCAAACGGTAAATGCCTCACAATGCAGTCACTGGCAGTTCTCTTGAGTTTCTGTCTGTAACAGAAGGCGACGGGTTGAACACTGGAGTTTCCATCGGCTCGCTTCCCATGTTTCGTGTCTTGTGCAATAGGAATGTCCCGGCAAGAATGGTTGCGAAACCACAAAGTTCAGTAACGATCTCTTGTGCTTTTTGATGAGCAAATTCCTAGCATCAGAGTAGTAACTAGTAAGAAAAGGTCTATGATGCAGAAGTAAGTGCTGATAAATGCAAGCACTCAGTAAACAAACAACGAAACTAGTTTTTATTGTGACGCGCCCATCCCCTTCATATTACCTTAAACATTATCATACTGGCGACAATGGTGAGAATTGTAAACATGACATAATACACAGGAGCAACAACAGTTGTGTTGAAAATGTCAAGCGCCTGCACGATTACAGTAAAAGCGGAGGTGTAAGAACACTGGAAAGTCTGCAATGTCCCATACGCTAAGGAATGTAGCAAAAGAATACCTTGTTTAGATAGTTCAATTGCAAAATACAGCAGCCAAGCAAAATAAAAATGAACAACCATGTTTGAAAGTATTTGAACTGATTCGACCCTTCAATAGTCAGCTTGATAGCAATCCCCACAGCTTTGACTCCCATCACCTGAAATGTAAGAGCAAGTGAAAAACAAAAGAGAGAAACATACTTCGTTTAGAGAAGAAGTGATATCTTATAACGAAAACAATGCAATAACTCACCGCTATAGAGCCACTAAGCGAACATATTCCAATGTAGATGGTCATATTCGTTTGTGCATATTGTGGTACACCATAGAATATTAGCAAAAGTATCGAAGTAACCACAAAAAGTACGTACACAATGAAACCTGCAGACAAACAACATAATGACTTCTGTAAGTATCCTAGTCTCGTCTGGTTAGCCAACAAAAAGTTAATGCAAGTGAGTAACAAAACTCGATTTGGTCCAATATAATCTCCCCAGTCCCAGCTATAACCAACAATTCAGGTAACTCATATTAACTTCAGTACTTTAAGAGAACAATAACTTTTGCAGGTCATTAGCAGTTCAACTTTTTTGGTACCTGGCTGTGTAGCTAGATGCCAGATCTCCCCCACGGAATTGATTTTTCGCTCTAGGGGAGCATGCAGAACAATAACGGTCGATCCCACCAAGCAGAGCATACAACCAACGACTCCAAACATATGCAATTTCTCCTTTAAAATAAAATAAGCTAACACTGCACTGCATCAGAAAATTGGAGAATATTATTTCAGAACTACATGACAATAAGAAGATAATTTGATGTATGGTCTCACCTGAAGATGATGCTCAAAGCTCCTAGAGGAGTAACTAAGACGGCTGGAGCAAACGCGTAAGCAGCAAAGTTTGCTCCTTCTCCAACGATCACTGCCAAAAACAACGGTCAGGTACTCAAACACTAAAAGCCGTGAGACGTTGTTGAGCTCGTATCAAGAGAACTAACAAGCCTGTTCTAAAACAACTACTTAAAATTGAACTCATTTCAAAATGCAGGCTTCAATATTTATATTTCTATACTACACTATCAATGTTTGCAAGCAAAATTTTAATTAGCATAATACATAAGATAATTTACAATCAAAATGTGACAATTTATATTAGTTATGATTCTTACTCGCACTCATACCGACCCACCACCAAGGTTCCTTTAGGTATGTATATCCTCCCGAACCTGTTCACATTCATACACAAGCATGAAAAACATCAAAAATACTACCTCCATCTAAGAAACACAAATTTCGCAGTCTTCTTTCGCAAACGTTGTGTTGAATACAAAATATCAAAACCCGACAACATTTTGAAACGAAGCAAGTACAAGATAACTAAAATCATAGAAATATTAATCGACGCCAACCTGCTCGAGTCCCACTAGCCCCTGCCTTCTTCAAACCCATTTTCTTTATAATGAAGCTCGAACCGATGAATACACTTGATAAAATTGCAAGAACAAGACCCCTAACATTGTCATCAACTCCCCCCATTTCTCAAAAATAATGGGAGGCTTTAGATAATTTTTACGCCAAAAACTAACTGTATATCTTCACCAAAATATAAACCTGCATAAACATAAAAAACAAACCATTTCCAATAAAACACCATGTATTTTACACCATTTTAAAAACCCCAAATTTAAGAAAACAAAAAAAATCATATACCTTTTTGGGTTTCTCTAAATTAACATGGGAGGCAAAAATATGAACTCATAATCATAAAAGATTCATAGAAACTAATCTCAATCTGTCAAAAACATATATGTGTAATGTGTTTCAGTAATAATATAATAATGTAACAAAATCTCTATTTCCTAATTTCTTAAATTGAAGTTATAATTCAAAAAAATGTTGTTGCATGAAAATATTGAATTCTTTATCTCTATCTCTCTCTTTTTCAATGTAAGAGTAGAGATAAAGAGAAATTAAAAAAAAAAAAAAGTGCATCAAAACAGAAGCAAATTTATATATGTTACATAAAACATAATGTTTGCAACTTCAAAATATACCAACCGTTTCAAACGTTGTTATCCGATTCCTCCGCTCAAAAATGGCAGCTTTAAATATTAGATTCCTAATTAAATTCTGTTACTTAATATTCTCATATATTTAATCTCATGACAAATATACATCACCCTATGTCACATGTATTTTCTTTTAAGGAAGTTTAATTTTTAGTGTGCTCACGCTGGTTAAAAATTGAGGGATGTGCCCTAATAACAATGATAAAAGGGTAAGACAAGTTCAGTCTACACAAGTTCGAACTTGCGGACATGCGATCAGTGGCGGAACCTATTTTCGAATAGTCACTTCTTAAAAAAGATTTTAAAAAACATTGTATAGATATAAAGAAAAAATTAATATAGAAACTAATTTTAGTGTTTATATTTCAATACATTTAAGTATTTTGAGTTACCATTAAAAAATTTATCAATTTCAAACAAGCATTCTAAAATAGCTAGATCCGCCACTGCTCAGTACGATGACAACTTTAAATATTAGTACTAATTAAATTCTAATATTTTCATTTATAATTTAATTTCATGTCAAATTTTAAAAACAAGCCTTGAGTTAATCGAATAGTCTTGTGGAAAAGACTCTTGCTAGTGACCAAAATGTCCTCGGTTCGAAACTCAACTCATCGCTAATTTACAAAGAAAAAAAAAAGCCTTAATCTTACTCCAATCTCATATTTATGTCAAACACCAACATTAATATGTCCTTGAAAAAACTGAAAATGAGTGATCTAGGGTCCAGATATATAGAGTATAAACCATCATTTATTTTTATATACTATTTCTAATTAAATTTTAAGTAAATATTTGCCTGCGTGAATTTGGCCAGTATTTACATTGTACTTCTATTGTAACAAGTGATAATTATAAAAAAAAAAGAAAAAAAAATTAATGACAAGTTCCGATATGATCAGATTTATATTTCTGAAAATAATGAATACACATTAATGAATCGTCAAATGTTTACAAACAAAAAAGGAAAACATGTACTACTATAAAATGCAATTTTTGGGTCAATAATGTTTATCTAATTAAATGTTTGCCTCGTCACTTGTCACAGTTCCTCAAGCTCCCATTCGAATCCGATTTCGGTGCATCAATAATTCCATACATCAGGTGCATCAGGTACCCATTTAAAAGTTTTACGTGGGCACTGTACCCACTTGAAACTTCATTATTGGTATAAGAAACAATATCAACATAACTTGTACCCAAATTATACTATAACAATGGTACAGTGCCAGATATTTATCAATCCAAAATAAAAGTAATAAATATATATGTGATTTGTAAATTGACCCACAAATATATAGATAATTGTAGCGTGACCCTTGATTATATAAATAATTGCATCGTGACCCTTAATTTATAAAATATTATGCTCAAACCCCCTTGATGCACCTGATGCATAGAAGTATTAATGCACCCAATCTTTTCACTCCCCTTTCTAGGTAACTTGGCTCCGGTGTTTATTTATTAATTACATAAACATTATTGACCATAGTTATTGTACAATCGAATGCCTTGTGTTTACTTATAATTAATCAATTTTCTATACTAGTGTAATTGTACCTCAAATGTGTGATGCAAAATAAATCTGGATGTTTCTTTTACGCTAGTAGGAGTATTGTAGAAACCAATAAACCATGGTGCATAGTGTGTTGTAGCGTCCTCGGCATAGCTCAATTGGTAAAAAATTAAAGTGAATGGTACCAAGCTAGCAGCCTCGCCTCTTCATACAACCCATGTTCGATTCTCAGTAGGAGCAGACCTTATGTTTCGAAGTGGTTAACGGACAAACTCTAGTTCCCTGATCAGGCGAGACAGATCACGCGACAACTTCTGACATCATACCCAAATAGGGTAGGGAGCTGACAGGGCCCTTAATTTGAGGATTTCAAACTTTTATAGAGTACAAAATAATCTCTTAGTCATCAATTATTTGTTTGTCATAATTTTTCCAACTTTCTAACTAAAGATAAATAAAAATAATTAATTTTTGGGCCATTAATTAATTCTTAAAAAGTAAGGATGGTTCATTAATAATATGATTCATACTTTTTTCATACTTCACCAAAATGTGTCAATGTTGATATAAAAGTTGGACACATAGCCTAAATGGACTCTTTTGAGATGAAACACATAAAAAAAAAATCAAAATAACAAAATAAGATTATATATAATTAGTATGTATACCAAAAATGTCATTAGGCTCGTGAAAGAGCCTTAGGGTTCAATTCGGTTCGATAAGTTCAGCTTGAAAAGTTCGATTAGAAACCCGATTTAATATAGTTCAAACTGAGCTCGAACCTCGTTCGTAGGCTCAGATTACACATATTTAATATTTTTTTCAGTTTTCTTCTTAATTTAACAAGAATTTACGTTCGTTTTATCGAACTTCTAACCGTTCGAATCGAATCTCGAACCTTCAAAATTTTCAAAGCGAATCGAACATAGGATTTTCTTGTTCGTTCGAACTCGCACCGAAACAAACCTTTGAATCCTTACATTCGAACTCATTTGAACCCTTAAGAGCTATGGTATGGTTTAATTCGTTACTTGCTTAAACGTCGTTAATCAAATTGGTACAAACTACTTAAAAGGTAAAAATAAAATCATAATAATTACTCACAAATTTTCTTTTGAGGAAACAATGTATATTAATTAAATTTGTACTGTCCAAACCTTTTTACTCCAAATAAAGCCTTCGTCAAGGAAATTCATTCTCATTCTCTGAAGCCTTATATGCAAATATAACTTTAAACAAGACATTATAAAACTTCAAGATATATGTATATCTCACAATTCACCTAAAAGCACTCATCGTTTTTTCACAGATAGTTTCTTCTTCAACCTACGCATCAACCTTGACATCCAAACCAATGAACGACAAATTTTTAATACTATCATTGATAAGCTTCGACAACACATCCTCTCATGGGATATTAAGTTGTTAAACCAAGCTTACAAACTTTTTACATTGATCAAAATTGTTCTCATAGCATCTCTAGTATATCTAATGTCCATATAAAGATTCCCCTTATCTATCCTCCACACTCTGGACTAGGGTTAGGGTTGTGAATGAACGTAAAATGTTCGATTCGGCTCGAAAAAGTTCGTCTCGTGGCTCGTGCGCATCTGCAAATATCAAATCAAACGGTAAAAATTCAAGTTCGGTTCGCCGGACCAAACGGTTCGATTTAGTTCGGCTCGCATATTAATACATGACTTTGCCTTATTTATACAATAAAGTCCAGAATTGAAAGTAATATAAGGCTAACCTAAATTATCAAAATCACTTCCACTTCACATATATTCATCTCCTACCCATACTCATCCGCTCAAATGCCCAATTGCATCGAACTTTTTGAGAACCAAGCCGAACTTGTTCGCAAGTTCCCAAATAATTAGGTCCGATTCCCACATTCAGATCAAGTCAAGTCAAACTTAAGGTGCGGTACGATTCGCATATTGCAAATCGAGCCGAACGTAAGGTTACTATTGCAAACCAAACACAAACGTAATTGCATTCGGTATAGTTCGGTCCATTTACAGCCCTACCCTGAACTCCTTTCACGACCGTGCATGGTCGCCCATGCGAAGTCTATTATTACTCCATCTGTCCCTAAAAGATTGGTATATTTTGACTTTTGGTGGTCAAACTTTAAAAAAATTGATCAAGAATTCTCATTAAACGATAAGGAATAATATAGTCATGTGGGATCTTATAGATTTCTCTCAATATATATTTTTGAAATATCAACTTTTTATAATTTTTTCAGATGTAGAATAAGAGGTATTTATGTTTTAAATTTTGTTTTGTTGGCCACCAAAAATCAAAATGTACCAATCTTTTAGGGACGGAGGGAGTATTACATAGGCTATACTCCCTCCTTCCCTAAATGATTTGTACATTTTGATTTTTCATGGTAAAAAAACACGATTTCAAACGTAAATATCTTATATTCTACATATGAAAAAATTATAAAAAGTTGATAGTTCAAAAATATATATTGAGACGAATCTAACAAGATATCATATGACTATATTATTTATTATTTGGTTAATGAAAATTATTGATCAAATTTTTTAAATTTTGATAATATAAAGTCACAATGTACCAATCATTTATGGACGGAGAAGGTTATCGGTTTACGTAATGAACGAAAGTACTCCCTCGGTCCGTTTGGGTAAGAAGAAGAAGAAGAAATTCTCATTAAACGATAAGAAATAATATAGTCTTGTAGGACCTTGTTAGATTCGTCTCAATATATATTTTTGAAATATTAACTTGTTATAATTTTATCGCATGTAGAATAATAGATATTTATATTTTAAATCGTGTTTTGTTGACCATCAAAAGTAAAAATGTGACAATCTTTTACGGACGCAGGGAGTACTAAGTAATTCTTTTTAATCAAGCATGAATATCTCATGAATCCCATCTTATGATCTTGTTGTTGCAAATATGTCACAATTTTAAAACTTTGATAATGGTGGTAATCTGTTAACATACCGTTCAAAATATGTCCTTTATTATTAGTTTATATACAATTGTAGCAAAGTGTGAACTAGAATAAGGTGTAAAATTAGAACAATTTTGGATATTGTAAACGTGCAAATAGTTCAATTTAAGTAATGAATATTATTTCATAGCTAATCAACTTTTCCCAATTCAATATCAAAATAATCTCAAAGATTAGACTTTTCTTTTTGATAATGGCCGTTGACATTACCAACATTTTAAAAAATGTTAGTTCGATTACTCACGTTTCGGACCCACTAAGTATCATCATTAACACTATAATAGTCACTCTAATATGTCATTGTCTCTTTTTTTCCGTAAAATCGTTGATTCCGGTAGTTTTAAGAGGGGGTATCTTGATTTGTTCACCTTTTAAATTACCTAAAACCCCTAAAACTCAACATATTTGCCCACAATACCAAACGAGAGTGATCGAAAACAGTCTAAGTTGAACCAGAATGATCGAATGCAAAATTCTTGTTAACGTTAGTGATCGATGGTACCATTTACCCTAAAATTTATCAAATAATAAAAAAAAGTGTGGGAAAAATGATGTATGTGAAATGAATTCTAATTTTTATTAAACTTCTTCAAAAATAAATGGCTTAAATTCTGACAGGCCCCTGAACTTTGCTCATCTGGTCAATTTGGCCCCTGAAGTTTGAAAATAGGTCTACTTGCCCCCTAAACTATCCTAACTGCTCATTTTGGCCATTTTCACCTTAAAATGAAGGGTAAAATAGGCATACAACAATAATAGGCATTACAAGTTAATTTAAAAGTAATATAAAATTAATATTAAATTATTAAATAATAATAAACCCCCACCCACCCCACCCACCCCACCCTAAAACCGTTCACCATTGATAGAACCTGCAAAATGTCTTTATTATATTTCATTGGGGGTTGGGGACGACGGGGGAGGGGGATTATTTATTTTATTTTATTTTGTTTTTAATAATTTTATTTTCTTTTAAAAGAGTCCTAATATATTTTCTTTATTAAAAGTGACCCCAAAATGTCTATTATATACTAAATTCCTATTTTATCCTTCATGAAAAGTTAAAATTTGTAAATTTGCCCCTGAACAGTTATGAAAATGGCCAAAATGACCTGTTGTGAAAGTTCAGGGGACAAGTAGACCTATTTTCAAACTTCAGGGGCCAAATTGACCAGATGATCAAAGTTCAGGGGCCTGTCGGAATTTAAGCCAAAATAAATTACCCTTGCAATGGGTAGATGAATTGATATTTATGTGGCAAGCCAAGCGGGCAACACGATACACACTAGAAAATTATTTTTGTTTTGTGGGGGCAAAATAGTCATAACAGATCAGAACCCAAAGCCCACATCAGTTGGTTGCAGCTATAAATTTCATAAACCCTAATCGATCATTTCATTTTTGTTCCTCACTCCTTAAACCCCTCCTCTCTCCCTTTTGAGGTATATTTCTCTTCTATTTTTGTTTTGAATATAACAAAATATATACAAGATTTTCAGCTGTTTTGTTAAAAGTTTTTTTGCCTTTTAAATTTATGTCAATAAATAAAAGTTCACATTTTTAGTGATTTATTTTGTAATTCATCTTTATATAATTGTTTAAATGTGTAAAACGTGATTCAATTCGTATTGTTCATTGTGAAAAAGGGTTTGTTTTTATGAGATTTGATCTAATTAATTGTTCATATTATAGGGTGTTGTTTTCGTCCATTTGGCTATTTTTCAATTGTGCAGATATATTTGTGATGTTCGTCAGTTGGAATATAGTTATGTAGTCTGCTAGATGCTTATTTAGATTAGTTTATGAAATTTGGTTAAAAGAAATTATTTTGGTAATCATTACGAAGGGTAAAAACCACACTATTCTTGATTGTGAGAAAAATGGCGGGTTTGAAAACTTGAGGTGAGAATTAGTATGTCTTGTTGTTAATTAATGATATCAATAATGAATAAAGATAACTATTGGTACCACTCCACGGAGCAGTTCGAGTGACTGGTTGATTCGATTTTCCGTAGCACATCAGTTGATTCTTGTTGATTCGATTTTCCGAAGCACCAGATATCTGTTTGTCATATTGATTTTATCTTTTGAAGCTTGATTCTTGTTTAAAACATAATCCGATTGGAAGTGTTTCAGCAAGTTGACTTCTTGTTTGTCGTGTCGACTTCATGAGGAAAGTTGTCCTCTGGAGTTGATTCAACTATTAAAGTGGTTATTGTTCTTCCTTTGTCATTGCTGTTTGGTTTATTTGTTTTCTTGGCACTAGTGGAGCTAAGCTATTCACGGTCTTTTCTTTGCAGATACCCTAATATTTTGGATCAAATGGCTTTGTTCAACAAAATGGGTAGTCTTCTGAAGCAGAGTGCATCTGCAAATAATACCTTGAATGGGCAAGTCTCTATGGGATCTATGTTCAATGCCATCCGCTGCATGTCGTCCTCAAAGCTTTTCATTGGCGGTATGTGAATCTGTTCTCAATCTTTCTTTGAGAACTGTTGGTTGCCATTTTGTATTTCCTCTAGCTATCAATTACTAATTTCTTGTTTTTTTTAATTTGTGTATATATAATAGGGTTGTCCTATGGAACTGATGATCAGTCGCTCAGAGACGCATTTGCAACATTTGGGGATGTTACTGATGGTAAGTTTATTAGTGCCTATGATCTCAGAGGTTTGGTGATTTGACCTTCACATATGCGCTTACGAAATCCACCACTCGACCCCCTACTATATTTGATGTATAATTGTCCTAGGTTTTGTGTGGTGTGATATGTTGAAGTTGCTTGTTACTACGACTGCTGGATGATTTGTTGTTAACAGTTCAACTACTTAAATTGTTCTTTCCTCTTTTAATCGCTGGTGTGGTTTCTATTAATGTTTTCATAGGAGATTATGTGACACTGGGATATAATTTTTTAATTGTGCAGCCAAAGTCATCACAGACAGAGACACCGGGAGGTCAAGGGGGTTCGGATTTGTCAACTATGCTGACACCGGAGCTGCTACCGAAGCATTGACAGCAATGGATGGACAAGTAGGGACATTGCTTAGACATTGATTAATGCTCCTTCCACCCTTCACAGTCCACACAAGACCTTTCTGTTTTTACGTGTCTAGCTTTGATTAACAATAAGTAATTAATTACAATATAAAAAATTACTTTTATATTTTGAAAATCATCTTCAATATAAATTTATCGATATAAATTATATATTTTTTGAACAATAAGTAGTCAATTACAATATAAAAAATTACTTTTATATTTTGAAAATCATCTTCAATATAAATTTATCGATATAAATTATATATTTTTTAAACTAAAGAATAATTAGTAATTGATGGCCATATTTGGACGCAAAAATGAAAACAGCCATTAAAAAGAAGTGGAGGAAGTATATCTTAGGAATAAGTTTGTAATTGATGGCCATATATAAATTGCACAATTTTTCTGCTTGTAGGATTTGAATGGAAGGAATATTCGTGTTAGCTACGCACAAGAGAGGCCTCCAAGAAACTTCGGCAACCCTGGTGGTTATGGCCGCGGTGGTTATGGTGATGACGCAGCGAGTGGTGGGAGATATTGATCACTTGTATTTGAGCCTATCAGCGAAATGTATCCTGTGCTTAGGAGCTTTACTGTTTGATCGGGCTTCCTGATGAGAACATATGATCTTTTCTTATCTTGTCTGTTGAAGTTGTTGCTGAATACTTCCGTTCACTGAACCGCTTCTGATTCAAGTGTGAAGTAAATCAATAATTTCTTATCCTATTGTAGCCTATTACTGTCCTTGTTCTGCATTGTGTTCGTTTTTAATGGTAAAATCGGCAGTGCTAATACGCGATGACCAATTAATAGTGGTTGTTATTCTTTAGATATGAATTAATATTTGTTGTTATGATCGTTTTTTTAGTTCGATCACTCACGTTTCAGACCCACTAAATATGATCACCAACGCTATAATAGTCATTTTAATGGGTCATTCCGTCTTATTTTTTCGTGAAATCGTTCATTCCAGTAGTTTTAAGAGGGATATCTTGGTCTGTTGATCGTTTAAATTACCTAAAACTCAACATTTTGCCCACAATGCCAAAATGTCGGTGATCGAAAACAGTTAAAGTTGAACCACAATGATCGAATGCAAAATTCTCGTTAACGTTGATGATGCCATTTGCTCTAAAATTTACCAAATAATAGAAAAAAAGTGTGAGAAAAGTGATGTATGTGAAATGAATTCTAATTTTTATTAAACTTGGCAAGAAAAGCGAGCAACACGACACACACTGGAATATTATTTTTGTTAGGTGAAAATAATTATTTTGTCCCCAATTTAACTACTCTTTCTTACTATACTACCAAATGGAGGAGGGGAGGGGCAAATTAGTCCTAACCGATCAGAAGCCAAAGCCCACATTCAGTAGGTTGCAGCTATAAAATTCATAAACCCTAATAGATCAATCATTTTTGTATCTTACTCCTTAAACCCCTCGTCTCTCCCATTTAAGGTATAGTTCTCATCTGCTTTTTTTTTTCTTTTTCGAATATAACAATATATATACAAGGTTTTAAGCTGTTTTGTTCAAAGTTTTTTTTGTCATTTACATTTACGTCAATAAATAGTTCACATTTTTATTGATTTATTTTGTAATTCATCTTTATATAATTGTTTAAATGTGTAAAACGTGATTCAATTCGTATTGTTTATAGTGAGAAGGGTTTGTTTTTATGAGATTATATATAATTAATTGTTCATATTATAGGTTGTTGTTTTCGTCCATTTGGCTATTTTTCAATTGTGCAGATATATTTGTGATGTTAGTCAGTTGGAATTTTGTTATGTAGTCTTCTTGATGCTTGATTGGATTAGTTTATGAAATTTGGCTAAAAGAAATTATTTTGGTAATTATTAGGAAGTGTAAAAACCTCACTATTCTGGATTGTGAGAAAAATGGCGGGTTTGAAAACTTGAGGTGAGAATTAATATGTCTTGTTGTTAATTAATGATATCAATAATGACTAAAGATAACTATTGGTACAACTCCACGGAGATTTTACAGTTCGAGTGACTGGTTGATTCGATTTTCCAAAGCACCAGATATTTTTTGTCTTATTGATCTCATCTTTTGAAGCTTGATTCTTGTTTAAAACATAATCCGAATGGAAGTGTTTTAGCAAGTTGACCTCTTGTTTGTCGTGTAGACTTCATGAAGAAAGTTGTCCTCTCGAGTTGATTCAACTATTAAAGTGGTTATTGTTTTTTCTTTTCATGGTGCTATTTGGTTTCTTGGCAGTAGTAGAGATAAGCGATTGACATTATTTCCTTTGCAGATACCCTAATTTTTTGGATCAAATGGCTTTCTACAACAAAATCGGTAGTCTTCTGAAGCAGAGTGCATCTGCAAATAATGCCTTGAATGGGCAAGCCTCTATGGGATCTATGTTCAATGCCATCCGCTGCATGTCGTCCTCAAAGCTTTTCATTGGGGGTATGTGAATCTGTTCTCAATCTTTCTTTGAGAACTATCAGTTGCCATTTTGTATTTCTTCTAGCTACCAATTACTAATTTCTTGTTATTTATTTATATATATATAATAGGGTTGTCCTATGGAACTGATGATCAGTCGCTCAGAGACGCATTTGCAACCTTTGGAGATGTTACTGATGGTAAGTTTATCAGTGACTATGATCACAGAGGTTTGGTGATTTGACCTTCACATATGCTCTTACGAAATCCACCACTCGACCACTATATTTGATGTATAATTATCCTAGGTTTTGTGTGTTGTGATATGTTGTAGCTGCTTGTTACTACACCTGCTGGATGATTAGTTGTTAACAATTCAACTACTTAAATTGTTCTTTCCTCTTTTAATCGCTGGTGTGGTTTCTAGTATTGTTTTCATAGGAGATTATGTGACACTGAAATATTATTTTTTACTTGTGCAGCCAAAGTCATCACAGACAGGGACACCGGGAGGTCAAGGGGGTTCGGATTTGTCAACTATGCTGACAACGGAGCTGCTACTGAAGCATTGACAGCAATGGATGGACAGGTAGGGACACTGCTTAGACATTGATTAACGCTCCTTCCACCCTTCACAGTCCACACAAGACTTTTCTGTTTTGATTAACAATAAGTAATTAATTAGTACAATATAAAGAATTACTTTTTGGAAAATCATCTTCTATATAAATTTATCGATTTATATTCTTTGAACAAAAGAATAATTAGTAATTGACTGCCATATTTGGACGCAAAAACGAAAACGGCCATTAAAAAGAAGTGGAGGAAGTATATCTTAATATAGAAATTGCACAATTTCTTTGCTTGTAGGAATTGAATGGAAGGAATATTCGTGTTAGCTACGCACAAGAGAGGCCTCCAAGAAACTTCGGCAACCCTGGTGGTTATGGGCGCGGTGGATATGGTGATGACGCAGCCAGTGGTGGGAGATATTGATTACTTGTATTTAAGCCTATCATCAAAATGTATCCTGTGTTTAGGAGCTTTACTGTTTGATCAGGCTTCCTGATGAGAACACATGATCTTTTCTTATCTTGTCTGTTTAAGTTGTTGCTGAATACTTCCGTTCACTGAATACGCGATGACCAATTAATAGTGGTTGTTTTTCTTTAGATATGAATTAATATTTGTTGTTATGAGTATTCTTTGGGTATTTCATTTTAAGAGGAACCTTGCATCTTTCTCAGAGGATACTGCTTTTACGGGTCTTCAGTTTAAATTTTTTAATTTGATGAATTAGTTAAGTTTGTTTTTTTCGAAATGTATGTTAGATATGTTCAAATTGGTGTTTAATATAATGAACTGAATGATAAAAAAAAGATGAATATTATGGCATAATATGCGTTTTATTATATGAAAAATTCTGTGAAATCCATACAAACCGATCTAAAATATTGGTTTGTTAAGAGAGAATGCAATTGATTCGGCTTTGAATTGTTCAAATGTGTGGATTGTTGTTCATTTTTGAGATTATTATGCTGAGTTATTTAACTTATTGACCAAGAAATATGACTAATTCTATTCTTAATCATGCTTGCATAATATTCTCGATGAAGTTTTCAGTGTAAATTTGCAACCAATACTCTAGATTGTCTCTCGAAAATGAATCCGATGGTGGCAAGTTATGTGATGAGGCGGTTGGTGAGAGGTAGCAATGCTCTCCGGTGCATTTCAACGCCATCGTTGTCTTTTGGGCAGGTGGCGTTGGTGATGGCGAATGTGGAAGCAAAGGCAGTTGATGATTTGAAGGGGGCGGGTTACAGGATAGGGTGGAAGAGGATGGCGAGTTCTGGAGCTGGTGCGAGCTATAAGGAAATGAAGAAGACGGATAATCAGGGAACCAAGCAGACTACTGAGGTGGAGGCGGAGAAGAAGAAGAACGTAGTGCTAGATACGAGTTATTGGGGAATCGTTAAGCCTAAGGTTGTGAGAGAAGATGGAACAGAGTGGCCATGGAATTGCTTCATGCCATGGGAGACATATAGTGCAGATTTGTCCATCGATTTAAATAAGCATCATGCACCGAAAACATTGATGGACAAAGTTGCATATAAGATTGTCAAGCTTCTTAGAGTGCCAACAGACGTCTTCTTCAAGAGACGGTATGGTTGTCGTGCAATGATGTTGGAGACTGTGGCCGCGGTTCCTGGCATGGTCGGGGGAATGCTACTGCATCTCAAATCTCTTCGTAGGTTCCAGCAAAGTGGTGGTTGGATCAAAGCTTTACTAGAGGAAGCAGAGAATGAAAGAATGCATCTTATGACGATGGTAGAACTCGTCCAACCGCGATGGTACGAGAGGTTTCTGGTGCTGGCCGTACAGGGAGTCTTCTTCAATTCGTTCTTCATCCTTTACGTTCTTTCCCCGAAAGTGGCTCATAGAGTTGTTGGGTACCTAGAAGAGGAGGCAATACATTCTTACACAGAGTATTTGAAAGATATTGACAACGGTAAGATTGAGAACGTTCCTGCTCCAGCTATCGCGAAGGACTACTGGAGATTGCCTAGTAATGCAAAGCTTAGGGATGTTATCATTGTCATTCGCGCGGATGAAGCTCATCACCGCGATGTCAACCATTTTGCGTCCGATCTCCATTGCCAGAAGAAGGATATGAGTAAGGCGCCAGCGCCTATCGGTTACCGTTAGACCGGGTACACGATGTCTACCCCTTATTATATGGTTGTTCATCTCACGACTATCTAAAGATGAGAGCTACTGAGCTAGTGACATTATCATGAACTATTTCCTAAGTTTACAAAATAGGATTTGCATAAATAATTTTTGTGGAAGATTCAATTTCTACTGCCAAAATGTTTTGTCTTTAGAGAAGTCCAAGTTCTATAGTTAACAGTTTTAGCAATATCTATAACTAGATTGACACTCTTTTTGAAAAAAATGAATGAAGAAATAACTTATTTAAGTATTCTTTTTTGGGAGAAGTGTTCATTCATATAAGAAAACGAAAGGAGGTTCAGAGTGCAAAATGTTCATTACAAAACAAATTAAATACTTCATGGCTAGGGACGGACCCAGAATTTTAACGTGTGATATTCATTTACCATTCAAAACAAGAAGAATAGCTATGCCAACATATAATTTGTCAATCTTTTTCAAAAGATATGAATATTATATTAATAAAAAGACAATGATATAGGATGCACATAAAATAAACGTCATAATTCTTCCTTTATAATATCACCTACAAAAGGATATATGACTTCACTATGCTTCATTGCTTTGTGCGTGCATGATGTACCTAATTTTTAACTAAGTGAATTGCATATTGAATATCGCAATTTATATCAACACAATTTTGTTTAATTCCCAAGTTATTGAACAGACTCTAGAGCCACAATGCTTATTTAACCGCTTCTGATATGGCCTTGTACTCGTCCTCTATAGTAGATAGTGTTGTTGTAGTTTGTAAAATGAGTCACCAACTTATTGGATACCATTTTACATATATTTGCACCAAAGCACAAACCAGTGTTAATGATACCTTTTAAATAGCATAAACCAATTTCACCGCTTCCTAATGTGCTTTTTTCAGATTCGCTATTAATCTAATAACAACACTAGAACGCTTGTATCTGGACGTGTACACACATGGCATAGATTAACAACTAATTGCACTAGCATAATGAACACATTGCATGCACGCCTTATCTTCTACTGTGTTGGAAGATTGTTTATTAAAGAGCTTAAAATGAGAAGATAATGGAGTTATCAACGACCTAGCATTCTTCATCCCAAATCTTTCTATAAAATGTTAATGTAGCCTTTTTTACTTAAAATTCAATTTTCGTTTTGATCTCTCTCTAATAATCTCCATACCCAATAATTTTTTTACACGCCCAAATCTTTCGTCTCAAACTCTCTATCAAGTTGAATTTTTAACCTATTTATTTTCATCTTGCTTCTCGAAGAAATAATCATGTAATCTACATACAATACACAATAAATATAACCACTTCCGCTAAGCATATATATGAACGTATACATAACACACACTTTGGAAAACCCTTGCGTTAACTTAAAAGGAGTCAAATCACTTGCCTCACTCACGAGTATATTGCTTTAATCTATAAAGTGATTCTCTCAAACAAAAAACCTGACTCTTTTTACCCTTAACCTCGTATCTATCAGGTAATTCATACTCCTTCCATCCCTTTTTTATGGAGTCATTTACTTTTTCACATTCTCCGAGACACTCTTTAAAACGTAAATATTTTTAATTTTACATGCGTAAAAATTATAAAAAGTTGATATCTTAAGATTCATATTAAAACAAATCTAACAAGATTCAATATGGCTAATGGCTATATTATTTCTTATTGACTAATAATAATTTTTTGTCAAAGTTTATATAATTTGACTGAAAAAGTCAAAATGGCGCCATCATTTAGGGATGGAGGGAGTATAAATTTTCTCATCCAAATCGTCGTGCATCAATATGGTCTTTACATCAAGTTGTTCCAGTTCAAGATCATGATGAGCAACAATACGTAGTAGTACACGAATAGAAGTATGTTTTACCATTGGAGAGAATACCACGTTGGAGTTGACGCATGCTTTATGTGCAAATTCTTTGGGCACTAGCCTTGCTTTGTACCTTCTATCGCTTGACTTGATAAGATCTTCTTTTCTTTTGTGTACTCATTTGCAACCAATAACACACTTTCCTACGGCAAATGTGACCACTTCTCTTGTCTTGTTCTGATATTGAGATTGCATTCTCCCCTATAACAATCAATCAACTCTCTCTATTCTTATCGTTGATAGCTTATTTGAAGGTGACCCGCTCATCATCCTCCATAATGAGTGCATATCCCAACAAATTTAGTATATGTGTATTTTTCTGTTGAGTATCCTCGTGATCAAGATCACCATCATCATCTTGAGTAAGAGTATGATTCTGCCACTTGAGAATTTAAAGTCTGTAAATCACCATTGTTAAGCATCATAACTTTTGATTAACATGCCATTCATCTTTTATGAAAGATCGCATAATTACTAGTTAGAAATTTAGAGTCTTCAATACATTAAATGATATATATATCTTTAACTCATTTTAAGTACCCCAAAAATATTATTTTCTGGACTCTTTCATCAAGCTTATTAACTTGTTTCTTTTGTTGTTCATGTTCAATCATTTTCTTGATAAATATATTTGATACCTGTTTCAATCCAAAATCACAAAAGGTCAAGTGGATCCAATTGTAAGCTGGTTAATTCCAAGGTAAACTTTTACTATTTTTTTGTTTTTGTTAAATTGGGATATGTAACAACTTCAATTTCAATACTCCATAAATTTCTTAAATACGATATAGACATATGCTACTCAATTCATGTACAAATCCACCGGCGAGTTTGCAAAAACTCCCCCCTCTCATAGTTTATGAATGATATTTTATTAACATGAAAATTTACTATTCATTAAATTTTTTATTCATTAATGATTCATCAATGATTAAAATATAAATCATACCATTTTATAGTTATTTGCTTTTTCTTTCGGTATAATTTAGGTAGAGTACCATTTTAAAAAAATAATACATCAATAACAATTATCTAAGTTTATTTTTGCGTTTTGGGTAATCTATACCAAATTCATTTACGAATTTTTGTACACATACTAAATTGGTGCATAGAATAAATTTGGTACACTTATTTTTAGATTTTTAACTAGAATGGTACATTTAAGTGATAATGTATATCATTTTTACAATGAAAGTAAATATATATGTAATCAAAATTATGAACAATATCACTAGTGACTCGTTACCATTTTTACTAATGTATACTATATATAATGTGGGAAGCCTTAAATTGTTTATTGAAGCCCAGGAGATCATCTAGGCTATCCATGTGGCATCATATGTGTTTGCCACTTGTCTAAAATAAACAATTCAAAATAACTATCCTCTTTAATTGATGCATTCTATTTGTAACTTCTCATTAGTTGCTAATGTGTTTTACTTTAATATTTAACTTCTCAATTGTATATGTTTTTAATTTTTCACCATTTTTAAAATTGATACATTGTATTCGTAGGTTAATTTTTATATGTACTAACTCAAGCAACGTTCATATATTTTTATGTCAAAACAGTTAATAGTGAATTGTATTTTTCTAATAAATAAATTTAAATACTATTTTATGATATTATATTTAGGCGAATATAATTACACTACATCCATTATATAAAAACTTGTGAAACAATATCTCGATAAAATTACACAAACTAAACCGTGTAAAGATTACTAGTTATAACGTATTCCTCAACTTATAATTCACCCATCAAAAGGCGTTCGACAGAGGTGAAGAGTACTTTAACTTGTTTAAAAAAATGAATGACATTTTAAGTTGGCCAAAACTCCCTTGCTAGTACATGTACATTTGAGAATCTTTTATCATTGATGGTCTGCATCATTTAATTCTACGTTGTAAAGATATATCATCGACATGTTCCTTTGTAATTATTCATTAAAAAAGAATAAAAAAAATATGGTCTCAACCGACGTAAATGAAAGAAGGTAGATGATACACTTCAATTAATTAATACACTTCATAAATGTATGCAGACAATCTGACCCCATGCTTAATCATCGAATAGTCGGAAGTCATTGGAGATCCATGACTCTTTGCAATCAAGAAAAGCCAGATAGTCGATGATTCAATAGCCATACTTTTAATTAAGGGGTTTTGAGTTCAAATTTGTTGAAGACGATTTATCTCGTATTTTATAATAACTATCTAATGGAATTTATGTGCTATTATCGATATATTTTTAATCTCATCATTAACTTACAAAAGGAAAGAAAAGAAAGCCAGAATTACTATGGATACATAGATTTTAGTTCACTTTATTAATAGCCATGTTTGATTTTCAAAGTTAATTATTGAATAATTTTGTGATACTCTAATAAATAAAAATTAAATGAAAATAATTTTATGAAATATTATTATGTTAATTTGTTCTTCTTATTATTATCACTTCAATTTTATATTGATGATTAGAATGAGGAACAAAAGCCAATCCATTTCATGCTTACTTCATATTTGAAACTTAAAAAATTAAATAAAGTAAGTTAAATAAAGATATAATTGATAGTATGTAACAATGATAAAGTACTAAAATATCAATAAATTATTTTTGTCATTAAAGTACTACACATGTATTGAATGTTGAATTTTAGCTTTAAATATAACCAATATAATAGTACTCCCTTTGTTACTTTCACTTGTGATTTTAACCGTTTACACATAAATTAAGAAAAATAAAAAGTAGCTACAAAATATATTAGAAATGTAAATGACAATTAATTGAAAAATATATAATTGGATAATTAATAATTTAAAAAAATTCTAGAAATTACATTAAAATTGTAAAATTACAATTCATTACGCTAGAATAATAACTATTTTAAAACAAATAATTTCGGTTAAAACGACAACTAAAAAACGAGATAGTATAATTACATAATTCATATGATTAGACATAATATTCTCATCACATGTCTATGATTTCTTATTCAGTCACAAGTGTTATATTCCTTTTTGTCACAACTCCAATTTGTATTTTTATGTTTTAATTTGGTTTTTATTTTCAATCAAATTAAAGAACACCATTTCTACAGTATCTGGCTGGTACATGGACTAGAAGTTAAATATAAATGATATGATAATATATTGATAATAAGAAAATAAAAAATATATATATATTAAAGAAAGAATATTGATGTCATCATTGATGTTTCATTAACAAGTCACATTTCATGATGTCCAAATCCAACAAGGGTGATCTACACCACTTTGATAAAGATTTCAACCAATTCTTTAATATTCTACAATCAACAACATTTTTATTACAAATCCCACTTTAAAGATCTACACTTGCCGGATCCCACATGATTTAATTTTATGGTATTGTATATGTAAATTTGTATCTATAACTACACCAATAGTAACATCAAATGATGAATCAAATCCATGAAGATTTGCTATAATAAAATCCATAATAGTGTAACAAATATCAAGAAAAGAATATAGGGTTAATGGCATGAAAGATCACTCAAAGATACTAATATTTCCTAGTCGATCACCCTATTATTAAATGGACCACCTTCGATCACTGAACTGCATTTTTTTGGGCAAACTTGGTCACTGGGCCGTTTTGAAAGATTTTGGGTGCATTTTGTAAGTTTTTAGCAAGGGTAATTTTGTCCGTTCATATTTATAGACATTTAATCCTCATTTTTTTAAATTTTTTTTTAACTTTTTATTTTATTTTTTTTTATTTTTTTTAATTATTTTTTTAAAACTTTTTTTTAAAAAGTTCTGAAAAATTAAAAAAAAAGTATAAAAAAATATTTTTAAAAAAATTAAAAAAAAAAGTTTTAAAAAAAAATTTAAAAAAAAATTTAAAAAAAATTTTAAAAAATAATTAAAAAAAATTAAAAAAAAAATTATAAAAGAAAGTTTAAAAAAAATTAAAAAAAAAGTTTTAAAAAAAAGTTAAAAAAAACGAGGATTAAATGTCTATAAATATGAACGGACAAAATTACCCTTGCTAAAAACTTACAAAATGCACCCAAAATCTTTCAAAACGGCCCAGTGACCAAGTTTGCCCAAAAAAATGCAGTTCAGTGATCGAAGGTGGTCCATTTAATAATAGGGTGATCGACTAGGAAATATTAGTATCTTTGAGTGATCTTTCATGCCATTAACCCAAGAATATAATATAAAGTTGAGTACCACTCCCATGTGATGACGATCGAGACCTTCATTCCGTAACGTGGGACCCGCAACCACTACCAGATCATTCCGGTTCTTCATTAATCATCGGAATGATCATTTTCTTTTTTTACCGTCGACTGAATCCCATAATAATTAACATACCATTTCACAAATTTCCTCAACCCGGTTGATAAATCAGTGGTGGGTTTATACCCAAAGTCTCTAAGTGCCATTGTAACATTTGCATGTGTGAATGGTACGTCCCCATTTCGAGGCATCTTAACCACATGCTTTTTCGCCTTCAAATTTAGCAAATTTTCAAGAATTCCCACCAACTTGACCACCGACACGGGCGAAGTATTCCCCAAATTATACACCCTCAACTGCGCCGGAGCCTTCTTCTTACCCCCACTCCCCGTGCTCTTCTCCGCGGTGTCCAACGCCCCGATACACCCCTTCACGATATCATCAATATACGTGAAGTCACGCGCCACCTCCTTATCATCGGGTGTCACATAAACATTTATCGCCTTCCCCTGCAACATATCCTTGGTGAAAAAGAAATAGGCCATATCCGGCCTCCCCCATGGACCATAAACTGTAAAGAATCGCAACCCGGTTAACGACAACCCATAAATATGGTTATATGTATGCGCAATTTCTTCCCCTGCTTTTTTCGTTGCCGCGTAAAGACTCGCAGGTTGGTCTGTTTGATGATCCTCTGAAAAGGGTACATTTTTGTTCAGACCATAAACCGAGCTAGACGACGCCCATACGATTGCCGGCTGAGGATCGGCAGCTTTCGAAACCTCGAGGAGGGTAACAAAGCCTGCAATATTCGAATTCACATAAGACAGGGGATTTTGCATTGCGTAACGCACCCCAGCTTGAGCTGCAAGATGTAAGATATGTGTAAATGGGACAATGTCGAACAGTTTCTTGAGAAGCTCTGCATCGTTGATATCACCATCGACTATGAAGATTTGATGCTTGTTAAGCAAATCTTGACGTGCCCTTTTCAAAGATGGATCGTAGTATGAGTTGAAGTTGTCCAGTCCCAGCACCCCATCACCGCGTTTTTTCAAGGCGAGGGACGAGTGTGATCCGACGAATCCGGCTGCTCCTGTGACTAGTACTGATAGGCCATTCGGGCGACGCGGGGTGGAGGAATGACGGACCTTCTTTTCCCACGTTGCGCCGCCCTGGTAGAAGGCGGAGGAGAGGAAGTTGTGGGTGGTGTGGATGCGGTGGAACGAGTCGGGGACGGGGGAGTAGTTGAGGGAGAAGAAGAGTATTAGGATGAGGGCAATGAGGAGAGTGACTCTGAAGAGGAGTTTAGAAGAGGCTTGTAAGAGTTTTGTACTGTGGACTTTTCTGATGTAGGAGTTGTACCTCTCTAGCTTTGTTGTTTTGCTTGTATCTGGTGGGGAGGCCATTGAGAAGTTTTGCTTCATGTGTATGAGGAAACAAATGAAATGATATAAACAAGAAAGATTTGTTTGTTTTGGTTTTAGGAAACTATGAAATTCTTGGAGTTCTTTTTGGGTGTGTGTGAGGTGAGGGTGTGTATGCCTTCAATTTTGAGACCCCCTGAGAAATAAGTGTGGAAAGATGGGTTATAAAGGAATTTGAGGAGAGGGGGAGGGGTCAAGATAAGACTAGGGGTTGAACTGTTTTACACACGTCTAAATATTTTTTTAGTAGTGAAATGACTATATTGCGTTTTATTGTAAACGCATTATTGGAGGAAATTGGATATAGGAGTGAAATAATAATTTCAGTCATAAAAAACACTATTTGAGTGTGTGTATAGTGTCCCGTATAGGGTGGAACAAAAGAAAGGGTAGGGGTTGGAGTGATGGGGAGGAACCAGGAAATAATATACACATAGAAAATTTATTACACTTTTAAATATGAGGTCCGAATGATAATTTCATTTCTAAAAGTTACTGTTCTGGTGTGTATATAATACTCCCTTCGTCCCTGAGTGATTGGTACATTTTGAAATCTCATGGTCAACAAAACACGACTTCAAATATGAATATCTCCTATTCTACATATGAAAAAATTATAAAAAGTTGATAGTTCAATAATATATATTGAGACGAATCTAATAAGATGTTATATGACTATATTATTTCGTATTGGTTAATAAGAATTATTGATCAAATTTGTTAAAATTTGACCATGTAAAGTCAAAATGTACCAATTATTTAGAAACGGAGGAAGTATAACAGATCAGAACCGAATGTGAGAATAGGGTAGGGTGGGGTGGGGTGTCGGTTGGATGGCACTTTCCCAAATTTGATTTGTAATAATAGATGGACATTGAGAGGTATATGAAGTGACAATAATGCCCTTGCATTATTCAAGAAATACATGCTCACCTTTGCATTAATGAAAGTGCAAAAATGCCAGCTACATTTCGGTGTGCAGAAAATCACAATACCATGTGAGCCACACGCGGAGTGGAAGTGAAAAACAATGGAAAAAAGGACCATCTTATTCAAAGCATTTAGACCAATCAACTAAAGTTGAAATTAGGGCTTCTATTGGTTCAATCATACCATGTCAAATTGTCAATTTTCATTAATTTATGCAAAATATTTCCCAACGATTGAGAAGCTTCAACTAGCTAGCTAGTAGAAACTGTTGTAGAGTATTTTACTATATCCAACTTAAGTAGTATTTACTAGAGGTTAATAACAATATATAATATGTTGACGCGTATTGAGTTAGAGTTGTTCCAATCTTCCCAAGGTGCTTCAAAGTGTTTTGACTAATGGGGTGAAAAGAAGATTATTCTAATGAAAGTCTCATTTTACCCTTATTAATGTTTGAGATGTTTAGTTCAAATATAAGTATCTCAGGTTATTAATACGGTAGGCACTTTGATGCGGTGCAAGTCGAGGAGGTTTTGATGCAAATGCTGGTTCATTCGAAGGGAAGCGCAAGTGTCTGATTCGACAAATGACTAGTGTTTTTCATGCAGAAACGATGCTCCGAGTCAAACACATCGCTTTGCGATGACGTACGATGGATTTTGGCGACCGGAGATCGTTTGGAGGGTCAAAATCACACTTTTATATGTTTTCGGGCATTTTCGTAAGTTTTAATAATTTCAGCCCGTTCTGTTTGGGCTTCTTTTCCAGCAAGTTAGGTTTTTCTATTCTAAGTACTTTCAGACGCTTTTGCTAAACAGTTATTGGTTTTTTTTTTATATAAAAATCTAGATTTCCTCAATATCTATCATCTTTCTTATTTCTTAAATTAATAAATTTTGATAAAAAAAAATTCGTCCAATGAGGCACGCTGCATCACACTTAGCTGCATTATTGGGCTTGTCTTCATTAGATTGGCATCTCTTCTGACTTTCCCTAGAAAAAAGAGGGTAAGTAGTCTACTTGAATGGACATCTGAGATGGAATTAATCCGAGCACAAAACGGATCTGGGCTGCTAGTAAGGACTAAGGAGGACTGTGAAGTCTTCTAGCATAGGTGATGCCAAGTTTGAACTAGTGATAGAACAAAAAGTAAGGGAAGGAAAACATTTCTCTTGATTTTTTGAAACGGTAAATCTTTGTCATTAAAATAAATAAATTTAATATTCCATTTTTCGATCTTAAAGTAAGGGAGTATGAAGATGTCTGTTCGAAATTGTCATAATTTTTAAAGTGTCTGTTCAAGAGAGTTAATTGCTGAAATGGTCCCAGTAAGTGAGGGCCTGGTGCACTTTGGTCCCTGAAAGTGGCAATATTGCGGAAATAGTCCCTAAAAGTGTGTCAAATGGTGCAATTTAGTCATATTCCGTTATATCTGTCAAATTTTATCGTGAATAGTGATTTTGAGGGCAAAATCGAATTTTTTTATAACTTAATAGCTCCAATTGGGGCCTAAATTATTTGATAAATATGTGGTATTGTACCATTGTTATAGTACAATTTGGGTACAAGTACCAATGATGAAGTTTCAAGTGGGTACAGTACCCACGTGAAACCTTTAAATGGGTACCTGATGCACCTGATGCATGGAAGTATTGATGCACCCAATCTTTTCACTTTAGAAAAAGGGTAGTGATATTGCGAGAGCAATTTTCATATCGCCAGAGCAAAATCATGCTCAGTTTTTCATCAAACCTTATTTTCATTGTAATCTCAATTGTTAATTATAAAATTTATTCATACTTTCATTATTCAAATAGAAATAAAAGTAATCTATATTGTTAGCAATCAATATTATAACTATAAGTCATAGAATCAAAGAGCATACATGAAATTAAATATAGTTTTGCTCTGGCGATATGAAAATCGCTCTGGCATTATCAGTTGCAATGGAAAAAATGATTGTTTTGGTAATTATAATTAGTCTTTGAAAAGGATAAAAGGAATTAATAAAAAAAGCTCTGGCAATAGAAAAAGTGCTCAAGCATTATCGCTAACCATAAAATAAACCTTGATAAGTGCGTGTCGAAACTCTGGTACTCAATCATATGCGACCCTAAATTAGCACTTGAGCATCGAAGAATTGGCGGTGGCCGGTGGTATTCGGTATCTTCTCATCGAAGACTATCCGACATTATCGTATGTGAATTTGAAAGACAATCGTCCCAGATTAATGGAACATAACGTTACAGTCAAAGGACAATAGTGGACTCCAGTTGTGGAAGGCTTAATTGGTCGGCATAACTTCAAAGCCAACGAGTTTACATTATTCAACGTAACCACTCATGAATTGCTCACGCTTCCACCACCACCTGTTCCTCCAGCTTTTGATTTTGTGTATTTCACTTATTCCTTTGGTTATGATCCTGCTAATCAAGTGTTCAAGGTGTTGTGCTTACGCACTTATCCGATTCGACGCGAGCAAGAAGGGAACCTCAACATGGGCATGGATGCTCAACTGACTTATGTTTTCACTTTGGGGGCCGCGTATATGAATTGGAGAACGATTGCTCCAGCACCATTCTGTTTGTGCCTTGTTGATAACTATGTCTGCACCGATGGTGTTATGTATTGGGGACTATGGGACCAAAAGTCCTTGGTCTCGTTTCGTCTCAACAGCGAGACTTTTGAAACATTTGCCACTCCACAAGACGCTCCTCCATATGACGTGCAATATAATTACTCGTTAGGCGAGATTTGTGGGAGACCCGCCCTTGTTGACGTCCATTATCACATGTGAGTGATGGATGTTTGGACGATGAATGAGCATTGCAGAGAGCTCTGGACTAAAAAGAGAGTGTTGTTCCCGAAGAGCACGGAACTGGTATATCCCATCCCAACTGAAAAGGTGATGTTAGTTCGTCATCAACGAATATCATTCGACTTCGACGAATGCAACTGCGCCGTTTATATTATCTTTTATGATTATCTCCAAAATTTAATTATTATTCCAATCACATTTGGAGGTGGTTATGAAGTGGATAGCTGCTGCAAACATAAGAAGTTGTATTATTATCAAGAGAATATAATCTGTCTTCATCAACTGATCAACAATTATGAGCGAGATTAAATATGGAAGTCTTTAAAGAATCCTCTCATGTACTGGTACTTATCATTCTTCAATCAGCATACCCGCTTTTAGAGTATTCAGAACTATATTCCTAGCTCGATTAATGATTAATAGCTCGATTAGAGCTAACGGATTTGATTATATATCTCTATTTAGAACAGCTAATGGATCCGGTAATTAATACCTGCTTTGAGACCTTTGAAATCAACTATGTAAATTTCTGGTTTCAAATCCATCTTAAACCAGATGAGTACTTAGATCAGTTCAACATCCAACGTATTTGCAATGCTCTCGCAGATGTTCTTATCATCGAGTGGAAGGGAATTCATCAGAGTTTTGGTTCGACTTCCACTACAGGAGCCTTTACTCTCTGGAACATACATGGAACTCGTTTAAGGTACTTCACTGGGTCTCCTTCCAATATGAAAAGGTTTTCGTTTGTTTGTGTTATAGATGTCTCTGTATTCGACATTTGAATACTGATTGTGAGGTAACTGAAAACCGGGCTTTAGTTCGTTATAACTGTTCTTTGTTTAATGTCACGCAAGCACAAGTGATTATCTCAAACAACAAAATTAAACAAAACTAAATCACTCCACAAAGAGAAGAGATTAAAAATAAAAACAATCTCATTTCTTTTCACCACTTATGAGTACTAAATGATTGTCACAATCTAGACTACCAAAACACAATTATCGTTCAAAAGATAATTGTTTTTCGAGTATCAATGATCAGTACCACTGAATACGAACGAATGACTGTCCCAAAACAATTAACCGAAGTGATAACAAAACGAAAAATCAAATCCTAAACAGAATCAACATCATCCTCCTCTTGGAAACGGATATGTTTCCCCTCTGGTTTCGGCAAGCCTTTCAAAATCAATGCAGTTTCTTCTTCAACGTCAACAAGCTCACCATCACTATCATACACAAACCGCATATGCTTCCCGCCAAAACTCATCTTACTCAACCCTTCGCATAGCTCATTCACCACATCTTCGACCACTTCTTCATCATCTTCTAATTCGTCCTTTGTACTACTACTCGCATTAGCCTGAATAGACCACACTGATGCATCATCGCTGTCCACGTCCTCTGTAGATAACTTTTCTTTTCTTTCTTCTGATGAATCACAGCCAAATTCAGATAGCAATGATTTTGTTACAAAATCGTTCTTTCCTTCAAAAATTGCATTGCCCATCTGCATCTATAGCACACAAATGAGTACTAAAACTACACTTTTTAACCAAAGAAACAAAAAACTACTAGTCTGACAAAATTTTGGAAAAATTTTCACTATATAACACAATTGAGTACTAAGAATGGCGCTTTTAACCGAAGAAACAGAACAATTAATCCAACTCTTAACCAAAAAACAGAAAACTCACAAATCTGGCTAAATAATTTACCTCAGGCAGAGGGATAAAAAGTTTATCCTCGACGATAGATGGAGTAACAGAAGCCAATTCGATAATCTGAGCATCAGAAAATGCGGTTTCTTGAGGCGTATTTGCAGGAGTTGGTGCAAGAATATTCAGAGGAGAATTCACAAAGCCATTGAAGTTGTTAAATGGTTTGTTTTCTTTAGAGAGTTTTGGGAATTCAGCCTCTTCTTCAACTTTCTCCAAAAGGGTCCTCACTTGATCTCTCAATAACGCTTCACCAGAACCCGGAGTTTGAATCTTGATTTTCGAGTTCATTTTCTTGGACATTGCTGAAGATGGTGTCTCAAAGCAACTCGATTTCGCCAAACCAATAATGGGCGACTCATTTGTTATATCAACAAGGGCTGATTGATTTTTCTGCTTTCTATCAGTTTTTTCCATTGATTTGGCACCATTCGTTTCACATACTTCAAATCTCTCTGTTCGGAAAACAAACCAAAAATCAATAAAAAAAAAAGATAAAGAGCCAATTATACAAGAATTTCAAAAATGATTTCGAAACGTACTTGATTGGGTTTGTGATCTTGTTACTCTTCTTGTTGCTGATGGGGTCTCCATTTGTGATCTTGATTTATATGATTAGTGAGGATTTCGAAGGAATTTTATTACAGAAGAGAAAGATGATGAATGATGATTGACATCTTTAGAGGGTTTTAAAGCATAAAATATGACCGTTAGGAACAAATGAGGATTTGGAGTTAACTAGCCGTTGGGGTATAGAAAAGGGTTTGATGCCCTAAAATTATTGGGTTGTTATAACCTTTGGGCTAAAAGCCCATTGTTCGAGTTATGATGTTTTTTTAGAATATTGGGAAAAGGTTCCCTTTCACCATTTTTTTTTCAATTTTTATTATCCGGTTAAAATCTTTTGTCTAGATATCACACCTCTGTGAAAATATCAAAATACCTCTAAATTCATACTTCCTATTTTTCATCCGTCTCGTTTCCAAATCACCACACTACCCGTACGAATCACCATCACCACCTCACGAGTAGCCCTTCTTCCACCCCTATCTTTAATGGACTGGACTTCGGCCAACTCTAACCCCCCCCCCCCCAATTGAAATTGATATGGGTTGGATGCGTATTGCGAGGAGGAAGGTTGCAAATTTGTAGGATAAGGATGTTGTCGCGATTAATAGCGGAGGCATACGGGGGAGGCGATTTTAATAGGGGTGGAGCAAACAACGGTGATGTGGGTGGGCTTCGGTAATGGTAGTGGTTGGTGGTGGTGTGAAAATTTAAGCTAAATTTGAGTGCGAAGACAAAAAAGTGGTGCTAGTTCTTTTTTTTTGTAACTTAGTGATGAGATTATGGATACAATAGTATTACAAGTTATAAATACAAAAATTACTAATTACGCAGTAATAAACAATTGAAATGAAATATGCGACAAATTATCTCCAACATAAATTGAACTCAAGACCTCCTAGTTGGTAGCTTGACTGATATGCCACAAGGCTATCGAGTTATCAACAAAAATGATGATAGATTTTAAAAAGGATAGTTTAGATATTTCATATGAGAGGATGATATTTAGCTAATGAATATAAATTTGGTGTGAGAAGTTAATTTGTAGATTGATCAATGTTCTCGTATCAATTTACTCGTTTTTTTAGTAATGAGGTCCTAGTGAGGCCAAGTATTGTTGAGAAATAACCAAACACCCCAATTTGATAAGTAGACATATCCTGTTCGAATATAACTTATTCTCGATCAAATGTACCATAAACACATATATGTGTGACGAAGTACTCGATAAAGTTATTTAGAAAATGTACAAGATATATTTTTCGGAAAAAATGATAATATATTTCACACAATTATTTGTGTAATTTATTTATTTTCGTGTACATGACAATGGTCCAATATTCGTTCCCAAATACGCGACTAGAAACCGGCCACATAGGTCATACAGTAAGACCCGATCTTGTTTGATAATCGGAACAATTGAATCATCGGGCTCGATATAGCTAAACACTTCAGCCCGTAGCTTGCAAAAAAGATTTCATCAATCTGGTGTTGGAATTTTGCGCCAATTAGAACCAATCGTTCAGATTCTTGTCTGATGACTGATTGTCCGAAAATCCCATCACCTCATAATCTCCTTCATTTGACACACTTCAATTTTCTTCTGAACTCCAAAAATGTCAGTTTGCTCATCTTTCAATGCTCTCAGAGTTCACCCACCAAAAGCTCAATGCTTTGAGAGATTGCTTCAAACTCAATTCATAACTAATTTTCAGACAATTTCATCTCCTATTGTCTCTTTCCAACATTTACAATCATCAAACCACTTAAAGGGAAATAAAGAAAAATGGAATATGATTAAAGCTTCAGCTACTGTGGAAAATCCCAAGAAAGCTTCATTTAGAACCAAGAATCCAAGAGATGTTAATGTTTTGGTTGTAGGGTCTACGGGGTATATTGGGAAATTTGTAACTAAGGAATTAATGAAA
This sequence comes from Echium plantagineum, assembly GCA_003412495.2. Classification (NCBI taxonomy): domain Eukaryota; kingdom Viridiplantae; phylum Streptophyta; class Magnoliopsida; order Boraginales; family Boraginaceae; genus Echium; species Echium plantagineum. The sequence goes on along the minus strand of CM016561.1, from coordinate 37,898,511 downwards.
AGGGGGTTTAATGTTATTGCAGTTGCTAGAGAAAGAAGTGGGATTAGGGGTAAAGTTGGTAAGGAGGAGACATTGGATATGTTGAGTGGTGCTAATGTTTGTTTTTCGGATGTAACGAATTTGGATGTGTTGGAGAAGAGTTTGGAGAATTTAGATGTTCGAATTGATGTTGTTGTTTCTTGTCTTGCTAGTAGAAATGGTGGTGTAAAGGATTCTTGGTTGATTGATTACGAGGCTACCAAGAATAGTCTTTTAGCGGGGAAGAAATTCGGTGCTGCACATTTTGTGTTGCTGTCTGCAATTTGTGTGCAGAAGCCCCTCCTTGAATTCCAGAGGGCGAAACTGAAGTTCGAGGCTGAATTGATTGAAGAAGCTGGAAAGGATAGTGAATTTACCTATAGTATTGTTAGGCCTACTGCATTTTTCAAGAGCTTAGGAGGGCAGGTTGAGTTGGTGAAAGATGGGAAGCCGTATGTGATGTTTGGTGATGGGAAGTTGTGTGCTTGTAAACCGATAAGTGAGCAAGATTTGGCGTCGTTTATATCAGATTGCGTGTTGAGTGAGGATAAAGTTAATCAGCTTTTACCCATTGGCGGACCAGGGAAAGCGTTGACACCATTAGAACAAGGGGAGATATTGTTTAAGCTTGTCGGAAAAGAGCCTAAGTTTTTGAAAGTGCCTATCGAGATTATGGATTTTGCTATTGGCGTTCTAGATTTCCTTGTGAAGATATTCCCTTCTCTAGAAGACGCGGCTGAGTTTGGGAAGATTGGTAGGTATTATGCAGCCGAGAGTATGTTGATATTGGATCCCGAGACTGGAGAATATAGTTCAGAGAAGACGCCTAGTTATGGGACGGACACTTTGGAAGACTTCTTTCAGAAGGTCATCAGAGAAGGAATGGCAGGTCAGGAGCTCGGAGAGCAGACCATCTTCTAAGCTAAGCTGGTATTGTCGAATTGCACCTATTAACTACCCATTCTTTTTCACCTATCGTCAAGGTATGCACTAAGCTGATAAAATTCTTGTATATGTTGTTCGATGAGTTGAATAATCGATCATGCTTGTGTAATATCTGTATACACACATTTTGCCATGTTCTTAATTTGGCGTAACATTGAAGTAATATATTGAACTGCAGAGAGTTGCCTTGTTGGTTGTTTCATTCTTATTGTTCCATAAACGTGTAAGTTATATCAACGATATGGTCAGTAGCAAACATAAGAAGAGGGGTTGGAGAATCACGTTTGGCACCTGCACCATTACTATTCGTTCGTCCTGTTTATAGTATATTAGAGCGTAAAGGTCTTCACCATTTTACCCCCTCTTGATTCTATCTCAGCCATTTTTCATAGAACTGCTTGTCGAATCTACAACATGATGTATTGTGGTTGGGATCGAGAAGTGCTGGATGACTTCACATGCCTCATTGACATCTAGTAACGTGTAGTCTGTGGATGCATCTAATCTAAGGAATATTTTGTTGTTTTTAACACGTAGTACTTCACGATGAAACAAAGATAGATACAATTACACAAAATCAATTCAATTTACAACGTAAATACAACAGAAGGTCCGTTACACTAGTTGCAGGAAGAAGGAGACTACAAATGTTCACAACGATAAACTAAACAATCCATATCACCACACAAACTGCAAGAACTATCTAGGACAAACTTAAGGTAGGTTTACATTTACTTAGGAATCCTCTTAGAGAGAGCATAGATGTTGAGCAACACAAGAAAAACTAGAATAACTGAAGCGACCAACGAGAGTACAATTGAACCTCCAACATGCCTGCAAAATTTGTGATAATTGTTGCATATCTTTAACCAGTTTGTGTGAGTATTCCCTTTCAGTCCTAGGTATGCAACTCCACCTGCTGTTCCTGTTGCTGCAGATACGATTCCCAACAGCAGCTGCATAATACATATTATACGACAGTAAGTACATATAGTCGTTATAACTTTTTACCAAATGTAAGAACACTAGTTGAGGTACTTGAAAGAGCTTACCACATCCATAATTATGAGGTGGGACAAGACTTTGGTTGGCATTGCGCGCTTCGTAAGAGATGCTAGGGCTAGGAGAAATGTGATGATGCTGTAAAGGCCAGCCACTGAGAGGGCTATAACGAAATATCTGCAAAAATCGCCGAATACTTGAGAGTTAGAGAGGGATAATTGATGCTGTTTAGTGTTGCTTGAATGGCAATGAAATGCTTAGCATAGTGAAGAAAGATCTTTTGAAGTCATAACTTGTCATATATTCGCTATCTAGTTGAGGTACTTGAAGTAGCCTTATAATAACAAGTGATGTACCCCCATATGATATTATTATCGACAAATTGACATAATAGATGATGAATCGAAACAATTTTAAATGTGAGTGATTGAAAATGACGTTTTAATACATAAGTGATGAACTAAAAATATTTTATAAACATAAATGGTTAACACACATCAAGATGTGTATAGATTTGGATACAAAATTATACATACTCGTATGTTAAAATATTAGGTATTGAACAAAAAATATTTGGATAAAGATCAATTTATAGTCAAGACAGAGCAATTTTAATTGTGAACTTTGAACCTCTTAATTAAACTAAATTGAGGATAGTACATAACATTGAAACATAATTAAAACAAAAGATAATACTCCCTCCATTCTAATCGACGTCTTTGCATATTTGGTGGAGCTGTGATCATTAATTACTAATTATTTACTATTCTAATTTAATACTCCCTCCGTCCTAAAAGATTGGTAGATTTTGACTTTTCATGGTCAAACTTTAAAAATTTTGATCAAGAATTTTCACTAAACGATAAAAAATAATATAGTCATGTGGGATCTTGTTAGATTCGGCTCAATATATATTTTTGAAATATCAACATTTTATAATTTGTTCGAATGTAGAATAAGAGAAATTAACTTTTTAAATCGTGTTTTGTTGACCATGAAAAGTTAAAATGTATCAGTGAGGGAGTGTAATCAATTTATATTAGATTTGTCTTTGAAAATAATTTCATACTATGAGTGTCCTATAATTTCCAAATATATAATTTAAAAATGATTCGTTATCAAAATTCACCTCAACACGTGAAAACGTTAATTATTCTGAATTGAAAAAAGTACGTATTTAAAGTTATTAATTAAATATTTGGGCAACTCTTTGAATTCTTGACTTCTAGAAGAATAAAAATAAATGTTCTCGTTGGAAGAAGTGTCACCAAAAAGGACGATTTCAAACGAAAGAAAAAGTGATCAATGATTTGGGAAATAAAATAGTAACATAAAGAAGTTTGAAAAACAAAAAGCAAGCTTCACAAAATAAAGATGCCGATATATAAAGTTTGTTTTGTCGTGTGAATTGAGTAAAGAATACCCCACATCTTGTTTTCCATAAAGCAACTACGATATTTTTAACATATTATCGAACACATAAAATACACGTTCAAAATGCCGACCGAACGACGCTTCATGTGTAGCCATTAAATGAAGTTTCAGTGATAAATCATGATGTACTAAAGAATAGGTGCACAAGCATGATTCATAAATACCAGCAAAGAAGTGCTAGTTTTCTAGGACAAACGCGTCGTGAAACTGTTAGTATGACGATTTCACACTTTAAGCTGCACGATACGAACAAACAGAGTAACTTACACAAAGGCTGGTGAATATCTCCATTTAGATGATCTAGTAACATCAACAAGAGTAGTTGGAGCAGAAGGCAAAGGTACACGAAATGTTCTCTTCTGGTTACCAGTCACCATAACCAACACAGATATCACAGCTGCACCAAACAACAAGAACCTCAACACAACATCCGCCACAGCGAACGACCTCGACGCCTCGGGGGCGCCCGTCGCCTTCTTTTCTCCATGATGCAACACAGCCTGCGTCTCTGTTTCACCCATTGATGATAATCAAATGAAAATGTTTGTTTTGTTGTTATTACTTATTAGTGTATGGTTTAAGTAGTTTTGAGATGAATTGGTTTATATAGGTATATTGTGTAGGTAAGTTGTCGTTTGATATTTGTTGGTTGGAATTGCCTACACGCTAATTTTATGATTAAATTATTGGAAGAGTAATGTTATTTGCATTATCCAGAGTGTGAAATGTAGATTTGGTCAAAAAAATAAAAGGGACTTGTCAAACATGTGTGAATATTGACTATAGTTTTGGAGACAGGTCACGTTGACTATTTAATTAGCAAGTAGAAGCCGCCACCTCATCAAGTTGGAAGAAAATTAATATCAACTACTTGCTTATCAATTATCACTTCAATTACAAATAGAAAAATTTGAACCGAGATCTTAACGGCCCTTGTTCTGGCCTTCTGGGGAGTTGCAAGGAGTTGTATCGCAGGATGTGTTTTAATTGTCAGATGGTCAGTGGACTTGAGGTTGTCCGTTGACCATTATCGCTTCAATTACTAGTCTATGGATACAACTTAACTAGTATTGAGGTATAGAGTGTTAAGTACCTTCTTACCTCTTCACGTGGCGTGAATTCGACTTCTCGAAGGAGAACCTTATGTTGGAGTGGTTAAAAGACAAGTTTTAATTCCCTGATTAGATGAAACACATACCACGATTTACCTATTTTGTGTGCTTGAGAGTAGAAGTAAGTAAGGGCCGGTAGGATGAAGGTTTCATTCTTTTATCATTTTAATTACTACTATTTTCATAAAAGGTTAACTAGATCAATTAAATTTGATTTAATAAAAAAATCTAATTGGTGATAACTGATAAATTAAATTTGGTTTAATAAAATAAAATTTAATATATAACTGGTGATTAATATGTTATTTAAATTATCTTTTATAAATATAATATTTTATTTTATAGTTGTGAACATGTGTTTTAGATTCACACTGCATAAAAACACACATTTAAATTATACATTATACGCATGTTTCATATGTTTGCTAATGACAAAACGAAAAAAATTAGATACTTAGATAGTAAATATCTCAAAAATATTTAATTGGAAATTATCTTATGGTACCATCACATACACTAAGTGACTTTAATTGGACAGCTTAAGAACTTCTACACGAAAAACATAATTAGAGATAGAATAGGAAAAATCTAAAATCTAATCATTAGGAAATCTATTCCACGTAGTTTGAAAGTTGAAAGATATTTATGTACTACGAAATAAGCAGTCTCCTATTACTCCTATATATATAATCCACTTGAGTTACGAGGCTTTTAAGAACTACCAAAATTTTGATGATAAAAAACAAAGGTAAAAGAACGAAGACGTCAATAAAAATAATTTAGAAATAGGATAGGACAAACTAAAGTCGTCGATACTTTTCATATCATTATATCTTTATCAAAATTGAAGGATTTTTTTAACTAATTTTCTCATTTTATAGTAGTACTTCTTTTCATTGTTCTATCTTGTTATCATCACCGTTTATTTTTCATTACTTAGATCGGTTTTACAAATATATATTATTTTGGGTTAACATATTGAAATATTTTAACAAAAATTATAATATTAATAATTTTTCAAAATAAAATTAAATTTCATTTAAAAAATATAGTAAGTTTTGAGAATATAATTTGAGATCAGATGACAAAACTAATGATATTGAATATGTAAGAAAACTAGCTATACTACTTCAACGACAAGGGTGGGCGTCGTTGGTTTAAACATATAATATATGTAATTGTTATTATCTCATTTAAAACGTTATTTTTTTTTTTTTGTAAATTAACGATGAAAGTATGAATACAGTAGTATTACAATTAATGAATACAATAACTCCTAAGTAATAAATCGTTAGAGAAAAATTGTCTCCAACAAGAATTGAACCCAAAACTAACGAAAAAATGGGCGAAAAACGACAAAAAGAGTCTATTAGCTTCATCATATGATTAAAAATGATGAACTACTACAAGCTCGAGGCTGGACCCATTTTTATTAGCGAGAAAAAAGAATTGAAAAAATCGAAAGAAAAAAAATCGGAAAAAAAATCTTTGAAAAAAATCTTTAAAAATTCTCTAAGTTTATAAGGGGGTAAATTAGTCATTTCATCCCCTTTTATGTTATTTTGTTAAAAGTTCTAAATGTGTGATCTAAGTTAATTTGTCTATTTTCAATAGTGGAATACTTTTTAGACTGAAACTTGGATTACATGTTACAGACTATGAAATCATCAACATAATCCTCATTTATAAAGTTAGATGTAGATAATTCAAATTTTCATAGTTCCATGATTGATTGATTGTTGAAGAAAAAGCTAAAAGTTAACTATCTATATATAATCATCTCATAGTTTTGGTCTAATGGTTAATGATCCAGCTTCTACAATTGGAGGTTTTAAGTTCGAGTTCTAGCAAGACATTTTAATTAAAATAGAAGCCTCGCTGCTTTTGTTGTAATGTAAATTTCTCCTTTTCTAATATGTAAAATTTATTTTCAGTATAATATCGTTTGACAAAAGAAAAAAAATCTATATATAGTCATGTTTCGTACTTTCATATTATATTAGAAGTGTCCAAATGTATGTGAACATTGGCTACCTAATAATTATTGATTTCTTTATGGCGAGGGGATGACTACACATTTTCGTTTCTCACGAGAAACACATCACCTTATCTAAAGCCGTTACGTTAAATAGTTGACTTTCCTATATGATGGCTGTGTTATACAGATTCATACATATCGATTGCCAGCATTCTAGCTTGGCATTGAACATTATTCTATTTTCTTAACAATGAATAATAATTATAATGATATTATAAATATAAAGATTTTTTTATTAAAGAGTTAGAATATTGATGTAGACCTTGGCCCCAATACCCAAATATATAATTCAACTAAAGCCCACAAAGAATACGGACTTGATCCGTTGAAAAGCCCACGCTCCTAGGGTTTGTGGCAACACCAATCAACGATGGACACACGTCCATCAAGAGCGAGAATTACGGCATTACTTCATTATTAATAGACCATGCTGGTCACTAGATGAAGTAACTTATATTGACTCCGCTCATACTAATACTCTCAAACACCTTTGACTGACTTGATCGTCGGAGTATTTGTGGCCTACACCAGGCCACACTTTCTGGTACATTGCTCCAATAAAGACTAACGCCTCCAAGGCTGGCGTCTTAAAGCAACCATCTAGGGTTGCAAGAGAGGGATAGGTGTCCATAGGAACCATTCATCGAGAGGTTCCAAATCCCGACCTCCATAACCAAATAAATCAGAGAAGAGAGGGTGATCAGCGAACGATGCAATCACAATCCGACAGGGAAGCTCCAACAGGGCGAGATAGATCACACAGGGGCTCGCATCAAGACCGACACGAAGAGAATGTGGACAAATCAATGACGCCGTTTGTGCTACTACATTCCCTCGAGGTATTGTTCGCTTTACCCTTCCTTTTCCATTTTCGTATCCTTAAGACTTATCTTTGGTTTTGCATTCAGACTGCGAATGGCATTTTTAGCCTTGGTAGACGAGCTGGTAGAGCCGAAAGGGAGGCGGATGCTAGAATTGCCGAGGTCAAGTATCTCCGTGGCAAGCTGGATGCAGCGGCTGCTTTACTGAAGGAGTAAGACCGAGTGGCGGCCAAGGCTCATAGAGACATGAAGGAAGCGATTAACAACTATGTCGCTCAGGTGGGTCGAATGAAGGAGCTGAAGTCTGCGAATGCCAGGCTTAATTATGAACATGAACAAATGCAGAAGGCACGAGATGCAGCGAATGCCCGGGTCCAAGATGATGAGAAGGTGAGCACGGCGGCCAAGGAGGAGGCGAGACAAGCTAGGGAGGAACTGTCCCGATTGAAGGCTGACCAGGAGGCGATGGTTAAGGAAGCCGTTCAATCGTATGATGAAGGTAAGGGCATAGCTTTTGCTGCGGGAGTGGATGTGGCGGAGTCACTGACATATTTTGTTAGAGCTTATGCCGAGGATATCCCTACTCTGCCCGCGAAACTGGATGAGTTCCGAGCCACCTATCAGTTGGACCCTGCTTGGTTCGAGGAAGTTGCCAACCGCTGATTTAAGATTCTCTGTTTGAACAATTTACTTATGTTTTGTATAAACAATTTCCCTTTTGTTCTAACTCTCTATTATTGGTTATATCATGTATGTGTTTTTATTATCTACTTCTTATTCTTGTTTGAAAGTAGTTTATTTTTATTATTGGTTATATCATGTATAGTTCTTCAACCTATGGACTTTATTATTAGCTTTACATCTCTTTTTGCAAATGTGCCTCCTTTCAGTTCTCATTTTGCACTTCCTTCGGGAACTTTTGCGAGATCTGATTTGACATGTAGTGTGACTTATGTATGTAATGATATCTTGGGTCACTCTCGAATACCCTAGATATCATTAACACTTTACTTCCACTTGTAATTATGTTTGATTATGCAATACAATTACAACTATAAAAAAAAAAGTAGAGAGCCAATAAAACGATCTTGAGAATATATAGTTTTTACTCCATGTTTTGGCCAAAATTATTTACATACAAACACATTTTTTTCTTTCTTTTGGTGACATAATGATGACATCATCATAACACAATGATGACATCATAATATGTAATGATGACATCATCACTCATTATACGCATTGATAACGTCATCATGTCAAGTCAACCTCGTTAGTGAGAAACTACAAGGCTTGCCCTGATGGTTATCGGCCCATGTCTCCACAATGGAAGTCATGGGTTCGACACCTGGCGAGGGTCCAAATAATTACGGATGCCTCTGCCTCGTTGTAGCGTAGATTTCCCCTACCCCGTTGGTGTAGATTTACTTTCAGTATGTTATCGTTTGATAAAAAAAGAAAAACCGTGGTTAGTGGGGCATGTTTGACACGACCCGAACCGTGGTCGGTGGGGCATGTTTGACACGACCCGATCCGATCCATTGACAAAGTTAAGAGTTACCCGACTCGGTTAATAACCAACGAAGTCCGATCTAATTGGACTGAGATGATCCAACTCGTTGACCTTGGACTTGGGCATTTGTTTTTGGGCCATATTGAGCCCAACTTGTTATTGCATTGGGTTAGTTTGTAATTTATTTTGTAATTTAGCGATGAGGTGAGTTTCGAACCCAGAATCTTTTTTTTAATAGTAGTTTGTAAATAATTTCTGGGCTACATCTTTTTGTGATGCATGTTCCAAAATTGTTTTGGACTTTACCAAAATTAATTTAAATGTGATTAATTAATATATTTTATTAGCTTAATTACATTAAGTATTTTAATCTTTGTAATTGGATTAAAAGTAGTTTTAATTAATAATTTGAATATAATTAAAAGTAAGACTATTTTTTAAATTTTAATCTGATTAGAAATTTTATAAATTCGAATATTTTAAGTTATTTTTAATAAAAAAATTGTTTAAAATTTATTAATTAAATTAAAATAAGTTCTAATTTGACTTGAAGTAGTTTTAATTGATGTTTGGAACATAACTAAAACTTAATTTTTCCATATAACATACTACTTGAAATTAAAGTTATAATGAACGTTGTAAAATATAATAAAGGTATTTTTGTTAAATACTAGTTATTTATTAATACACTAGAATTAGACTCTAGATGTTTTACACTTTCTTTTCTATAAATAGAACTATAGAAGTTTTACACTTAGAAAATTGATTGGTTCATAAAGATGAACTATCAATTGTATACATTACAAGATTTCATGATTGTGTACATTTATTTTAATCGATGCTAGCTATAACATGAGTTTTCTTATATAGTAACTTAATTTCATGTTTAATATATATATATATATTAATCTTAATATATATATATATATTATGAATTTATGATATATATTGTTTAATGGCTCCGGATGAGTGATATGACTAAGTATTTTTAGAAAATATTTTGTCACATTTAATTTCACATGGTTATGAATGTGTACGTTTATCACACTTAATTTCATGAATGTGTAAATTATTATTATTATTATAATTGTGATAAATAACAAAATAATAATAATAACAATAACAATAACAATAACAATAATAATAATAATATACGAACTGACTGAAACAACATTCATATATCATTCCAATAATGTATGTTTATTTTATTCGTTCGGTTAATGATATCCAAAATAAAATAGCTAGTCAGCCATATATATGAAACTGACATTCTAAATATATATATATATTGATTCCAGTATCTCTTCCATTTGTTCTCTAAGAATATTTTGGGGAGAATTTAAAGCGCCTAACCAACATTAATTCTCCATATATTAATAATTATTCATATAATATATAACATCTTCAAAAGTACACACTTATTAATACTAAATTACATAAAGTAAAATCAAAGAGTACTTATTGAAACAACTACATACATATGCTTTTAGGAAAATGCAAGCACTTCAAATAACTTAGCTTCATAAATATAAACGACTCCCCCTCGTGCGTGGTCGTTAAGATGACGATTCCATCCCGTTTAATTATAAACATAAACAACTACATACTTCTTAGAGTCCATTTTCCTGCCAGTGAACTTTAGTAGGGATCTTGTTGTACTGGGTAACAACAAAGAGAACAATAAGGAGAAGTTGAACAATTGCAGCCACCAAAGATATTGCAACTCCGCTTCCAGCTTGCCAGCAGAATTTTGAAGTAATATGGCACAACTTCTGCCAACCTGTATGTCTATTCCCTTTAAAACCTATGTATGATGCTCCGGCGGCTGCTCCTCCCGCCGAACACATTATTCCAAGAAAAAGCTGAAACACATTCGTAATTTATATAATTATCATCTGTTGATTTGACGAATGTAAAAGAAATCTGATTTCGTGTAAAATTTAAAGATAACTCTTAAATTTGATAAAATAAAGATATAAAAAGTTGATTTGACACAAAAATTATAATGAATCTGATATGAGTGCTTTAAAAGCATTCCAACAGACTTCTCAAACTCTACCTATCTCTAAATTTGAAATAGAGATAGTCGCAAAGGTGAAAATGTCAAAAAATCAGCTTCCCTATTGTTAAAATGGATCCCAAATTTTTTTGCACTAACTATCGTTGGGCTTATTTTTGAGCACTCTCAAAATAATTTTTTGGTTTCTCTCTCCCCACCTGCCTTCATTGAATGTAATACTACTTATTTCAATATACTTCATTATTTGGACAAAAAGCACTTTAGTAAGAAAACAGAACCGTTTATTAATATGTCTTCAAAATGTAGAAAGGATTTAAAGTACTGTTACTTTATTGAAGGGGTAAAAAGAAGAAAATTAAATAACCTTAAAGTTGCATTGGAACTATAAATAATCAAATGTTTTGAAACATTAAAAAATTTCTAAACAATCAAGTATAGTGAAACAGATAAAGTAATGTACTATCTAGTGTTTTAATAACAAATGATGTAAAAGAGAGAATTTAGTTTTATGTAAATATTAAAAAGTAATTCATAAATTTAATAAAATATTATGAAAAATTGATTTTAAAAAAATTAAATAATCTACTGCGAATGCTTTACTATCCACCACTCAAGACATAACGAATATTTGTGCAACTTGCTAAGTCTCTTCCTTAATCACCTAATAACAAATCGAAGCCCATGAATAAAATGTCAAAGCTATATATTAATTCTTGATAAAATTATTACAGAAAGGTAGACGTTCTAGTCATCCTGCTAAGCGTTTACTATCCATATTTTTTTAATGATATTCAACTAATAGTTCGAAAGACAAATATAAAATAATGAAGAGATCGTATTTTGTTCATCTTTATTATGATCTAAAATCTAATAAATATTTGATTATCAAGGAAAAGTCAATATAGATATACAACCAAGACAATACAATAAATGTAAATAAAAGTGAAGATAACTTAATTAATTTTATAGTATGATATATAATGGGTTGAATAATTAGCTTACCACATCCATTATTACAATATATATGGTCAACTTTGAGGTGAAAGTAGGCTTGTATTTGATGAGAGTAGACAATGATACAAGTGTTGTGAGTATGCCGTAGAGGATAAAGGCTGAGACCGCCACAACCAAATATCTGCGGAATTTGTAATAAATAAACCATTATTTTCTAATCTAAAGTCAGACAACTCGATGAAAAATTGAAAAATAAAATATAACAAAATTAATGTAAGAAAAAGAATCCATTGGTGAAATGGACCCACAAATGGGTGTTTGTTGCAATTTGATTTATGTGATATCGATGTGTAAATAATATTTAATAGTGTATTTATACCGGGTGTACAAATAAACTCTATTTACACATTTATTTTATTTATGAGAATCAAACTGTAACGAATTCAATTGTTGAGACTATTTCAATAATTATCTCTTATACATAAATATATTATTTTTTATAGAACCCTTATGGGATGCATGGCTTATATACTACGTAATTACTATTTGTGGAGTATTTTATTTGACCATAATAACTGGGCGTGGTCACACACGAAATATAATGAACTTCTTGTCTTGATAACTTATTATATATGGATCTATAGATATATATCTATCTTAAAGTCAATAAGTGGCAATAGGTGGAGTGATCTGGCCTTACTTATTAATGGTAATTTAAAATTTAAAATTGTATTTATATTTTAATTTGAGTCTAATTTCTTTGCAATTTAAGTAGGATTTTGGTGCAGTTTAGTCTCGAAATTGGGACTACTGTGAAAATGCTCCCTGAAAGGTGTATAATGATGCATTCTGGTCCCTGCTGATCCGTTAACATTGATGGCTTTCGACGTTAATAGTGAAATTTCAGGGAAAAAAAAAGAAATTTTTGAGAAATTAATTACCTTAAGAGTAAAATGATACACTTCTTTTTTTTAATTTTTTATTTTATTTCAATTCTTTTTTTAAATTTTTTTCCCTAGTAAAAAAAGTTCGATTTTGATAGTTGTTTTAGTAAAAAATTTCGATTTTGGAAAAAATATTCGATTTTGAAAAAAATATTCGATTTTTATTTTGATATGTGTTTGCCAAAACACTACGAAAACCGAATATTTTTTATTTCGAACATTCTCGCCAAAAACCGAAATTTTTTGCTAAAACAACTACCAAAGTCAAACATTTTTTATTAGTAACAAATTTTTAAACAAAGATGGAAAAACGAAAAAAAAAAGTAAAGAAATGTATCAAGGAGTAATTTAGTCAGTTTGTCCCCCCAGTTTCAGTAAGATAACCAAGTTTTCAAAAGTTTCATTTTTGCCTCAAAACTTCACTATCCACGCCGAAAGCATGAATATTAACGCATCAGAGACGAAAATACACCACTATACATAATTTTAGGGACCATTCTTTCTACAACAATGCCACTTTCGAGGTTCTATCTACACCAGACCCCCATTTAGTTGGACCATTCGATCAGTTAACTCTATATAATAATAACACATTACGAGCTAATTACTCCTTCCATCCCAAATTATTTGGCCTATTTTTATTTTAGGGGTCAAATTATGAAAATTTTGATTATTAATTCTCATTAGTCGACAAGAGATAATATAGTCATATTGGATATTGTTAGATTCGTCTCAATGTATACTTTTGAACTATCATCTTTTTATAACTTTTACGCTTGTAAAATTAGAAATATTTACATTTTAACTTGTGTTTGGAAGACCGTGTAAGTCAAAATATAATAAGACAATCAATTTGGGATGGAGGGAGTACTATTTTTGGAGTATTTTATTTGACCATATCAACTGGGTGTGGTCCCCCATGAAAAATAATGAACGTCTTGTCTTAATAACTTGTTATATATGGATCTGTAGATAATATCTTTCCTAAAATCAATAATTGGCAATAGGTGAGCTAGTGATCTGGCCTTACTTATTAATGATAATATAAATTGTTTTTATTTTCTTAATTTGAGTTTAATTTCGTTGCAATATTTATATTTCACTAGTCTAATAGTCCATTTTTCAAAAATATTATTGGCCCCTCCACCAACAATGGAAAGTTTCCAATCCAAATTAGTTATACATGCAAATTATTTCACTATTCTATTATATGCTCTCAAATGCCCAAGTATTTGCTCAAGATATTTCTCATAAACGATATCTATAACAAAACCGTTGTATTGTGAAACCGTCACACTAATGCCCCGACACAGTACTCCTGCCCAAAGTTATATATGCCCGGGGCCTATAAAAAAACAGTTATAGCAACGACAAATTCAGAAATAAACCTAACAAGACTTACACAACTTGAGGTAGGTACTGAAATTTAGCTGTAATCGGTACAGGTACAGGAGCCGGGACGCCGGGGACGGGCACAAATATCGTTTTCGTTTGCTCACTGGTCGTGACCAAAACGAGGGCTGTAATCGAAAAAACAAGCATTAAACATCTCAAGAAAACCTCAAGCTTCTCAATAAGCTTGGAATGTGGTTGAGAGACAGGAGTTTTTTGAGTTTCTTGAGTTTCTGTCATAATTATAATAGGTTTTAATTTGAAGGACTACTAAAAACCTATGTATTTCTCCTGTACTTAAAAACCTTGAATGATCACAACTTATATAGACATTTTTGTCCAAAGTTAGGTGATGCACGAGATATGTTTTATTCTATTATATTAATATATGTGAAATTTATTAGTCGTCTTGTTTCCGAAAAGAGTTGACAATTCTATCTAGCGTATATACTGTATCTTTAGGCCATGATAAATTAATGGTTATTACTAGTCTATAATTTCAATCAACCATTATTTTACTAGTTCGTTTTAGTGGTGTACATTATATATATATAGTATGTGTATCGGGGCTGTTTTTTTTACAGAAAATTATTAAGATGGTCCCAATTGGAGTTTAGTGTCTATTAATATACGAGCTATGCAAATAGTCTCTAATATTAACGTAAAATTTATGTTTTAGTTTCTCTTTTGCCAATAGTATTAAATTTTGATTGAAAGATGGAGCGAAGTGCACCTTTTAATTGGAGAAAATCGCCAAAATGGTCGTGGTATTGGTGTAAAAAGTATCGTATGCGCAAATGGTCCCTGATAATATGTGCAAGTTGCACTTCGGTCCTAGAAAATGTATCGTATGTGCAAATGGTTCCTGGTATTGGTGTAAGAGGTGCAATTTTAGTCTCTCTTTTCACGGAGACATTACATTTTGACAGAAATAGGGTCAAAATAGAATTTTTAAAACTTAAAGATTGCTTGAAATATGCACTTTAGTCTCTGATATTGGCCGAAAAGGTGCACTTTAGTCCCCATGTCCGTAAAAAATTAACATCTCCCTCAAAAGAGGGACTAAAGTGCAAATTTCAACTAATATCAAAGACCATTTGTGCAGACCGAACATTTATATGGACTAAAGTGCAACTTGCACATATTATCTGGGATCATTTCAGCAATTATCTCAAATTGCGACCAATATCAAGGACTAAAGTGCACATTTTTTGAAATATTTTAAGTGTTCAAAATTCTATATTGCCCTCTTTCCATTAAAATTTAACGTCTTCGTCAAAGGAGATATTAAAGTGTACATTTTCAATCAATATCAGGACTATTTGTGCAAATCATATTTTTATAAGGAAGCAGATGTAATTTGAATATATTATTTTGAATCATTTGGATAATTATCCAATTTTTAATTTATTGAAAATTATAATTGATTGGGTGCAGGAGGTCACTATATTATATTCCGGAGTATTTGTGAGTAGAGAAATAGGAGAAAATTGGAAGAATGTCCTCTTTTTTCATTTTTTAAAATCAACTTCTATTCCCTCAATAATTTTTGAATTTTCATATCTCTCAGTAATAATTCGACTGACTTTTTTATTAAATTGTTCAATTTTTTTTTAACACCTTTTCTTCTTCTTTCTCACATGATGTGAGTCACATCTTCGCCTTCCTACACCTACCACCACCAGCATCATAACCATTACCATAACCAATCACCACATTATCACTACCACACATCAAATCTATCGCCACCACCACCATCACCATGACAACCACTGTAAAGAGTCTATGGGGTTCCACTCTAAAACCAATTGGCAATAGAGGAGTAACCCAAGATCTTATATATTGACCCGGGAGGACATCGACTTCCGATGTGGATGTGCATCTTAACACTCCCCCTCATGTGTAACCCAATCGTCGGTGAAATTTTTCTTCGCCGTAATTACTTGCGGGAACAACATCGGCGGGGTTACACGTGCCTCATTAACTAGGGCTTGGCTCATGATATTATGTAAAGAGTCTATGAGATTCCACTCTAAAACCAATTGACAACAGAGGGAGTAACCTAAGATCTTATATATTGATTCCGGAAGACATCGACTTCCGATATGTGATGTGCATCTTGACAACCACTCTACACCATTGCACCAACCATCCACCTCCACCTCAAAATCGCGACCCCTACCCTACCAATACCTCAAAATCTCTACCCCAACCCAACTCCACCCCAAAATTTCAAATTATAAGGGTTTTTTAGGCTGAGGGGAAAGGTCATGATTTAGGATTTCTGGGGGAGGATGAGGTCATGAATTTCGGGTTTTTTGGTGTATATGGTGGCTGGGAAGTGTTTGTTGGGTTGTAGTGATTGTTGGTGGTGGTTATGATGGGATGTAATGTTGACGATAATGATGGTTGATATGTTTGTAATATTGATGGTGGTGGTTAGTAGTATGGGATGGTATAGGGTGGAGGAGTACGTAAATCAAAGAATTAAGGAATCAGGAGGGCAAAAATTAAAAGAAAAACATGGGAGAGGGGATATTATTCCAGTGTTCCCCAAAAACATACACCTTTGAGATGTCTAAAATTCTTATTAATCATATATATACCGCAGATACACTATCGATTGCAAACTGGTTAAATTTTAAGTTGGTGTAATATAAACTGCAAATTATATCAGTTAGATAAATTATATTAGACAAATATTTTTGTAACTGACTCAATAAAGAAATTATGAACAAAAAAAATATAACTCATCATCACATTCAATTAATATTTTTAAATTCTAAACTATTTCACTAACTTGATCATTATTATAGACATAATTTTCATCATTCTTCAATTTGAGGCACTTTGATCGGGCGATTATATTATATTTATGAATAAGTTGATATGAGGACCAAGAATATTATATACTATAATTCTATTTGCGGTCTCCTGTATTTATTTAGTGAGTAAGACATCTAACTTCTAGTATTAGTATGTAGTATATATATGTTATATATTAAAATCAATGTTTAAAACATTGAAATTAGTCGTCATTTTAGACCACAAATTAAAAGCGCCATCATTTTTTAAAGAACGTCATAAAACGTTAGCCGTCAAATTATTACAAATAATTCTGTATACGTACCTTTAGTTGAAGAACAACATAGCAACATGCAATTGCTAGTGTGTTTGATCTAAATTCTTTAACATTATGACATAAATAAAGGTAAGCATACCAATTATATTGCTTTATTAAAAGTCAATAAGTTGTGTATATACATGTGACTTTCGAAGGCGTTTAGAAAAAAAAATTATATAGCTAGAACGTCGTCCTTATTATAAATTTTGGTTATTAAAAATTAATTGGATTGATAATGTTAATATAGTCTATGGGACGGGGTTCCATTTTAAAACCGATTAACAATAGAGAAATTGATTCAAAATTTTATATATTGACCCGAAAAAATATCAACTTCCTATATGAAATGTGCATCTTAACTGATAATATCATAATATATATAATTATTGAGCAAATTGCTGAAATGGTCACCGAAAGTAGATTCAGGTTGCCTTTTGGTGGTCCTCGAAACTACAAAAGTTGCAACTCAATCCACGATATTAGCCAACGGTTGCAGATTGGTCCAAAATTTAATCAAAGTGTTAACTTTTAACGCACCAATGACGATTGTAGTTCACTCCTAAGCTAATTCTATTATTATCGTTCTAATTTATTAATAACTCGTGCAACTCACGAGCCTCGTGGACCGTTCATATTTAACAATGCCGTTTAATTTTGGATCAATCTGCAACCGTTGACTAATATCATAGACTAATTTACAACTATTATATTTTTGAGGACCAAAAAGTAACCTGGACCCACTTTCGAGAACCATTACGACAATTTGCTCTACAATTATTTGATGGAATCAATAGAGTTGATTGAGGCAACAGATGGACACAACTTTTGTCAATTAAAAAAAATTTATGCAATAATACAACACAGAAGGTATTATATTTAAATATATATATAGAGGAATTAAATGGGAGTATAAGATAACTATTTTTTGTTTTGTGATGGTAATTACTCCCTCCATCCCTAATTGTTAGACCCATTTACTTTTTCACGGTCTCCGAGATACGAATTAAAAAGTAAATATTTTTAAATTTACATATGTAAAAAATATAAAAACTTGATATTTCAATAATATATATTAAGACGAATATAACAAGACCCAATATGACTATATTATTTATTATCGGTTAATGAAAATTTACGGTCAAAACTTTCGAAGTTTGACCCAAAAAGTCAAAATGGGTCTATTAAAAAGGGATGGAGGTAGCTAATTAAAGGTATTTTATACGCGTAAAATCAGAGATATTTATAATTCAATAACTCATATAAATTAATGATCTTAAAAAATCGAAAGAATCTTACATTTTAGGACGAAGTATGTAACTACTTGTGCCCTTTTCAATAATGCCAATAATTTGAAATATCTACCAAAAGCTTATCTTTGTCGGGAGTCATAAAGTGAGCTTGAATATGAAAAATAGTAGACATTTTCTCCATTGTTATCTAGTGCACGCGATCGATATGATTTTTTCTGATATTATTACGTGGTTGATTTGATACCAGTCCTTTATTAAAATACTCTATATAGCTGGATCATGAGATATTATTGAACATTATTATGTTGACTGAAAATTTATGTTTGTGTCGTCTATCTCAAATTTGTTTGTAAGTTTTAAATTTTATTATTGATTTAAAACATTATATTTAAATACATTTATATAATGTGTAACACATAGTTATTGAATGAATTGTATAAATAGTTTTTAATAATATTATTAAATTATGATTTAGTCCTTAACTATAATATTGTTACAGTTCCGTCCTTAATAATGTAACTTATTATATTATTTGAATTATTGTCTAAAAAGAAGGCTATTCTTTGGAATTGGATGGATGTAGTATTTGATACTGACATCTCCTTGCTAGCTTTTTTGGAAAATCAAAACTCATATTTAATTGGGTAATGTTAAATACGGTACATTTATATACAGTATTTCATATTAATTTATTAAAATATCATTTTAAATTGATAGAAACAAAATTTTCAATTTCATTTATCAAATTTCCTCTCTTTCTAAACTTTAATCTATTAAAAAATCTCTCTAAAACACCAACTATATTCTAGATCTGGAATGGGTAGCTCAAAGCTCAAACAATAATCATCTACTCATCAATCACCATAATTTCGTGCGGGTATAAGCATCAAACATATATATTTTATACTTCGATACTTTTTTTTTTTTTGTAAATTAGCGATGAGGTGAGTTTCGAACCCAGGACCTTCTAGTCACTAGCAAGAGCCTTTTCCACTAGGCTATTCGATTAACTCATTGTACTTCAATACTTAAATAGTGGATTTGATTCAAATCAAAAGTTTGTGTCTACTAAGGCTATAAATTTTGACTTTCAATTTTCAGACAGGACAATCTTTCTTGTATGGAGGGAGTATTTGATGTTATTTTTGCTAATAAAGATATGACCTTTTTGCTCCTTTATTTTTATTTATTTATTTATTTTGTTATTGGTTTGTGTTCATTTGTTGTTGTAATCATATTTGATTAATTAGTATTTATTGTCTTGAATTAGTTAAAAATTTAATGAATACAAACGTTTTTGTTTGAATATGTGAAAAGGTTAAACTTTTTCTGTTTCTACAATGTGTCCATTACTTAGTTGTAAATTGTGTATGGATTTACCTTTAATTGGGAGATTTTATAATAAATAGACACAACTGGGAAATTTGTATTTGCTGGAACTTTAGTTTGTCTATTTTGTCTTAGGATATGATGTATTTTGAACTCTGTTTTTCTGATTCAATAAAGCTTGTCTTTTAAAAAAAAAAAAAAAAAAAAAAAAAAAAAAAAAGCTCTTGTCGTGTTCGTGAAGCAATCATCATCTACTCATTAATGAAATTGGTGATTAAGGAGAAGAAATTAACAGTTTTATATAATTTTTGTAGACGGAATGTAAATAAAATCTTACTAAATACAGTACAATACTGGACCCAGCAACTTATACTACTGCATGTAAGTTGTAACGTAAATACGTAATAACACCTACATTGAAATTAGGGTCAAATATTATTCATCAATATTCAATGAATCCTAAAAAATTCAATTAATCCCTAAAAAACAGTGACTTCATATTTTCGTATTTTTTTTCATAGGTTTCCGTATTATAAATGTGTTCATGGTATGAACTATATCAATTGGTGGCGATGGTTATGGGGAAGCCAAATCGAAAGGGACGCACGGAAGGCAATAATATTAAATTGGTTTAAATAATGTTGGGACATATACGATATACATAATTATATTCTCTCCAAAAAAATTCATAAAACTGATTTTCAACTAAATTATCAAGACCATTTCAATAATCACATGTATATATTATTGGACCATTATTAAAATATGATTTTAATTTGCAATTGGCTGGTTGTCAAATTTATCGATGTGTGTTGCATGTACAAATGGAAGAGTATAACTTAATTTTAAAATTCTAAAAGAAAATTGAAGATGGTGAATGCACAACCCAATTATAGGATAATTTGCACTTTATCCTCTTATAAACTTCAAAATGTGCATCGTAGCTCCCTTGACAGTTAAAAATTAAAGTCATCACAATACTCCTTCTAAACTTTAAAATGTTGTATCCTACCTCCTTGGTGTTAACTTTGGTGTTAAAGTTAATAAAGATGTACTTCACTTCTTATTTAGTATTTATAATTAAAAAAGATTGTCAAAAGTCATTATCAAATAATAAATATTAATTATATACACATTCCTCTAAATTATACTAGATGATGTTATAACCATCAATAGATTTTAATTATACTATAACATATTACAAAATAAATATTTTGAAATTTTTTCTAGAAGATTTAATTATATCAATTTTGTACTTAATATCAATTTTAAAAATATTATTTAAATAATTTTATGCTACATAATAATTCTAATTTTATTTACTAGAATTAATAGTTCTTATGTTATATTAACATCAATCTTGTACTATATTAATAATTTCAGTGTTACATATTATATATACTAGATATCCTTGTGCAGTATTATCTATGTGAACTACTACTGAGCTTTAGTATATTATATAATAGGTCAATCAAAAAATTACATCTAATATTTCAAAAAATTAACTCATTATAATTAAACTACTATAAATGCATCATGGACCTTGATTATAGTTACTTCATAAATAAAATACACAATACATGAAATGAATGAAAGAATTACATTTATTTAAAAATATATTATGAGAAATTACATAAAATAAAAGTGAAGATCATTCTTTATACAAGTGTCATTTATTTATTTTGGTTATGAAACATCATGGGATTTGAAGGAGTAACCCCATATTACATAAAATGTAAATTATATTTAAGATTATGTATGTGATAATACTTGAGAAGTTAAAAAATACAAGAATTGCATTCATTTGATGGTAACCTCCATGGGAACGGCCACGTATGTGTGTGGCCATAATTATTAATACAACCCGCTACATATATTGGTAAATATCTCGGTAGCCATGCAAATCATGTACTTCATATAATATCCACATTTAGCATTCAGCATTATTGTTGCATGTTTTTCACTCAACAGAGAGGGTACTATACTATATACTAATAAAGTTTGTTTCCAAAGATAAATGATACTTCCTTGTTTCTAAACGATTGATACGTTTTGACTTTCGTTGTCAAACTTTAACAAGTTTGATTAAGAATTCTTATTAAAGGAAAATAAATAATATAGTTATGTGGATCTTGTTAGATTCGTCTTAATATATATTTTTGAAATATCAACTTCTTATAATTTTTTTACATGTAGAATAAGAAATATTTATGTTGTAAATCATGTTTCGTTGATCACAAATATAAAAATATAGCAATCACTTAGGAATGGAGGGAGTACAAAATACGAGTTCAAATGTTCTAGGGAATGAATAAAACGAACATATATAGGACATTTTAAAAAACACACTTAACATAAATGGAATATTTATATTGATAACAAAAAACAAATATATATTTCGTACATTCACTTTGTATACCTTTGACAAAATATATCAGAAAATACATTCAGATTTTGACAAAATACATTCACTGGTATCACAAGGGAGTATTGGCTGATATTCTCTGTGATAGAAGCATTCAGATTTTGCAGTTGAAGAATAGTGATACTGTTGCTGAGATTGAACACAGAATAAGGAAGCCTGGTAGAGGGAGAGATGCAGCTGAGATCAAGGAGCTAAAGGAGAATTTTCCTTGCTTAAATGATCAAGAGGACAAACTGATATGGTTTGGAATGCAGCATTTCAGCATTGGAAATGTATGGAAAGTCCTCAAGAGGTCTGGTGAACAAGTATGGTGGTGGAAACTATTGTGGTTTCCTGGACATGTACCAAAGTTTAGTTTCACCACTTGGATTCTATGTCTAAAGAAGATGCCCACAAAAGACAGATTGCTCAAATGGGGGGTCATTCAAGAGGACAAATGCTTATTCTGTTCTGAGAAAGAAAGCATGGAGCATCTGTTTTTCAATTGTCCTTTCTCCACAACTGTGTGGAGGAAACTGTTGATGTATCTGCATGAATATCATACTCCAGCTGGATGGGAGGAGGAGGCAAGATGGATGGAGAGTAAAGGCATGGGGACTAGTTTTAAAGGAAAGCTCAGAAGACTTTGTGCTACTGCTGCAGTTTATCATGTTTGGAGGGCAAGAAATGAGCTACAATTTGATGGGAAGGAGCAAGATGCTAGTGTTGTGACCAAGAGGTGCATCCAAGATATAAGGGCCAGAGTTAATAGTTGGAGAAAAGTGCCTAGGACCAAAAGGCATTGGACTATTTGTATAGAATGGGATTTCCAGTTAGATATACTTGAGAGTAGATGAACTTTTGTAATTGTTGGTTTTGATAAATAAAATGGTTTTAAAAAAAAAAAAAAAAAAAAAATATATCAGAAAAGTTAAGGTCCCAGTAAAGATATGCAAGTTGCACTTTAATTCGAGTTAATATTGGAGAGAAAATTGTCAAAATGATCCCAGTAAATATGTGCAAGTTGCACTTTGGTCCCCGATTATATTGGGGCTGCGAAAATGGTCCCTGATATTGGTAAAAAAGTAGCGTTTTGGTCCCTAACCGTTACTTTTAAACGGAAAAGAGTTAGGTTGGGGCAGAAATGTAAGATCAGCACAGTTAAGCCCTAAAAATGCGATTATAACTAATTAATTATGGGGCAAAAATAAAAAGTGAACAAGTAATTTATGTCTACTCCCATCCCAATTCCCTCCAAAATTGTTCCCTCCAATTATTATAAATTAGTTGTTAACTTTCTATTTTTGCCCCATTATTAGTTATAATCGCATTTTTAGGGCTTTACTGTGTTGATCTTACATTTTTGCCCCAAACTAACTCTTTTCCGTTTAAAAGTAACGGTTAGGGACCAAAATGCTACTTTTTTACCAATATCAGGGACCATTTCCGCAGCCCCAATATAATCGGGGACCAAAGTGCAACTTGTACATATTTACTGGGACCATTTTGGCAATTTTCTCTAATATTGGATCTGCGAAAATGGTCCCAGATATTGTGTTTTAGTCCATAACTGTTACTCTTAAAACGAAAAAACATTAATATGAGACAATAACATAAAATTTAGCACAGTTAAACCCATAAAACACAGTTATAACTAATATTGAGGCAAAATAAAAATTATTCAACTAATATACACAACCATTAACATTTTCAAATCACTTACCACAAACAAACAAATACTTTGCCCACTTAAGTGTTGTTTGTTTTTGCTAAGTGATTCGAAAATATTAATAATTGTGTATATTAGTTGATTAATTTTTTATTTTATTTTAATATTAGTTATAATTGTGTTTTATGGGTTTAACTGTTGAATTTTATGTTTTTATCTCATATTAACGCTTTCTCTCTAAAAATTATGGTTAGGGACTAATAAAACACATTTTTTGTATTAGTATGTAAGATTATTTTTTCAAATTCAATATTAACTGGGACCAAAATATAACTTACACATATTTACTCAAATTATTTTGACAAATGAAACCATCTTGGCAATTTTGACTCCCTATACCATACGCAGATTTGATAATATATTATCGGTGTAATCAATTAAATCGTTGACCGAAAGTGTAGCTAAGTTCAGTCCATTTAGCCAGCTGTTGACAATAATTTGAAAGCAGCCTAGCTTGACGCCTTCTAGTTCATATTTATTGTTATAAACTTAATATATTTTGGATGATTTAATGCGTATATGGAGTTAATCGAATAGTCTAGTGAAAAAAATTCTGGCTAGTGATCAAAAGGTCCTGGGTTTCAAAACTCACCTCATCGCTAATTTAAATTTCCAAAAAAAGTAGAAGAAAAAAAAGACTGGATGCCTATATCATTTGTTTTTCTCCTACGAAGTGTTTTTTTATCTTTACTTGAATCTGTATTCAAATAACAATAATGATAATAATAATTTCATTTTCCCTTATGCATTAATTGATAATTTTTTGTTTCAATCATCCTCCACGAAATATAGTTGCAGCCATAATCCGAATAAATGGGAGTCTATTGTGATGAAAAATAGCCCTCGTAACCATGTGACATATGCATAAATAATTCATAAATTGACATTTCTATCAATATTAACAGAGAGAGAATTTAGTTATATTTTTAAATCAAAATTGCTAATTTGAAAAATATGTTGAGAAAAAAATATAATTTCGACCAACAATAAATTAGAATATAAGCCATACCCCTAGTGCTGTTATCGGTCCGATTCGGGTATCCACTCTCCCGGGAACCGAACAATTAGTTTACCGGTTCTATCCGATCCGGGCCGATAACTATATAGGATATCTTTTTGGGACCGCTACCTATTCGATAACTTATCGGGTGGATACAGGTCAGGACCAGTTCCAAGTATATCAGACAAAAAAATAAATACAATACAAAAATCCTTAAAAAAAATTAAATAAATAATATAACATCTAAAAATTAACATATGATTTGTTATCAGATACTTTATTGGGTAACTTATCGAGTATCGGTTTCTTTTTTAACCGTTCCCATATCGTTATCTTACCGAATGAATAAACTGACCGAAAATTTCGAAACGGGTACCGGGTGGGTCTCGATTTTTTTCCGAACCAATAACAACCCTAACCCCCACCCTCGCCCCCAACTATCACCATAGTCGCCATCTTCATTACCATCACCATCACCCTATCAACTACAACAAAATATGAATATAAAATCATTGAATACAATACCTTATCAACTTACTCTGACTCCCAATCTTCATCTTAATAACGAAGACCAGATAAACATCTTGATGTTACAACAGACTAGTGCTGTTAAAGGACCGGGTAATTCGTAACCCGCTCGTTACTCGACTCGTAAAACCCGGGTCCGTTACCCGCTCGTATCCTTATCAAGCGATACTCGAGTAATTTTCTTTACTCGATATCCGAATCGAAAAACCCGGGTCCGCTCGATTACTCGCTCGTTTATTTTTTATATTGTATATTTATATGTAATATATGTTATACTTTAATCATATTGAACTTCAAATGACCAATATCAAATTAGTATTGAAAAAAATTCTCAGATTTGCATTAAACAATTAAATATGTTTGAAGAGAACCCCAAAAATAAAAAATTTAAATAGAAATTTGGGGGTAACCCGGAACCCGCTCGTCGCCCGGCTAAAAAAACCCGACTCGGTACCCGCTCGTGTCCTTATCGAGCGATACGAGGGTAATACATTTGCTACCCGACTCGTTATAACCGGGTAATTATCCGGCTCGGTAAAATAAAAACCCGTCCGGGTAACCCGTTACCCGCTCGAACCCGGTTCGTTAACAGCACTACAACAGACCCAAACCCTTGTCGGACATTTGTTGGTCCAATAATAAAAACAGGTCTTTGATTTTTACACACCAAATTTTATAACCACACTCCACTTTATCACTTTTTGTAGTTTTTTATAAAGTAAATTGAAGGGTAAAATAGAGAAAATGGAGTGTCATAATCAATTTTTGGAGTGTAAAAATCAAAGACCTAAAAACAACCCACCCTCTATCGAACTTTTTTCATAGGTAGTCTTTGTGTTTTGTTGGTCCAATAATTGAAGCTTAGTTGGTTGCTTAGTGAGATATTAGGAGTCTAAGTTGAGGTGTTTCTCCCTTTGATTCAATTTGCAACGATTCGAGCAAAATTAATTAAGCCTAATTATAGCGATAACAATTGTCGATTCTCAATAATCCCAATTTTGATGTTACTACAAAACCAAAATCCATTATTGTTTGAGGCAATAATTATAGCCCATCCTCTTCGCCACCAGCCCAACACCCTATTTAACTCAGCTTTAAGTCATCAAGATTTTTAAAACACAATCTGCAATATATAGGAGCTTTTAGAAGTTTACGGGCATAATTTAACTGATAATGGGCTTCACTATAAGAGTGTATTTTTCTACAAGTGTGTGGGTTCGATCCACGACAAGTGTATGAGTAACTCTGCATTTGTTCAAGGAAGGATCTGCTTTTGGGTGGTTACCCAACCTCTTTGGGCACTCTTGAGGTGGAATACCGAGCCACTAGAGACACATCTCGAATTAACCTTTTCTATTGAGCGATAGACTAGCCAAATGGAAACACCTTAAATGAACGTATCATTTATATAGGAGCTTTTAGGAGGGGTCTCGTTGCTTTTTTGTTTTCTTGATTTTCGTTGCTAGCTTGAATGCATTTCCCTTCTAATATTTAATTCTTTTGTCCCTTGATCTCAAATGAAATGGGCCATTGTGGCTCAGTATCATTATTCATATTAATGAGTATCTTTGATTTGTTTCCTATAGATTCCCACTCATTCAATAATACTTCTTCCGTCCCTAAAAGATTGTCACATTTTGACTTTTGTTGGTCAAATATTACAAAATTTGAGATGTAATTGCTGAATTAGTCCTTGTAAGTGGGTGAATGTTTCAGTTTGGTCCCTGTAAGTAGGATAGATGCGCAAATGGTCCCTAAAAGTGAATAATGGGTGCGCATTTGGTCCCTAAAATTAACATATTCTTAAAATCTAAATGTTTTTGTGGTTTTACATAAATAAATGCTAAAATTAGGCAAAAAATGTAATTTTAAGAGTTTAGCCTGGCGACAAACTTAAAACTTCATTTCCCGCTTCGTTCAAAGTCTAATTTTGACGATTCAAAATGCGTTGGAAAGCTATTTTCATCATCTTTAAGAATATGAGTTCAAACCCCATTTTTATCAACATTAAGATTTTCAAAACATTTCTTTTGACAAAACATACACAACAATGTTGAATCACTTATCATCTTTTTATAAAAAATGATTTGAAAAATACCTCTCATCTACAAGTTTCGACAAAGATTATCAAGAGACTTTAAGCTGTGATTCAAGGCTAAATTTTAACTTTGTATATGTTTTGCATACATAGCCTGAAATCTTTAACGCATTTGAATATCGTTAGTCTAAGTTGTAATTTGTTAGTCCAATTGGTTAGTCAACTATTTCGGTCTTTTGTTAACTTTTTAATGGCAAACAGTCATTTCACATCTAATAATTTAAAAATGACTATTTTGCCCCTCCCCTTAATTACTACACTTACAAATAGTTGGCATAATTATAATTTTACTCCTTTCTGGTTTTTTGTTTTTAAAATGATAGATGTGAAATCATTATTTTGCCCTTAAGAAAGTCAACGAGAGACATAAATAGTTGTCTAACCATTGATTGTCCAAAAAAGTTGACGGAATAACCACGTGAGAATCTTACTTTTGACAAACTGGGGTTTGAACACATATTCTTAAACTGGGGTTTGAACACATATTCTTAAAGAGGATGAAAATAGCTTTCCAACGCATTTTGAATCGTCAAAATCGGAGTTTTAGCGAAACGAAAATTAAGTTTTAAGTTTGTCGCCAAGCCAAACTCTTAAAATTACATTTTTGGCCTAATTTTAGCATTTATTTACATAAAACCACAAAAATGTATAGAATTAACGGATCTGTTAACTTTAGGGGCCTAATGCGCACCCGCTACACACTTTCAGGGACCATTTGCGCATCTGTCCTACTTAATGGGACCAAACCGCACCGGTCATCTACTTACTAGGACCATTTCAGCGATTACCTCCAAAATTTGACCATGATTCTCATTAAACGATAAGAAATTGGATAGTATTGTGGGTCTTGTGAGATTCGTCTCAAAATATATTTTTGAAATCATTTAGGGATAGAGGGAGTACATTTTTTCTCCTTTTCCTCTTTTTACAAGGAGGTTTGAACTACTTGAGCCGCATTGAGTAGCATGCAAACCTTGGAGTCACGTAATTACCCATTCTAAATCAAAGAGATATGCTCATCCATGTTGTCCGGTGTCTTGCCTTCCTTTAGTTTGTTTCACCACATTAAGTCCTGAACATTTTTGAGAAGTTAACTCACCCGGCTAACTCAAGTATATCTAGTTCTAAGTCCTTCAACCAACTGAACCATGCCTACAGGTTCACTGCTACATATTTTCCATACAATTGAATATATATACATATCCATTTTCTATGGTCATTATGTAATTATAATTTTAGGATATTTCCATGATAATTATATATATAAACTTTAGTTGAATATACATTACTACAGTAATGTGCTTAGATAGTGCTCGTTTTTTGCCTTTAAAAGCATTTTTTGAGCTATCTAAGGACATGTACGTAGATAGCGCTTCATACTTATATATCACTATTTACAGAGCTATGCTGGTCATGTACGTAGATAGCGCTTAGTACTTATATAGCTCTCCAAAAATGGTGAGACTAGCCATGTACTTAGATAGCGCTTAATGCTTATATAGCTCTCTAAAAAAGAGTTATGCTAGTCATCTACTTATATAGCACTATAAAAAGGCTATGCTAGTCATGCGTTAAATTTTATGGTGGGTCTTGGATAGCTCCTAAATTAGCGCTATTAGATTGGTTATGTTAAACTTAGATAGCTCGTATCTAAGTGTAATCTAAGGTATTAAGCTATTTTTTATTTAATAAATTATTATACCAGTTTCCTATGGTAAATTCAATATTTGACAAAATAATAACGAAATTGAATTGATAAGAACGACACAACTTGATTCAAAATATAAGTTCAGCATTCAATAAAATAGTTATTGATATGCTATGAAATATATATATATATTTGAAACACAATACGAGCTGATATCTTAAACTACATAAATAATCAAAATGTTTGGCTTCAACTTTCATTTTCTCGTTGAGGAATCGGTTAAACAAATAGCTTGACTAGTCATTCAAAATAATTTCTCTAATTTTTACCGAGTATAAGATGTGATTGGGTATTGATGAACAAACTGCAATATTATTATGCTTGCAATTCAATCCATGAATTTACTCAATCAAATTTCATTACAACAATACAAATCCATAAAAAAATAAACGATTATGCTTGCTAACTTTGGTGTTAGATAATAATATTATGAATGTCATGAGCATAACGACATCTGACATTTAATTTCAACTTCAATGACATACGGTAATGTACATTGTGCTCTTACCTTTCAATTATTTGTACATGAAAAATGTCATGACCATGAACAGTCATGGCATGACAATGAAATGATGTAAAATGAAATTTTATTATTTTGAAAAAATTTCATGACCATGAACTTTCCTGGCATTTGTATGGAATTATACATATTTATATATTCAAATGATGCGCTCATGTTTCTTCCAAATCATTTTTCTATTGAATAAGATCATTTTTCATATTCTCTCATATATATGTTTCATAATTTAAATCATATCAAATTCATTATACAAAAAAGTTATCATATAAGGATAATGAATTAACTTAATAAAATTTCATTATATTATGCTCGATTGTATTCCTAAATGTTTGTGTAGGAAATAGTAATATTGATTCAATTTTTTTGTACATGATTTTGAAAATTAAGATCAATCTTCTCATCCGTTATACGTATAAACTATGTGATTCGGAAAAAAATGCAAAAAATGAGAAAAAACGTAAACACGTGTAGCATACCATTGTTGTTCTTTCATGTGGGATTACTATATTCATCATTCATGTCTTCAAAACATATCAGGGTGGCATCTTGGACTTTTTCGAATTTGAAAAAAAAACAAGAGACAAGAACAGTACAACTAACACTATTTTTATTATGAGTACAAATTTCGAGTATCCCATTCAATATAATAACAAAATTCGAATGGAATCTCCTACTTTTCCAATGAAAAATAAAGAAAAAAGAGACAAGAACAGAGAATGTAACACGATCTTTCATTGTCCTCCTTCAGCAAATCCGATAAAAATGCTAAAATGAAATCTGAGTTGAATCTTTTCGAGTTTTAATATACTAAAGAAGAAAGGTGCAATTCTAATGCAAAAAATAAGATAATAAATTCTAAAAAGGAAACATATTTGTAACAAATCTCTTGCTATAATGGTTGAAAAAAACTGATTGAGAAAATTGTAGGAGAATGAGCCTCACACGCACGTTTGGAGAGTGGGAAATGACATTATTTATTGTATAATGGTATTGTAAAATGACTATAATACCCAATGTTATCATGGTGCTAACTATATAATGTTTTCATCTAAATAAGACACCTTTTGTTTCCACTCTTCTTTTTTGACAGATATGAACTTTAACTTCACATGTTTAACACATTTCTAATATCTATCATTTGTATAGAAAAAGGATATCTCCAAAACTATAACAATAAGTTTTGTTACCGTGAAGCATGAATTGTTGACCCAAAGCATGGAGGTAATTGTCGATTTGGTTCAGAGTGGAACGAAGTTATACTTTAGTCATAGGTAGTTACATCATTGCAAATTGATCCTCAAAATTTACGCAAGTGTTAGATTATAATCCTGAAAGTGACAAATATTGCACATTCGCCCCTATTATTCAAGGATCATACTACAACAACTATCATTTTTGGTGATCAGACTACAAAAGTTGTGTCACTTTAAGGACAATTACAACCCACTATTTATGAACAAATCGGCTATACAAAATAAGAAACCATTATTGAAGAAGAATAAACTGTTTGTTTCCCAATTTTTAATGATATAAGATATTATAACTAATAAGGTGTTGCTCCGCATTTACTGAGCACGTAATCCTTGATATCTTGTAGAGTTGATTGCCGGAATGATCCCAGTAAGTGGGGGTATGATGCAGTTTGGTTCCCCAAATTGGCATCGTTGCGGAAATTGTCCCTGAAAGTGTGTATAAAGATGCATTTTGGTCCCTGATCCGTTTAACATTGATGGTTTTCGGTGTGTAGACGTGTCAACCGAACCGGGCCTAACCGGGCCGTCCGAGGGCTTGGTCCGTTAGTCCGTCCGGGGCCCTCAGAAGCCCAAGCCTAGCCCCAGCCCCTTTCTTAGAGGGCCGAATAAGTAATAACATTTATTATATAAAGAATAATATACTAATGTATTTTATGCTTTGTATATACACTTATATTTTGTAAAGACAAATTTAATATTGAACAACTTTTATAATATAATGATGAACAACATGATGAATATTATTATCTTTCAAGAGTATGTATTATTTGGCACAAAATATAATCAAGTATAATACAATCGTGATATAGTGATAAATGTTGAATAATTTAGTGACTTTAATAATACTAATACACGAAATAACAAAATGGGAGCAGGACTTAATGGTTAGTGTATTATTTACCAATAAGAAACAAGGTCTAGTGTTCAAATCCCTCAAGCAACATTTTATTTTTATTGGTGAAATGCTAACAACAACAAAAATAGTTGGGCTCATACGGTATATCGTTTAGGCCGATCGGTATACCGTAAAAGGCCCGGTAGAAAAGGGGGCCCGGGCAGAATAGGGGCCTGAAAATCCTTAATGAACTGGACCGGTCCGGTAAGGATGGTTGGGCCCGTCCCAGATTTGTTTGGGCCGGACCGGTCCTTATGTTAACAGGCCCGGTTCGTTTGACACGTCTATCTGTGTGAATAGCGAAGTTTGGGGGCAAAAATGAAACTTTTGAAAAGTGAATTACCTTAATAAAACTTGGAGGATCAAAATAACTAAATAAATGGTCCTTAGAAAAATGGACGAAATGAACAATTCAAAGGATTTTAATAAAATAGGCACTACAATATTCTCATTCTTAAATTTCCACTTCCCAACTAACAAAAATTTCAAAAAGAGGCCAACTATAAATGTTCAATAATAAGAGTCAACTTGACACAAGTTTCCATCGTTTGGGTCATCTTAACATAAATGTGAAAAGAAACCCAAGTTGTCTTAAGCTTACACACTCTCACAAATTCTCAAATATTATTCAACCTCAACTGTCTTTTACCCTAACTACATACTACATTTTCCACATTACCCATCTCTTGCATGAAAATCCAACTCTTTCATTTTCCTAACACATCCCAAAACTTATTCTCATCACTCTATCTATATATCTTCCACACATACATTTTACTATTCTTACATAACTCAACCCATTCAATCATTCACTACCCCATACTTTTCTATATAACCCATCTTTCCATATTCACATTTTGTGTTCAAATTTCAAGAATTCATAGTTTTTCATTTCTTGAAAGAATATAGTAAGTAAAAAGGAGGAGAGAAATGGAGGTAGAAAATGGAGGAAACAAAGAAGTTGTAGTAGCTAATAAGAGATCATTTAGACTATTTGATTTGGTGTTAAGGTTTTTGGCTCTTGCATTAACCTTAGTGGGAGCTATAGTACTAGGAGTAAACAAGGAGACCAAAAATGTTTCAATGGTAATTCTCCCAACACTGCCGCCGTTGACCGTTCCGGTCACCGCTAAATGGCATTACCTCTCCGCATTCGTGTAAGTAATCAAATCTTATTACTTCCTAATTTCTATTCTCTCCGTCCCTAAATAATTAGTACATTTTAACTTTTCATGGTTAACAAAATACGATTTCAAACATAAATATCTCCTATTTCACACATATGAAAAATTATAAAAAAAATTGATTTTTCAAAAATATATATTAAGATGAATCTAACAAGATCTCATATGACTATATTATTTCCTATTGCTTAATGAGAATTGTTGATCAAATTTTTTAAAGTTTGATCATATATAAGATCAAAATATACCAATCATTTAGGAACAGAGAAATATTAGACATCACAAATCGTTTTACGAGCATGCATCGTTAATTGTTAATTTGATCCTTAATAATTGATTCCGATTATCATTTAGCATTCCATAGCTAATTCAAAGTTGTAGAAAAATATTTATCTTTTCATCCTACGTACGTTTTTCCTAAGAGCTACTCCTTCCGTTCCTAAATGATTGTCATATTTTGACTTTTCATCATTGTCAATAAAACAAGAATTGAAACGTAAATATCTCTTATTTTACATGCGAAAAATTATAAAAAATTGATATTTCAAAAATATATATTGAGACGAATCTAACAAGATCCCACATGACTATATTATTTCTTATCGTTTGATGAGAATTTATGATCAAATTTTGTAATATTTGACCATCAAAAGTCAAAATATGACAATCTTTTTGGGATGAAGACAGTATTAGCTACATATTAGGAATTACGTACATATGTACATGACTACTTCCTTTGTGTTAGATTTCAAAATATAAATATCATTATCATTACAAAAAATATTTGCGCTAAGATATTTCATCATTACTCTTTCTTTGTCATATATATATATATAATATATATAGTGATAAATTATCAATACAATAATATTATTATGAATAATGAATATTAAATAAGAGATATGAAGACTAAGATCTTTTATATAAAAGATTTGTTAAATACCATTAAATTGTTGAACCATGCATCGATAAGAAAGTAGAAAGAATATTCAATAAGAGATTATATAAAACAATAAAATAATGAGGATAGACCATCAAGAATTCAAGATGGTTGGAGAGTTGGAGTTAAAGCTAGATAAGAAAGAGGCAACAAACATTAAATTGGCAAGGATATTTTACCCACAAATATGCCGGTGATTAATAATTTCATTCAATCTTGATATCATCCTATATTACTTCTTCAAAAACTATTGAAATGTGATCCTAGCTAACAACCAACTACCACTACATCGAGTATTTATTAAATTAATATATAAATGGTTAAGTTGGTGGAGTATGTATTTTGGATGGATTTAAAATTTTAATTTAGGATATTTATTTTATTATTTATAATATAAAAATTTAACATATATAGATATTCATTAGGAAAATATAAATGAATAAAGCAACAAAAATATATACATGGTTGTGACTTGTGAGTGCCAAGGTTTGAACTAAGGACGTCTCATAAATTAGCTAAAAATTAAACTTTTATTTGAGTTAATTATTTTTATGTAGCATATTCTTGTGAATACCCTTATGCTTGTGAATTGTGATTGTGAGGTCACATGCCAACACTTTTTTGGTTTTTCGAGTCTGTCACGTAGGACTTATCTGGTGTAATTTAGCTCGCTAATATGGTTTGCAGGTTTAGTGCGCGTTCTATGAATAATATCACCGAGTCCCCCGTTACAAAATCAAAATTATTTATGAGACCCTCTTTTATAATGGAGATTCGCATGCAAATCACGCCGACTAAGTAAATCACACTAGCTCGGCAAGCTCCGTGACAGACTCGATTAAGAAAGTGATAAACTTCTAATCTTGTGTCACAAGTTCACCCACTCCATCAACTTAATCACCCTTGCGACCAAAATATTGAGTAGTCCCTATCAATGCTATGAATATTGTATAATTTTGAATCAGGATTATGAATCTCTTTAATTTTGAATACATTTTATGTATGTCGTACAATACTAAATAAAAACTATATAAAATATTCACATTTTAAATGTATTTATTATTATCAAAACAAAATTGATTCATATAAATTTTTGTGCGAATTAAAAGTATAAATTTATATGATGATTCCAAATAAAATTAGGATATCCCATTGATGGATGAAGGAGTACTACATTCATACCCATCAACTACTCATTAAATAGTCTAGCCAGTCACATGTATATTACATTTAGAAGCTATACCACAAATAGTACTACTATTTATATCGTTCTTCTACAACATTTAAATAGAACAATTATTTTTCTACACATAATCAATGAGTAGAAGTAGTATATGACGAGGTACGTGGTGGATCGTAATGAGCCACGTTAATCGAATACTCATGTCGGGGGGGGGGGGGGGGGGGGGGGGGAATAAATACTACCATCATCTCAATTTAACTTTGGGAATTGACTAACTCATTCTAGATTATTTTACTTAATTCTAAGCTAATCTTGTCATATGCATGTTATTTTTTTTTTTTTTTTTTTTTTTTTTTTTTTATTTAAAAAGGGGGTTACCCTTTAATTTTATTAATACGAATAATCCATTACAATCACCAAACATCAGTACAATTCGTAAACTCGTAAATTCAAGGAAAGAGGCGACTAGCATCAAACTAGTGAGAGAAATTCTTCTCTCTGACCACTTCCTTGCTAGCAAGAGGGCTCGAACCCGAGACCTCCGCTAGAGGTGTCAGCATGCTTGCCACTAGAGATCGTGTGAGAACGTTATATTATACTTTAAAATTATTTGAGTGAGTTGTTATTTTATAAAGATAATTGCCGATTTGCTTTAAGATCGTGTGAGAACGTTATATTTGGTCTCAAATAGTTATAATTTTGTAGATTAGTCCCTAAAATCGAAAAAAGTATTGCAATATAGTCCTCAAAAAGGACATCGTTGCATATTTGTCCCAATTCTTTCCGGGATCATATTGCAATTTTATACTTTCGGGACCGTATTGTAATATTTATGCCACTTTTAGAGACTAATTATCAACATTTTTACTATTTAGGATTAAAGTACAATTATATCTCATTATTTAGGACCAAATTAACAATAATTAACTGTTATAGAGACAATTTCCCATTTGTTTGGAAAAGTAAAATCTTCTCATTTGTGGTGCACTCAATTGCATGAAGGTTGTATTTGATTAATAAAGTATAATTATGTCTCGTTATCTAAGCTGATATTTGTAATAGTGGAGTCAATTGAGTAATACAAAAAGGTTAAAAGCTTATTATAGTTGAGAAAATATCAACGTTAATATATTTATTTCATGAACTGCGTGTAGGTATTTAGTTGTGGTGGACTCAATTGCTTGTGCTTATGCTGGAATATCCCTACTCATAACAATGGCAAATAGAGGAGGAAATCGGAAAGGGCTCACGTTATTGATCATGATATCCGACCTAGTAATGGTGGGGTTGCTCTTCTCGGGAGGTGGCGCGGCAACGGCCGTTGGACTCATTGGATATCA
The DNA here is from genome assembly GCA_003412495.2 of Echium plantagineum. Lineage (NCBI taxonomy): Eukaryota > Viridiplantae > Streptophyta > Magnoliopsida > Boraginales > Boraginaceae > Echium > Echium plantagineum. The sequence goes on along the minus strand of CM016561.1, from coordinate 37,861,833 downwards.
AGGGAATACACATCTCCGATGGAACAAGGTGTGCAACGTTTTCGACCGATATTGTCACCAAACTGCAGCTTCGATCATCCTTTCGTTGCTCGGTGCGACCGTATTTCTCGTTATGGCCTCTCTTTCGACTTTGAACCTTGCCAAGAAACATTAGTCGAATGATGATCTTCGGTTTAAAGGTATTTGTTGGAATACGTTATTTGTGAACTATGCTAGTGTTTTTTCATTTGGCATAAGGCTATGTACCTATGTTATGTTTGAATTATTTGTGGGTAATTATTGTCAAATTTTGTTGGTTATGCAATGTCGCTATTGGAATTTAATTGCAAAAGCATAAATGATGCCTGTGAAACGCATTCAACTAAATTAGATAAGTTCGTTCGTTCCGAGCTCACATTATTGAGGTCCGATGAGATTATCAAGCCGGCTCGACCCGAATCAGTGTGCTAGAGTAGTTCGATTGACAAACCGTTTGACCGTAAGGTCGTAAATAAATCCTGCCTACAAATTACAAATACATTTTCAAGAAAAGATGAACATAAACTGAGCAATAGACTAGGTTGTTTTCCTTAATCTCTTTTTTTGGGGGGTAAATGCTATCCTTGAAAGCATTTCTCTTGTACCAAAATCCATACACAAAATGCACTATTGATGAATTAAGTCAATTAACATAATCAAACAACTTGTTTTTGTTGCATTATATGGAAATCCATAATCAAGCATGTCCACTGGACGACATTATTAGCAATACTAAAATACAACTTGCATATTATCTGAGACCATTTTAACAATTTATTCTATTATTACCCATAATTTTTTTCGTCTTTTGAATGTACTTTAAGCTTACCTACCATGCATAATAACTCGTTTTTATAACTTTCGTACTATGAATGTGCATAAGTTGTGTTTTCTTTAATGACCAAGAGACATTTAATTTCTTAATAAATGTAAAATAGTTAGAATAAATATTAATTAAAACGAATTGGAGAGAGTAGTGATTTAAGCTAAGCACATGCTTAAAGCAACAAAATCATACTCAACTACCAATATAATTTACAATCTAAATTTGAGATCATATGATATCTTTGGCCTTTGAATGCCTGCTCTTACACAAAGCATGCCAAATATAATGTAGGTGATCTACTTGATGATGTATATAGTCTTTCTTCTCTAACGGGAATTCACAGTTACTGTTCGTCGAGTTTGCACTCGAAACATATACATATAGCTCAATACAAACCCCTCCATATCAAATTTTCGTCCTCGGCACAACGTTGATGAATTCCCATAATCCTCTCAGTAGAGTCGCAAATTCCACTACATCTCCAATCAAATGTAGCAACACAAGCAGCTCCAGTAAGTGCCCTCAACTCACATTCACCAGAGGAAGAACAACAGAATCTCCTATCATGTACATGCACAACTTCCATCCCTATCAACCAAGCTCCCAATGTAACGTCCTCGTTCGCGTACTCATGAAGAACATCTTTATTTTTCGATATATAAACGGCCAATTCTTTCGAAATAGCATAAATTTGCCCCGTCGCATGGCGAAAATAATCGTTCCCCTCCCCGCCAAACTTCCAGAACTCTGGCTCATAATATTTTTCCTCCTTGGAAAACAGAACAGGCCCAGATTTCATACAACCTATGTATACTCGAGGACGATCAAGATGTCGAGCCAGGACATTGGCTAATGTTCCTATGTTTACATGAACATCATCGTCGATTTTAACGTAAAAATCCGCATCAAACAAACCAACAACTGTTGAGAAATACGTTTTGGTCTTGCCAGAAAGTCCATGGTATCCCTCAACATGTTCTAACCTCAAGATATCTCCATACTTCTCGTCCTCCTCCCGAACCGCGTTATCCAGAGCATCGTCTCCAGAGGCAGAGCTACGCCCGATCACAAAGCGCATGATAATGCCTTTCTCCTCGTCAAGTTTCCTCCGTTTCTCCCCGTCCGGGAACCACGTTTCCCGGAGGGACTCTCGTCGTAGTCCGCTACTAAACGCGGTGTTCACTCCAAGAAACATTAGATATTTCTTGCCTGGTGCCCTTTTCAACTCCTCATACTTAGAGTTCGATTCAGTAAAATGTGCGTTTTCAAGAATCGAAAACGCACTTACTGAATCATTCATGGAATTAATATTAGCAATAGAGTTTGAGTTATTACAAACTATATTATGACTTAGGCCTATGGTATTTTTACCATCAGGCAAAATCCACATCTTATTACCAAAAAACATTCCAGCACAAAAACTAAAGACACAAATAAGAGATGCCCATTGCTTTGATATGGAAACAACTTTTACAGGAAAGTTTAATAACCTTATCGATTTATGCTTCGGCATGCTCATATTTGCTTCTATGTAAAAACTAATTCAAGAATGAAAAAATTATGCCATAACATGTTAATTAATTAGTTAAGTTTGAGTATTTAGACATATATGTAAGGATTTAATAGGTGGTTAGATGAGATTATATTAATTTATTATAAATGTTGTACATTAATGTAAGTTTAAAGCATCTAATAGCCTCAACAGTTTCTTCTATTAAAACTGGCCGTTGATTCTAATACATTGAATATGAAATTGGTGAGTCAATGTTTGATGTTCACATTTTGTTAATTAATTGTCACTAGGGAATGTATGAAAGTAGTTTGTATTTATAACTAATTTTGTTTTTTGCTTACTTTCTTTATTATAATTATTTTTTAGTAATTAATTAAAATGTATTTAGTTAACCAATATGCCAAATAAGTTATGAACTTAATCAATTTTTAACCAACTAACAAAAATCTATTAATATATTAATTGATTCATTGTCATAGTATAATCAATTAAAGACAATTCAAAACAAACTAAGCCTAAATCATTATAAAACCTTGGATACTTTTGAATTAATTGACAATTAATTGATGGAAAACCAACTGGAATAGTTCTTAAATATAAGTGGATCGAGACACTTTTTAAAATATAAGTAATTGACTAGGGACATCAGACAAACATAAGTTGATCATCCTTGCTTGCTTTAAAATAGTTAAGATGTACATCCCACATCGGAAGTCCGTGTACTTAATATATAAGATTTTGGTTACTCCTTCTATTGTCAAATAGTTAAGATGTACATCCCACATCGGAAGTCCGTGTACTTAATATATAAGATCTTGGTTACTCCTTCTATTGTCAATTGGTTTTATATTGGAACTGCATAAACTCCTAACAGAAATGAATATCTTATATTAAAATCTTGGGTCCGTCCCTAGTGTAACATTTGATATGGTTGCTGCCGAAGTGTAACATTTTGACATACAATGTAACGATAATAGAAAACAATTTTAAGAGAGTTACAACTAGAGATGTTTTCTGTTCTGTTTAAACCAGAAAAGATAGGCAGAAGCGAACTGATATTTTATTAATGTCATTGGGAAAAAATGACACTGAACTATATAGGTTTCCCACTTCAGCATAAACATAACAAAATTGAATATATATACATATTGTTTAGGGCAAATGACCAGGATGATCACTTATGTTTGGGTAGGGGTCCCGGTTGATCACCTATGTTTCAAATGGTCCTGGTTGATCACTTATGTTTCTAAATCGAGTCTCAGTTGGTATTTTAGACCTAAAATCTGTTAATTATCACCTAATTACCTCACGTGACCGGCACATGTCATTTTTCAGGGGTAATTTAGTCATTTCAAGTCTTTTTCCCAATTTTTTTTTTTGCAAAAAAAAAATCGAAAAACAAGTGAGGTTGATTTAGAAATATAAGTGATCAACAAGGACCCTTTGAAACATAAGTGATCAACCGAGACCCCAACCCAAACGTAAGTTCCCTTATAATGTAAAAATCACAACAGATTAAGTAAAGAATAAAATGTACATTGATTGTTAGAGATAAATATGTATCATTAAGTTGAACTTAAAAATAAAATGTATAAAATAATTATTGTAAAATAAGGATGGAGGGGTATTATCTCTAACAATCAATGTACATTTTATTCTTTACTTAATCTGTTGTGATTTTTACATTATAAGGGAACTCTTACGTTTGGGTTGGGGTCCCGGTTGATCACTTATGTTTCAAAGGGTCCTTGTTGATCACTTATATTTCTAAATCAACCTCACTTGTTTTTCGATTTTTTTTTTGCAAAAAAAAAAATTGGGAAAAAGACTTGAAATGACTAAATTACCCCCGAAAAATGACATGTGCCGGTCACGTGAGGTAATTAGGTGATAATTAACAGATTTTAGGTCTAAAATACCAACTGAGACTCGATTTAGAAACATAAGTGATCAACCAGGACCATTTGAAACATAGGTGATCAACCGGGACCCCTACCCAAACATAAGTGATCATCCTGGTCATTTGCCCTATTGTTTAATATATTTATATTTGTGATATTTTTTTAAGATTTCATTTAACTTTAATAAAAAAGAATCAAAGGTTGTGACACAATTTTTTATTAATAATTAGTCCTATGTCAAAATCAAAAGCCTAAGTCCAAAATTATAACCTCATAATGGTAATGAGTTACTTTTTATTTTGTAATGGCCAATGTAATGCCAATCATAATACTCAGTTTATATTTTGAAGTAGAAATGTGTTTTGTACCTTTAGTAGAAAGCTACATCATGCATTTGGTACATGTGTTGAAATTAATGGGAACTATATTTAAATTTTAAATCATGAACTTTTACCTAATTTTGTTGTTGTTATAAATCGATCGAACTGAACCGATTAAACATTAAAATTGACATCAGTCGAACCAATTCAATCCGAACTAATTTTCGATCAAAATTGACCATCAACTTTAATTTTTAATAGAATCGATTGTATATAAAAAAGACTTAACAAAAATTGACCGAATCCAAAACATGCCTACTTACAACATTTTGGAGCTTGTGAACTTTTATGATCATTTTAGTCAATAATTTGGTCATTATGATATTTTAGTTACAGACAACTCTTTGATTGCGTATTATAATGACAAAACCATATAACTATGCAGGCTGTCTCTCACAGGACCAGCAATTTTACACATTACATATCAACACATGCTGTCTCACATCACATTATTGTATTGGTCAAGATTACACTCCCTCCGTCTCTAAAAAATTGTTACATTTTGACTTTTGTTGGTCAAACATAACAAAATTTGATCATGAATTTTTATTAAACGATAAGAAATAATGGAAATCTTATGGGACCTTTTTAGATTCGGCTTAATATATATGTAGTAGATATTTACGTTTTGAATCGTGTTTTGTTGACCACCAAAAGTCAAAATATGACAATAATTTATAGAGGGAGTACAATATATCCACATATAAAAATAGAAAAACATGTATAATTATACGTTAAAAAAAAACTACACTAGCTTAGTCTACTAAATCTCAGTTGTTACTTGCTAGCTTCATTTTCAATGCCAATGGTTGAGAATAATTTGTACTGATTATCTTCTTTACTGTCTCCTCCAACAACAATATCTTGTTTTATTCAGGTAATTGCCCACCTGAAACTATTTTTAATTAGTCTTCGTTAATATCATGACACGTGTATTATATGTTTAAATATTAGTTTAAGTAATAAAATGTACTAGAGTTAATCGAATAGCTTGGTGGTTGGTTGAAAAGGTTGTTGCTAGCTAGCAGAAGATCTTGGCTTCGAAACTCAGTTCATCGTTAATTTATAAAAAAAAATGTACCCATTCATTTTAACGGAATGTAACGGAGTATAGTAGATTATCCATATGATTTTTAACTTGTTTGGGTTCCATTTTTGCAGACCCACATGGGCTTATCCTAATATGAAGCTTTCTTGATTGTAATGTGAGTTTATTAGGTTTATTTTATCAGGTTTTGAGGTTTAATATCAGTCTGTGAAGATGAAGATGTTTGGGTTTTCAAAAAGGAGGATGAAGATAGGAAGGTGGGCTGACTTTTTTTTCTTGAATTTTATATCTCATTTAGTGTTAATTAGTAGTGTATTTTGGTGAAATTCTAGATAAAAGTTGTTGCTTTTTTGTTGTTTATTGACAAATCTGAAAAGTGTTGGCTGAAAAGCTAGTCTTTTTGGCTTCTCTATTACCTATGTGAAGTGATTGTATCTTTAAAGTGTTCATTATCTTCACTTCTTCAGTATACATCTCAAAAAGATTGTCTAGTTTTGGTTGGTTCTTTAATAGTATTTCGACATATGTTGGTATTAACTTGATAATTTTTTTTTATCGAATCTAAGTTATGCCTTTAGAATGTGAAAGTTCGTTGATTTTTGAAATCAAACTAAACGATCTTTTAGGGATGGAGGTAGTATTATATTGTTTTCGTTCAGGGAAAAGTGACTCCCAGATGTAACAGAAAATCTAGGAGAGGTTGTAATCATATTTCATTTTCTGGTACTTAGTTAGTGTCTGCAACTTAGGAAAGTTGAACTAATTAGTATGGATGGCAAGGGCTATTCAGCTTTCTTCGCTGTCTATGTTTTCTACAGTTTTGTGGTTCTTTATGGGTGCACTCATCCAACTAAGATTGAGAAGGAAAATAATCAATATGGAAATATGGACCAAATTCAATCATTTGGGTGCTTCGCTATAATACAATTTTGTGTATCTTGGTAAGATTATTGACTGGAGTATTATAGAGGACTCCCACTGAGCGCGAAAAGATTAGTTTGGTTGGGGGTAATTACATGATAATTTTGATGGAGGCTAAATCCTGGAACTTCTGTTGATTTCGGAGTTACGTAAATGGAAAATGTGTGCTAACATCGTAAATGTTTCTTGTAAGACTAGTCTATTATACCAAACTAAGTCACTCTACAATTTATGTGCTATGATTCATCATTTTTCTTTAATTCTGTTAAAATTTTCCTGCAGGCTAAAAGTTCAGCTTTCAGATTCTGCTCAGGGAACTCCCATGAGACATCCAAAACGATACAGCACTAATCATGTATAATTAACATAAACCTCGATTTCATGCCCTAACACAAAATGCGTACATGCTAACGTCTCTAGTGACACAGGATGAAGGGGTCACACCTTCTAGTAATGAGTCTGATGAGTATAACTTCCACCAACCATCGGGTGCACCTGAGCTGAACAACTGTACATCAGGCAGCTCTGAAAATTGGATGGTTCTTTCCATTACTGGAGAAAAGCCTACTCCTCGCTTCAGTGTAATGGTTCTTGAAATTGATTACTACACCATGAACAGAATTCCTGCAAAACATAGTCTACGTTTTTGTTTGAGAATTCTAATCTTTACTTATCTTACATAGCATGCTGCAGCAGTGGTCGGGAACAAGATGGTGGTAGTAGGTGGTGAATCAGCTAGCGGAATGCTAGAAGATGTGCAGGTATGGGAATCTAGCATTGTTTATGGAAAACCTGAAAAAAACAGAGATGTTTCCTTTGTATTGAAACTGGCAGTAACTCCGATACGTTCGCATTATGTTTAAATTTCTCTTTCTTATAGGTGCTCGATTTTGATCGATTTTCATGGGGTAAAGCTACTTCGAATCTGCACCTTTCCCCGACCAGCCTTCCTCTAAAAATCCCTGCTTGCAAGGGACACTCTTTGGTACATTCTATCTACCCTTAGAAATTTTCAAACTCTTGGTGAACCAAATAGTATAAAATTTCATATTGTATCAAAATTAAGAGTCAAAGATATATTTTTTTAGTTAAAATAAGGCTGCCTGTGGTCTGTCCCTAATCATGTATCTGTGCCCCTATGACGTTTCAAATATTAAATTCAGATTTCCTGGGGAAAGAAGTTGCTATTGATAGGAGGAAAGACCAACCCCTTAAGTGAAAAACTCTCAGGTATGGTGCTCTGCATGTGTGCTGTGTTAGTTTTTTATTTGTACTGTTGCTGAACGTACCCTATTTATATTTTAGTGTGGGCGTTTGACACGGATACAGAATGCTGGTCACATATGGAAGCCAAAGGAGATATTCCAGTAAATCTCAGCCTAAACTTTCTTCAATTATTTTCTTTCCTCTTTTGGCTGGACAACTACAGCCTTGATCATCAACTGATTAGGAAGTCCAACACCCCAAAATCTGAAATATGATGTTAAGAACGGAGCTTTCTTTTCAGTTTCCATATTTGATGATTGGATATCGATTATATGTAGATTGTAGAGGTGCATAGGAATGTACAAATAGAAAAATCGAACAACAAATTAAGTTTTAAAAAGTTAACAATTCTATGGATGAGCAGCGCTCCACCATACTGCATTAGATTTTATTACAGTGACAAACACGTCACTTTTTCATCTTTCAGCCTTTTCATCGTGGTTTCACTAAGATGCTTACAGTGTTCAAAATAGTAGCGTAATATGTTTTAGTTCTTTGCCATACATAGTAGTACCTCATGCTTCAACCTAAGTGACTTCACATGTAACTTTGAAAGTCTAAATCTTTCCAACATTTGTCAAAGAACCGCCGAGCTGTTTACTCTATTCAGTAAACCCATTGTCTCAAACATGCAGTATTGACTTGAAAGTTAACACAACGTAGGTTGCTCGCAGTGGTCATACTGTTGTTAGAGCAAGCTCTGTTTTGATTTTATTTGGGGGTGAAGATTCCAGGAGGAGAAAACTAAATGATCTGCATATGTTTGATCTGAAGTCTTTGACTTGGCTCCCCCTCAGTTGCACGTAAGCCACGTTTCTTTCTGCATTGAGGTCTTACTAAGAATCTCATGATGCCACATCTCGGAATAGAATCCCCTCTTGTTACACATGGTTTGATATCCCGAGATTGGCTTCCACAAAGCTAGATTAATTTGTTTGCATCACAGAGGATCAGGACCGTCACCTAGATCAAATCATGTTTCTGCCCTTTATGATGAGAAATTGCTGCTGGTTTTCGGAGGATCGGCAAAATCCAGGACTCTGAATGACTTCTATTCACTTGACTTTGAGAAGGTTAGTCAAAATTTTCCTTCCACAAAGTGGCTCTATACCCTCGATCAATCTAATATCGAACTGTTCTTACCCTCAGATGATATGGTCAAGAATTAAAGTTCGAGGCTTCCATCCATCCCCTAGAGCTGGATGTTGTAGTGTCCTTTGTGGTAGCAAATGGTATATCACTGGAGGTGGTAGCAGAAAAAGACGTAAGGCTCACAGCTAAGAACCGTAAACTAGACTGTAGAGCCAAATAAAAGACATAGAAAGAGCATACACTTATAGATTCAGATTTGTCTTAGCTCCGCCTGTTTAAATGAGCTTTTGTGACCCTATCAAGTACCAATGATGCATTGCCTCCCTACAGGGATCTTAAACTATTAACACTTCTAGCCAGAGCATATATTTCCATTTGTCCTACATTTTGTTTGTTAAAATAATCTTTAAGATTAACCTTCGATGCACAATCTTGAAGTCTTATAACATAGACAAATTCTTGAGCAAGATCATGCAATCTCTTTCTTCACATTAAATTAGCAGTTTATTATGAGGTATTGTTTTTCTCAATTATCACATTGTTTTACTTTTTCTCTCATTTTTACTAACACTTGATGAACTTATATTTTTACTTGTAAACTATTACTTCGTTTTCATCAGTGAATTTCTTTCTCTTCTCATCATTCTCTTATCTTTGTTCTGAGTTGAAAATTATTCTCACTTTACAGGACATGCAGAGACCTTGATATTTGATGTTCTCAGACATGAGTGGTCTACTTCTGTTTCATCACCTCCATCTTCTATAACTACGAACAAGGTGCATATTTTTTCCATACCAACTCTATTAAACTCACATTTGGGCTCAGAAACTCCAGTTAGATGTAATTGAATCCAAAAAAAACAGTGCCCATAATTGGTGTCCCTTGGAAGATCCAAGTAGAGTAGATAGACACCATCAAAGATACTTTCACACAAAAAGATGCTATTCAATCATATGAAACATCTCGTTGCTTTCATCATCACAAAGATCCACAAACAAAAAGTAGATAATGAAAACTAAAGAACATAGTAAAGGTTGATATTTTATTTTATTCATCTTCAAGAAATTTAATAGATTGGATCAATTGTGCAATGCTATGTCAAAACAAAACCAGCCTCATGAATTTGTGTGATTTGTTCTACAACGTAACTTTTTTTCTAAATGTAGTGGCTGTTATAAAATTATCTTTGTCAACAGGGATTCAGTCTTGTGCTTGTGCAACATAAAGAAAGGGACTTCCTTGTTGCCTTTGGTGGCTTCAAGAAAGATCCATCAAACCAGGTGAAAATGAACTGCAGAAACTTCTATGAGATCATATGAAAACCATTAACAAGGCATTAATAGTTTCATCATTGGTTAAAAACTAAAACTATTGAACAGGTTGAAATACTCATTGTGGAACGAACAGAATCGTCTTTCGGTAGGAAATCGACTTTGAACAAAAGAGCAGGAACAATTCTCTCCAGTGGGGCAACAGATGATCCGGTTAGTGCTGTAGCAAGACAGAATCTTGCATCTGCAATTGAGCTGCATGGGTCTGGTAGAAGATCTTTGTCGGAGTCTCTACTTTCTGATCCAAATTCTGTCTCACTTCGCAAGCAATTCTATAACGACGGAGTTAATACTGCTACCGTGCCAAATGGCTCGGAAGATCAAAATTCTTCAGAGGTAAATAAGTAAATTCTATAGCTGCCAATACAATTGTAAATAAAACTGTGAAACATGAACCTTCGAGAAAGGTAATATCTTTTAACTCCCATGGTATTGGAATCCGCTAGAGAAATGCAAATTTTCTCTACTGAAGTTGATTGTCCATTTTATTTTTATATATATTAGTCATAGAACCATTTATATTGTTGTTGTCTTGTATTGGAGCTCAAGTGTGAAAAAGTTGAGTTACTTTATACCCCAAATGTTGCTCTGAAAATCGGCATATCACCCATTTTGTTACAAAAATCTTTGGCATAAGGAATACATGGGCCGTGCCTCTTTATTCAGCAGATGGTATATTGTTATTGATAAAACGGCCATGCCTCTTTATGATGCAGATATCTGACAACATCACATCAAGATAATCCCAAACCCTTTTCATCTCTGAATCAGTATTTCTTATGCCTTATTATGTTTTTGTCCATACAATTGATGTAAGAAATTGTCTCTGAAATAGTGCCATTGAAGTTTTAGCGGGCATGGGTTTTTAATCAGAAAAGACTTGTGTAACTGCAGATGGTCTGCCAGAAGACAGAACAACATGATGGTGGAACTCACACAAAGATCAGTAATGACAAGTATGTTAGAGAAGAGATGCGTCCAGTTCATGGTGGAAATATACAGCAAGAAATGGATGATCTCATGCAAGAAAGTGATCGTAAACCAGGAGCATTGGCTACTTCAAGTTTACATCAATTTCATGAGGCAAAACTTGCCACCTTGATAAGGAAAAATGGACTTCTAGAAGGACAGTTGTCAGCAGCATTGGGTGGTCGAGAGGCAGCTGAGAAGAATTTATCTTTTACCCAGAAAGGAAAACAGGATGCAGAGAAAAAATTGGCAGAAGTAACGAAAGAAATGGAATTGCTTAAAGAGAAATTAGCTGGAGTGGAGCTGGCCCAGGAAGAGGCAAATAGTTTATCCAACATTGTACATTCTGACAATGTGAGGCTTGAGCATGATGTTGCTTTCCTTAAGGCTGTTTTAGAGGACACTCAAAAGGTAAAATCTTGGTTTGTTCCTCGTATCACCTAGTTTCCTCGAGCAATCTCCTGTTATTTTTCTCTCATAACATCTTTGATATGAATATTATGGCCTACAAGTCAAACTGAGCAATTTACAACGTCAAATGTTTCCTTTTGAATGTGCTGCAGGAACTGCATTCAACTAGAGGAGTCCTTGCTGGAGAAAGGGCAAGAGCTTTCCAGCTACAGGTAGACTCCTGATTTAATCAAGATGTGTAGTTTTGTTCATTCAAGCATTAATTAGGTCAAAATAACCACTGATTGAAGAATTAAATTTTGCTGAAGTTCAGATCCTATTTTTGGATCATATTAATCGTTGTTATTATGAAGTAGTAATAATCTTGCTATTTTTTAACGTTAATAGGCATCGAACTTCATATGAAAGCGTGTTCATTATTCTCATACAGGTTGAAGTGTTCCACTTGAAACAAAGATTGCAGTCTTTGGAGAATAGAGCAACAACTCCTAGGAAGCCATTCCATATGTAAGCACTGAGTAGAATAAGAAAGCATTTCTGTGAATGAGCAACTTAGTCAGCTGGAACCTATGCACTTATTGTCAAACAAATCTGCGCCTATTGCATTTGTTATCTTGCATTATTCTGTGAGTGTCCTTTTGTAACGAGGGACCTGCAGATTCTGTGACTGTCCTATACTCACCTAAACATGTCCTCTCTATTGTGTCGCACCATCACATTACATATGCAAAGTTGAAGGAGAAATCGAACATCGGGTTGAGGTATAACCAGATTAGAAGAAAAAATGATTGGTTCGGTGAGCAAATTGTCTAAGACTAATCTGAACTACGGATGGTATACTTAAGGACCATTGCAGATTCCCAATCCTGATGCAAGGACTTAGGCTACGACACAAGGTATGGCGTGCCATGGCCCTAGGTCACGCCATACCAGAAAGGCAGCTCTGGTGCTACCATGATTAGCCTTTTGACACTCGGCCACCACAACGAGGTTGCAGACTAATTGGTGCCGTCACACCTCACCACAATTCTATGGCGGCTCCACCATCAGCCTTAATAAATTATGGTGCATTACAATTTAGAGACAAACAATTTTTACTTAAAAAACTGAACTTGGGATCCTTGGATAGATGATACAGTTTAACTATTTATGCACGAGACTAGTTATCTTGCAGAAAACATTAAGGTCAATAAATCAACCAAAACAAATGAGGACTACAATTAGACATAAACTCACTTGTCTTTTGTCTCGTGGGAAAGCAAAACGGTCATAATTTTCTTATAATATATTGATTGAATTAGTTAATTCATTATAAACATATGAATTAAATCTTCATACACCTCACACGCAATCGAAAGGTTGTAACCTAGTGGTACCGAGCTCGAATCTCTTTTTGAATCTCACACAGATTTATATTTAAACATGCTTCCTCTGCTTTCGTGGCTGTCTTTACAGCTTTTTAGAGGCTGTCTGTGTGCGGCATTTCAGCATCCACTCTATGTCTCTATACATTACTTCAAGAATCGGACTCACATACATATAGCAACATTTGACAACAAACTTGAGCATAAAAATCATAAGGTCTGTAGCAAAATATTTTTTAATGAACATATGTTACTTAATCAAATAACCATTTCACTGATCGATGTCATCTCATTTTTATCTTCATCAAATCACTTTTTACTTGGTCATTATTTCCAAGTTTTAGACTACCCTATGTCTAGTTTATTTAATTTTTTGTATTAAAATAAAAATAAAAAGTAATAATTAAATTTAATAATTAATTCATTTTATGGTACTTCCATTATAATATGAGGTGGATGCTCTCAAGTCTCGAGCATTCTACAGCCGTATGATCTCTATTTTAATCATTACTTAGAAACGTCATAAAGCACTTATGAGTCTTTGTTTATCAAAAATTCTATTTTGTATTCATGATTTTAGAACATGGCAATAATCTAGCTTCAATCTTTTTCCCATCAACCTTCACTTTTAGTCAATCATCCAATCCTACATTATAACAAGAATGCAAGTGGCTCAACTACACATGTGAATCCAATATTTAATTCTTGTCATATTTAAAACTCAAGATTTTGAGAGAGAGACTACACATGCCAATTCAATATTTGATTGTCGTCAACTAGACGAGCATAGTCTAGTGATTAGTGACAGCGTGATTAGGGTGAAGGCACTCGATATCACGGGTCCAAATCCATGTAAGATCAGAGACAATATTTTACTGAAACAGTACATAAATTGATTTTAGTTTCGTGTCTCGTTGATCCTCTCCCTTATAATATTGCTACTAAAACACATCCTTCAATTTAAAACCAGTCTGGTCAAGGGACCTCTGACACGAGGTCCTTATGTAGTTAATATAATGTGAATTTTATGGACTATTATACATCTGATATGATCAAGAATATCCTGAAAGAAGTAAACAATTCTGGTGCAAGTACCCTAAGTACACAGATTGGTTAAACAAAGCAGTTGTTGTAATTTCTTCTTCAGATGGCCCACAACAGCAATTGTTCCTTATGAGGATACATCTTCATATATATTTTACATATTTTTCACCCACTAAAACCTCCCTAGCTATTGACCAAAGGTAGAAAACAAGTATTGATTTGAAGATTCAACAAACTTTTGCTTTCATTTGTCCTAATTAGCTTTTCTGGTCCCATGAGCACATGTTTCTCCATTCATATGCCAGGACCGTGCAGTACTCTACACCACATTATTTTTATCAAAAACTATAAAACCAATCGGTGACTTATACATGTTTTACGACGTTCATCATTCCATCACGTACACGTGTTTTAAAATGATAATGATTACATATATTTGAAAAAGTGTCGCAGTTGGTATTAGGTTGTAGCGGAGTTGAAACTAGAGATGGAACTCAATGTATTTGCGGTGATCGAATTGAACCACCAAAAATCATACTTAGCTTAGTTGGTTAGTGTAAAGAGTCTATGAGCTTCCACTCTAAAACCAATTGGCAATAGAGGGAGTAGCCCAAGATCCTATATATTGACCCGGGAGGACACCGACTTCCGATATGAGATGTGCATGTTAACAGTTAGTAATGAATTGTGATAGATAAGAGAGGGGTGGTTCACATCTTGGTAACTTCAAATTTCTAAGTTATTTTTAGCTCTCGGTTTTATAGGTTAACATTCTAATGTTTTACTGTGTATGAATCCATATGACTTAATTTGATCGTTAAATGTTCATTCAAATACAATATTTTTCAATTGGAGTTTTAATTTGCTTATCAAAATACTGTAAAAGTTAATGTATATTTCCTACCACCACTTCGCTTCACCCGGAGATGCCCCTGGTTAAAATTGACAGTTTCTCCCTCAAAATTGTATTAAAATTAAAAAGTACCTAAAAATGATGTGTAATTGAAAAAATTATTTCGAAATATATACGTCATCAAATGGTCAATATTATAAAATATGTATGATGGAATATGTTAAACTTTCTTACCCTTATATACCTGATCTACCGAGACAATCGTTCATACATTTGAACCGAACGTTTATACTCGTTTACAAATAGGGTTACTTTCTTGAACAATCAACCACATTGAAAATGTTTGTTATGAGGTATAGAGCATCATGGTTTTCAAGGTTTTTCAAGACAAACTAATCACTCTGTGGGATACAGACATTCATGAACAGAAAATTTATATATGCAAACAAACATTCTGTGTAAGATGACCACATTTCCCAAAATCAACTTTGTTCTCTCTCTCTCTCTCCTCCCCCCCTCCTCTCTCTCTCTCTCTCTGGATAGGGCCTCAAAAAGGCAGCCCAGCAAGTAATGACAACTCATTTTCACCCAATGCTCTTCTGCTTTCCAGCCCATTCCTGCAGAAAGAAGCTCAACAAATTATACAAAACTACAAAACATAAATTATGTAAGACAAAGACAAAAACAAGAGAACATTACAGCTCAAGAATCAATCACATTCTTTTTACGTTAAGTCAATTACTATTCTTAAGGTTTGACACATTTACACTTTCAAATAATGCCGTTATCAGTTTTGTTTGTCTAACGATTTACCTCCTTCGTGTACTCCACGACAGTGTACGAACTGTTAGGATAGTAGGATCATACTTTTAAATACACCTTCAAATAAAGTAACAGATCATTCCCTTCTCAATTACAACATCACAAAAAGAAACAGCCACCCTAAACAAACTAAACACAATCTGTCATATGATCTCCTGAGTTGGAGACTCATCATTACATAAACACAATCTGCGATAAAAACACACACGTCGAAAGATTTGAAAAGTCGAACTCGATTTACAAATTACTCGATACCATGATATGAATATAATTATCTTCATTCCAGATCAGGTGACAAATAAAGAGCAAAAAGGTAGATTGAATGAATAGAATGAAAAGACCAAGAATAGATTGAGTGATAACTACCTTTTCTTTTGATCCTCCAATAATTATCAATTAAGGTGTCTGCCCCTGAAAGTCTATTTCACTTCTGTCAACATCCTAGTAAAAGCTCAACAATCTTTTTTTACAGTTCACTCACATTTGTGTTTTTTCATAGCTTCCTCATTACTATAAAACAAGATCCTCTGAGCTTCACATATATCTTCAAGAAGGTGCACTTTTGTCACTTTTCTTTGTCTACATATAGATATTATTGCTCTGTGGAATAACCCAAGTTGCCACCTTAGCTTAGTTTCTTGCTAAACCACTTTTTCGCTTTCTTGTTGTAGTGCATTATCAAGATTGAGCATGCAGGAGTTGAAAGTGAAGGAGTTGGAGTGTTTCTGCTTGTTGTGGGGATCAATATCTATAAAGGGTCTCTCTCAAATCTTTATTGCATAAACTCACATAAGAGGTTATAAGTAGAAGGGGATCAAAAAGAGATGTTATATAGTTTCAGGACATTGTTTACTATGTCCAAACGTGGGGTGTTTCGTAATGTTGTTGAGTTGTCTAGTGATTAGATATTGGAAACATTGGTAAATCTTGATTTATTGCTTAAGTTTGTCTTCTGAGATAAGAATATTTTTATTTTGGAGATCTGAGGGCATTGCAGACACTTTCAAGTGCATTAAGTTGGAAATGTGAGCAATTGGACCACTTCTGCACAAGTTTTGTTATTGAACTTGACTGCTGACTTGTCTAGTTTCTTGTTTGCTCCCCTTAGATTCTTCGAGTATTTCAGTCTCCGGTAATAGATTGAATGCTGGACGCGCTAACTGAAATATTCGGGTGAACACATCACAAATGTCGAGGTTAAAAGCAGCAATAGTTGGAGGTGTTGGTGCTGGATTGATATTTCTGATTGTAACAATTGTATTACTATGGTATTGCATATCACGCCGAAAAAGGTTGTCTAATTCAGAAACAGGTTCTTCAGAGCCATCAGCAGTAGGTAATGCATGATTTGAATTAGAAATAGTTAATGGAGTTAAACGTCTTACTGTATTGAATGACTCATTAGTTTTGTGTTCAAGCATTTCAGTGGAGCTAAGGACTCGTGGAGAAAGATCGTCCACGGGTGCATCATACAGTTGTAGGCAGTTTGCATTGGAAGAATTGGAGCAAGCCACCAAGCAGTTTAATGAGAACAATATCATTGGATATGGTAGCTTTGGTCTTGTTTACAAAGGATTACTATCTGATGGGATTGTAGTTGCTATCAAGAGGCGTTCGGGTCCTCCTAAGCAAGAATTTGTCGAAGAGGTACAACAAAAGAAATATAATATGTGTCCATAAATTGCTAAGTAGATGCATTGGTTATTGTTATTTTCTCTATTGATATAAAGTTGATACTTGAAACGACGAAGGGCATAAATTGCATCGAATTATTAGAAGAGACGGGAAAGGTCACCTTTACTGAGAGTTGATGAATTTTTGCTTCTTTATGGAAGCTATTTAAGATAGAAATGGAATGTACTTTATAGGATTTATTGATTTTGGGTCTGAACTAAGCCACTACAGGTTGGATATTTTTCTAGAATCCGACACCGGAATGTGGTGAGTCTTCTAGGCTACTGCCAGGAGAGTGGACATCAAATGTTAGTCACTGAATACCTACCCAATGGAAGCATGTGCAATCATTTATGTGGTAAGTCTTCGATTCTGAGAGGGACTTATTTCTGTGATTAAAGTTGATGTAATGTATTTTCTCTGCACAGAAACTGATAAAGAATCGACCTCAAAACTGGAGTTCAGGCAACGTTTATCTATTGCTATTGGCGCTGCTAGAGGTACATTTGGTCACCCTCATCCTCATGTGATGTTATCCTGATTGCTGAATGACAGACATTGTAGATAGCTTTGATTAAGATGTATTGCTTATGTTAATTAAATCGCCACTATCATTTTATGATTTGTTGCAGGATTATGGCATTTGCATAGTCAACAACCTCCTATTCTGCATGGAAATTTTAAAACAGCTAATGTTATGGTCGATGAGAACTTCATTGCTAAAATAGCAGATGTAGGACTTCCAAGACTCCTAGAGAAAATCGAAGATGCTGGTCCTTCACGATCAAGTTCTGTCAATGTTTTTAGAGATCCAGAGTAATATTCATTCTTAAGATTCCATTTATTGGTGATTAGTTAAGTATTTTATTGATTATATCCATGATTATCAATATGATGGAACATTGTCAGACTTCAAAATCCTGCAATGTCCCTCAGTGCTTTCCTGCATAAGATTAAAGCCTAAATATCAGATAATGTCGGGAGGTGAAAATTTACATTGTACTGACTATACCATTTTTGTCTCGACTTTGTAGGATTGACCATCTGAATATTTACAGTGAAGCAAACGATGTATTCAGCTTCGGGGTATTCCTGTTAGAGCTTTTAACTGGAAAAGTGGCTCCCCAAGCAGATGCTTTTGTATCAAATGAAAGCATGCTACAATGGGTATGTATAACCGAATGCTTACCTATGATGCTATTTTAGCTCGGTGATCACTCTTTCCCGTTTTGCAGTTGAAGCTCATAGACTATAACTGATAGTTGTTAAATGCACTGCATAGAACTCACTATATATGATGGTTATAATAGATAAATAGGTACTCGAAGATAACTGCAGAACTGAATTTGCCTGATAAATTGAACCCTTCAGTCTAATTTTTTTAAAAACTTAAGATAATGATATGATCAAACTTATGCAGACCATATCTTCTATACCTTCCGGCTTGCTCTTTATTTCCAGTTCTCTTCACCAGACGAACCGTTACATTTTGCAGAATTGTTGGAGGTTTCTTATGACCAAGTGATTTTTCATTGTTCAAACAGCTTGAAACACATCTGAATTCCGATAGTCTAGTGGACCATCGGTTAGTTGGGAGCTTCACCACTGAGGGTATGCAGGATCTGCTACGGCTGACTATAAGGTGTTTGCACTTTCCAGGACGAGAAAGACCAGATATGATGGTTATCGTTTCAGAGCTTGATGAGATACTTGAGAAAGAAATCATGCGAACTACAGTTGTAGGCGAAGGTACTACAATAGTTACTCTTGGGAGTCAATTATTTACAACTTGAACGACGATGAGCCAACAAAAGACACCACGTAAGGAAACAGGAACGACGATGCTAACTTGAGTCGAGTGACTACTCTATCTCAAGCTCAAGCCTAAGGCTATTAGTTCTTGCTACGTCGCATATTTCAGGAGTCTAATTAACCATTGAAGGTGGTTACATATTTTTATGTGTGAATTGTGATGTGTTCACTAGCCTTGAAGCTTTATCATATACTCAAGTGTGAATATTGTTTGCAATAATGAGCTTTATCATTTTTCTGTATTTGGCAATATGTTATATAACATTGGCTACTTATTCAAATGTAAAATGGAAATCATTGGGCTATTGATAACTGATTGGTTCAGTTGTTTTTCAACCCCACAAGATTATGTTGCTTCCCCTTTTATGAACTAAGATCCTTAACAGGAGGTTGCAGTGTCCTACAAAAAAAGTTGGCTTATGTGTTTGATGGTAGTGTCATCATTATAGCATGTAGACCTACAAAGGTAAGACTAGAATATAGTAGTTGAGCTTTTATAGATGCTGTCTTACTTAATTACACACTAGTAAGTTATAACGTGCATTTTACGTGGTAAAAATATGTATATACACAGAAATCATTTTGTTGAATAATAGTTGAGCTTCAATGTAGATATTGTCGAGAATTTTGCGAGATTGGCACCATCTGGAAGAAATTTTTAACTTGGAGTACCCTTCTAATTTTCTTTTTTTGCAAAAGTACCACCCTTTCATCATGAATTAACTATTTGACCCTGAAAATTAAAACAAATTACATATATACCTTCTTCTTCTTCTTCTTCTTCTTCTTCTTCTTCTTCTTCTTCTCCTCTACACTTCATATTTTGATCTATATTCCGTTATAATAGTTTAGTTTGAAACTATTATAATTTATGTTCCATTATCCTTCATTGAGTGAAATAATATAATTAATAATTTAAAAAATAATATTCTATAATTATAAACTATTAGACTAACATTTATATAATTCATTCTTTTTTTTTTTCTATACAAAACACCCTGTTTAAATTATTTTTGTTTGCAGATTAAATGTTATTAGAATAAAAAAATTAGCAAAATATAAATATGTTCAACAATAAAAAATATAATAAACATATAAAGAATCTTTAGCAAAACAAACATAAACATGGTCAATAGAATATAAACATAAGAAATATCATGCAAGAAAAAAGAGGCACCAAGTATATTACATATTGAAATTGACAAGTTATTAATCATGGTGATTTTAACAAGTTATTCTTCTTCAAATTGAAATTGAAAGAAAAAGGTGTTTTTTTTACTTCTACCGGGAACAAGAAAAAAAAATCACACAAGAAAGAAAGAGGCGACAAACAACAAATATTAGTACCCAAGAAAGAAAGAGGTGCCAGTATCTATTATTAACATGTTTGGAAGGAAGTAATATTAATGGAGGAAAATATAATTGGTGAATATTTTAGTATGATATAACAATAACAAATATATTAATTCGTTAACATAACGTAACTAATCGATCTGGGGTGAACCATTTGAGAGAAATGGGAGTGATATGTTAACCTTGAGTTTCAATTTTGGTTCCAAACGAAGTAAATGATAAATTTCATCTAAATTTATGTAGGTTCATTCAAATTTAAACGGGTCATTAATGATAAGTGACAAGATGTTTGGGGTAGAAATAAACGATATCGCGGTTTCGAGCATAGCATGGAGGGAACCAGACAATATCCACTCCCTCCCATTCCCAGAAGTTGCAAATTCACATAAACACAGTCCTTTGTGTTGCTTCTTTACCTTAACAACTCAAAACCATTACTAAAATGTACTCCATTTCAATGATAACATCACACTCATTCACATCTCCAATTATTCAAGCCCGAATCCACCCAAACCCAAACAAGCCCGGCTCCAGAAAACTCAACACTTCTTCAAATTCAAGAAAACCCGCAAAAAAGCTCAAGCCCAAACCCAGCCTCCCACCACCCATCACCGCCTCCCCTGGCGGAGAGGCCACCACCTACACCCGACTACCTCCCAAAGATGACATCTTTTTGGGACAGTATGATGAGGATATTGTTGTTGGTGGTAATGTATATGCTACAGAGTTGAGTTTGAATGATGAATTTAAGAAAGGTGACATCTTTTTGGGAGATGATGGTGAAGATGGTGTTGATGGGTCAGAAGTTGTTAGCCTTTCAGGGGTTGGATATGCTAACGAGTTAAGTTTGAATGAGGAATTTAAGAAAAGGTTGGATATTGAAGGGGGAGATGAGGGGATTCCGGGAAGGGGAAGGGGAAAGGAAAAGGGAAGGGGAAGGATGTTAGGTTTTGATGAAAATGGGAGGAAAGAGGAAAATGGTGAAAGGGAAGGATTTGATTATGGTAAATTTGAGCTGTATGAATTGGATGGTTCGGATTACGAGTCGGAAAATGAGGAAGATTTTGATGAAAGTGAAGACGTGGAAGGTGGAAACTCGGGTGTGATGGAGTTTGAAGGGGAGGAAGGTGGGGATGTTAAGGAGAAGGGGGTACCAGCTGTGATGAGGTGTTTTGATAGGGCGAAGATTTTTGTAAGGTCGGGTGATGGAGGGAATGGGGTAGTTGCATTTAGGAGGGAGAAGTTTGTGCCCTTGGGAGGTCCATCGGGTGGGGATGGAGGTAGGGGAGGTAATGTGTATGTGGAAGTCGAAGGATCGATGAACTCGTTGTTACCATTTAGGCAGCGTGTTCATTTTAGGGCTGGGAGAGGGTCACATGGTCAAGGGAGTAAGATGAATGGTGCTAGGGGTGAGGATGTGGTGGTGAAAGTTCCTCCGGGTACTGTCATTAGGGAGTCAGTTGATGAATTTGGCGGACAAGGGGATGCACTTTTGGAGTTGTTGCATCCCGGTCAGAGGGCCCTATTATTGCCAGGAGGGAAAGGAGGAAGAGGGAATGCCTCTTTCAAATCTGGTATGAATAAAGTGCCTAAGATTGCTGAGAATGGAGAAGAAGGTTTAGAAATGTTAGTAAATCCATTTAAATACGAATTCTTTCCTCAGTTCCTTTCTTCTAGTTATATGAATTTAATGACACTTAATAATGGAATTCAGCATTCACGCATTATCTTTTGATAATTTGTTCTTGACATAGAAACTTAATAGGATAGGATAGGATTATATACAATTGTAGTCCAACTCCAACACTTGGCTACTGGCGACCCTTGTCTTTTCTTAAAACCATTGAGTGAACTGTCCAACTAATCTCTACTTAGTACTATGAGATATACAATCCCAGCATGTATATTTCACAAGATTTTATTATGTTATAGTTAGTCCTAATCTCAAATTGATGTTAAATTATATACTTACAGATAATAGTATAAAAAGGTTGCATATCTACAGGTTCATGAATTTATAACTTTGTGGAGTCGGATTTTATGAACTAGTGATAATGAAATTGTTATTATGGGTAACTTAAAGTTAGACAGTTGTTCATGGCTACTCTTCATGCAAAACTTGACGCTTAATTTCATCAACCATATCTTATGTAGTGTTCAACTCTCAATTTGTTCTTATATTTGTGATACTATATCTATGCTGGTACCTGATAAATCATCGCCTTCTGATTTTGCATGTTCCTTGATAGGGTTAAGTATAAGCATTTCCATGTCTTACGGAGTCAAATATTTTATATTTGTGAGCTCTTGGATATATGGATTAAGTCAAAATGGCTGATTACACTTCCTATGCTTCTTATAATTTTGAAGTAGTAGATAGTCCTGGCAATTCATGTTGGGTCAACTTCCAAAACAGCCACCCTGTTATGACAGGGTCCGACCCCCCTTACCCACTGAAGGGGGTGACTATTTAGAGGCACTGGGACATTTTAATGTTTGACAGGGTTAATATGAAGATATTTAGGCTAACTGAGATATGGTTTGCATTTGAAATTGGTAGATTTTTATTGCCATAACTGAAGGTACTTTGAATAAGCAAAATGGTAGTTGTGCCTTATATCCAAAAGATCTTAGATTGGGGGAAGGGTAGGGCCACTCAGACCACCTGTTGTAGCTCCTTTATTGGGTAAATTTCGCTCTAATATCTTTTTCTGTAACTTCCTTATCTAATTTATCTTGTTCTATGACTAAGGTGGTTAGATTTGGAGTTGAAGTTGGTCGCGGATGTTGGAATTGTCGGAGCTCCAAATGCAGGAAAGAGTACATTTTTAAGTGTTGTTAGTGCTGCTCAACCAGCTATTGCAAATTACCCATTCACAACTTTGCTTCCAAATTTGGGAGTGGTTTCTTTTGATTATGATGCTACAATGGTTGTAGCTGACTTACCTGGACTGCTCGAAGGGGCACATCGAGGTTTTGGCCTTGGACATGAATTTCTTCGACACACTGAAAGGTGTTCTGTTCTGGTATTAATTCCCCAACTTCACCATCAACATGCTTTCTTGTGTGCCAATTTTGTTGCATTCACATCCTCTCTGCGTTCTCTGGATTCGGGTTCAGAATAGCATAATAATGTGCTATGCAAAAACTAATCCTACACCACCTTCCTTCCTTAATCCTTGATCACATACTCAATAATGGATGTGGTGTTATACTTCACTCGATTAACCTATATTTGGGTTTTGCTTGAAAGTTTGTGGCATGTTTGTCTCTGCTGAGTTCCTATATTCTTTTTAACTGATAAGTTGATTTTGTTGACTTAGAAGACAACCATAAAACATGAAGGTTTAATTTAGGCGAATTTTTATTCCTTTCATATATCTGTTTTGTGTAAAATTTGCATTTTCAGCAAATTATTGATTATGTAATGTAACTGGTATGTAGGTGCATATTATAGATGGGTCATCTCAGCAACCTGAATATGAATTTGATGCTGTTCGCCTTGAGTTGGAAATGTTTAATCCTGAACTTACTGAAAAACCATTTGTAGTAGTTTACAACAAAATGGATCTTCCAGATGCATCTGAAAACTGGATGTCATTTAGAGAAAGCTTGCATGCTCGTGGAATTGAACCCTTTTGCATGAGTGCAGTGATGGCTGATGGAACACATGAAGTAATATGTGCTGCTTATGAGCTGGTGCGGAAAAGAAGGGAAGCTTACAAAGAGGAGGGTAAGAGCCTGCATTCTTGTTTTCCTGATGTAACTAGTTACATACAACTTTTTGATATGATAGTATGTAATATCCAGTGTTATTCATGGTCTGCCTTAATACGAAGAAGTAGAAGTAAGTTTATTTTACTGATCACACCTTTCTATAGGACAAAGTTAATCTATAGGCGATAGTTTTGTTATATTAAGCCCCTAACAACTTCTCTATTCCCTCTTTCTAAAATAGCAGAGTGGTATTGCAATATCAACATAAGGTAGATATTTCTTGCAATCTTCTTTAACATAGAGAACAAAGTCATAGTATTCACTCGTTCTTATTGGACCATGTTTCAGCTTCAGTCTATGATTGGCATGAAATTTCTATCAGGGTGACCTTAAAATTTGAAAAAGAACTAGAAGTTAAGAAAAATTAAGAAAACAATATCAATACGACATTGCAAATAAAGATTTTGGGAGATAGACTAGGTAGATTATTTTGAATAATTTGATGTTATTTTACTCTGTTTTATACCTAATAAATTAATCTTTGAAATTCTGTTATTGTATAAAATGAAATAAACCCACTCTAATGAATGTATTCCAGTTTCCAACCCATACTATGTCAATTCGTATTCAATATTCTGTAATTGTGACTATTGAAAATATTACAACATTGAAGAAGAAATTGGGATTGTGAAAGAGGTAGGAAAGAAAGAAACGAAGGGCAGGGCGGGAGGGGGGAGTAATGATGTTGTTGAACAAGGGTAAACAAAGTATTTGGATTTTCAAACTATTGAATTTCCGATAAATGCCAAATTTCGGAGATGGAATATATTTTTCCTTGCTTTTTCTGTACAATTTATGTTTAAGAGGCCTGTCTTATTCAGCTCCAGGCGGTCAAGTAAATCTGAATCATGTCGCTGATATGATGCAAAAGCAACGAACTGCTCCAATAAATGAGTTTGAAATTTCTCATGATAGTGATACCGGAATTTGGAATGTCGATGGCGCAGGTCTTCTACGTTTTGTCCAAATGACAAACTGGAGGTATGATGATCGTTTACATTATATGCTATAATGCCCTTATAGATGGTAACAGTAATGACATACTTATCTGTCTGGAGTCTCTACCATCATCTTGTTTCCTTGTTTTCTACGTCGTTTAATTTCAATCCACTAAGTTCTGTGGAACTTACCGGAGTAGATAGCATTGATCTCTAGTAACATCGAATAAAATTCTCAGTGTCCCCTACCCCGCTTCCATGAAAAAGATGCAAAAAGAAAACATGGATTGTGCACTCTTAAACTTGCATAATCACGTGTATTACGAAAATATATAGTCGTACATTCAGCATGTGCAGATGTTCATGTGTTTAACATAAAATGTTTCAGGGTATGTATAGTTCTGGATCCAGCATGTGCTAGATATTTCACACACATTTTTGTCAGATCGTTACTGGAAACTTAATTGTGGATACTATGTTGTAGTTCTTAATTTAGCAGGATTATCATTTTTCTGAATATTCGATGTACAATGGAAAAGCTTGTCGTTCCAATAAAAGTTCTCTTAAGACATTGCTCCAATAATTATGCAGATACATTGATTCTGAGAGAAGGTTTCAGCATGTGCTAGATGCTTGTGGCGTATTTAAATCCCTCGTGAAACTTGGCGTGAAGGAAGGCGACACTGTGTTCATTGGGGAGGTACTTATTGTCTTCTTACTGCTAAAGTTTGAGTTGTTTTCTTTGCAAATTTGTTTTCTGTACCACGAAATCATGTAAAAGTTATCTTATGAAAGTTTGAAGGAATTTCCTTTCTCGAAAGTCTACACCAATTCCCTAATCCAATTCATATGTCTTTCCAAGTCTACTGATTTATTCATTCAATTTTCTGTTCACACTACTCTGTTTTCGCTTCCTATGCATTTCCTTGAAATGTATGCTCCAATTAAAGTATTCAAGATTCTGTTAAAAAGTGCGTTGTGGTAGTAAAGAAAAATTCAGTATCCAGGTGACTGCTATTGGAAGTAAGGTTGTGACAAATTAGTTTATTTGGAGGTTATCTTCAATGCATTCCCACCTTAGAAGAGTTAGCTCCATATACTTGGTTGATTAATAAATTAATAACCTGATTCTTGATATTCGGCTATATTCCTTACCAGATGGAGATGGTTTGGCATGATTCTTCTGACAATTCGGGGCCTGCTCGATTGAAGAAGTGGTCTGAAAAATCAATCAAGTGACTTCCATGATATGTGAAAGCTCGCTCAGCGGCTCAGACCCAAGATAATTTTTTAGATATAGCAGGTATGCATAATGATGATTTTTCAACAAACACTTCTGAGTTATACCAAATTTATGAATATATGGCATATGGTTAATATTAATAGGCTCCAAGTTTCTTAGTTAAGGCTTTCGATCTCCAGAAATGTAGTACAACTGATACTGCAACACCTTTTACTTATTGTCGGAGATCTTCCAACCTTTTGAATCACATTTAATTACTGCCGTCTATCTTCATATTTGTTCAGGACTCTTAACGTTCTACTTCTCTCGAGATCTCTTGATGGTGAAAAACACGCTAAAGACTGCAATATGATATGAATTGATGTCCTCTCACTGATAACTCAATCCTTCTGAGGTTATTGAAATCATCGTTCTGTTGGTACTTAAATTTAGCCCAGGCAAGATACAAACAGGGGTTGTTAGTGCTAAGGAGAAGGAGAAGTCAATTGATATGTACAAACTGACCCCCACAAATGATCTTGCGGATAGCTTGATGCACTATCTCGCTTCAACCCTTTGAGCGAATGTGATTGTAACATAAAGATGCACTAGTTCTGTTTTCTCTGCTCCCGCTTTGTGCTTCATATCCCTTTGAGTAAAGAAAAACCATTCATTGTCCTCAATTTCCTCATGTATAGCGCTTTCAAAATAGCTAGTTGAAATCGAAGTGTTCCCCTCCTTAAATATAGCAATATTGCATATTATAATTTAAAGTGCGAGAACAATTTCTGATCAGGTAGCAACGTGTGGAGAAAATTGTCAAATACTATTTGAGATTACTATATTATATGCTAATAAGCCATATGAGTAATGACAACTTATATTTGAACAATTGGATGATGTCATAACTTTGCTCTCCAAAATGCGTCATCTAAGTGTTACTGAACAGTGCTTTTACTTGGGCAACGCCTCTTATAACAATGCTTTTTGTTATTGTTCATGATTCAGTTAGGTTTGAGGATATGAAATGCGAGTATGAAAGAAAAGCGTTCGGGAGAATTCCAGAAGATACTTTGAAGAAGACGATATGATTGATTGTATTATTATGAGATGATTACGTAATATATATAATCACTCATTCCCTCTCTTAGTTGACACATTCTCTCTCCTATAATAAATATCTGGTCAACTGATTATGCCAACTATCCAACTAACAAACAAGACTAACTACCTAACTGATTTATGATCGAAACTACATGCTTCATAAATCAGTCCCATTTGTGTTAGTTAATAACCCTCCGCAAGTTTGGAGGTCGATGAACACCAAACTTGGAAAACAAATACGTGTGTTGAGGAGATGGCATAACTTTAGTGAGGATGTCTGTAATCTGCTCGGTTGTAAGAAGATGTACCAAATGCAACAAGCCTTCAAGCACCTTTTCTTGAGTAAAATGACAACCGATTTTTATGTGCTTTGTTCGTTCGTGAAAAACTGGGTTACGGGCAATGTGGATAGCTGAGTCATCATCATAATATAATGTGACCGGGGTGAGGTCTATGACTCCCAAATCACACAATAAGCGGACCAACCATGTGACCTCAGCAGTTGCAGAAGACAGAGCTCTATAATTAGCCTCGGCTGAGCTTCGACTTACTGTGCTTTGTTTCTTACTCTTCCACGCAATTAGAGTATCCCCAATGTGACAATGTAACCAGTGAAAGACCTTAGACAGAATCAGAGAATGTCTTGAGGAGAAGTTGTTTGGAACCATGAATGACAATATCCTGATTGATAGTCTTGAAAACATAGTTAAGAAGGTGATATAAGGCATGCAAATGACTATCTCTGGGAGCCTGCATATATTGGCTAAGGACATGTACAGAGAAGGACAAGTCACGTATGAGTGCGAAAATTCAGCTTTCTAACCATAATCCTGTAGTTTGTAGAACTCTGCATTGCTAAGTAAATCACCGTCATCAGGGCTCAATTTTGTGTTAAGGGGTAAAGGAGTGAAGTGCTGGGAATGTAAGATCATTGTCATATAGCACCTCATGAGCAAACTTTGATTGTGTCATAAGCAAACAATTGCCTGTAGTCTGTATCTCAAAGCCAAGAAAGTAGTGTAATTTTGCTTAGATTTTTAATGCTAAAGACATGATGCAAATACGCCTTTAAAACATGAATTTCAGAAAGATTGGGACATGTGATGATGATATCATCCACATATACTACAACCAAGATGGTGCCCTGAACATTGTGGTAAAAGTATAGAGAGTAATCATTCTTGGACTGAGTATAACCAAGATGTAACAATTCATAACTAAGCTTAGCAAACCATTGTCTTGATCTTGCTTGAGGCCATAAAATAACTTTCTAAGCCTGGACACCAACCCTGGAGGAGCCGGAACACCCAAATGAGGATTCATATAGACTTCTTCATGGATATCTCCATAGAAAAGGCATTATTTATATCAAGTTGAAAGATAGGTCGTCAGCTATTAGTAACTGAAATGGACAATATGCACCTAACGGTTGCCATTTTCACTACAGGAAAGAAAGTCTCAAGATGATCAACTCCATATTGTTATGTGAATAACAACCAGTCTTGCCTTATATTTCTTTATGGAACTATCTGTCTTTAAATTGATCTTACAAATCCACTTGCAACAATGGTGGACTTGCCATGAGGTAAAGCCATGTATTCCCCCATTAGCAGTCAAGGCTCCTACTTCCTTCTCCATACCTTTCACCCATTGTGAATCTTTAATAGCTTGCTTATAGATTCTAGATTCATTAGGAATAGAAGCAACATCATAAATGATCAATAGTGATGGTAATAGTAATAGTAAAAGACGGTACCTCAGAGCAGGGAAGACCACTTGATGTCCTCTGAACACCATAACACACATAATCTTGCAGATGAATTGGTGGTTTGTGACTTCTACTAGATTTTCTAACCACAATAGGAGTATTCCTTTATGCATCAGAAGAAGTAGCTGTAGAGGGAGTGTTGTGATTGTTTTCAGAATCATTTGAAAAAACAGAAAAGGATGATGCCAACTAGTCATATGACAACCTATTTTCAGTGAAGGTATATGCAAGAGGAGAATTGTTAGGCAGTACAGAAGAATGATCAAGAACACCAGGTTTAGTATGGTCAGGATAATAGATGGATAATGGAAACTCAGTGGCTAACACAGAAAAGGTAGGCAGATCATGTGGTAAGGTTTGATTGTGGAAGAGGAAACAAGTCTCATAGAACAACAAATCCCTAGAGTAAAATATTGTGTGAGTGGCAAGGTCTAGCAATTTATAGGCTTTCTTACCAAAAGGATAACCAAGGAAAACACAGGTTCTAGATCTACTGTCAAACTATTTTGTTACGCCTCGCCCCGAAACACCGGGGTCGGAACGTTATTTGATTTGTTAGACTGGCCTCACAAACCACCACGGGTCTTTCCTGCACGTTTTGTCCTCACTCACGTGCTTACCGGAACACTTTCTAGTAGGTCACCCATCCCAAAATAACCCAAGTCAAGCACGCTTAACTTTAAAGTTTTTATGAGTTGGGCTACCGAAAAGAAGATGCAACTTGATGGTATGAGCAGTACTTATCAAATCATATCAAACATATCACACCAACCACTTTAGACCGGGTATTACATGTTGCCTGTTAGGTTTTTCAGTGGAAGCATAGCTTAAGCATCCAAAAGCCCTAAGGTGATCATAAGAAAGAGCTATATTGAATAATTTTTGAAAAGAAGAAGTGTGATTGAGGGAAGGTAATGGAAACCTATTAATAAGGTAGGTGGCAGTCAACAAACATTCTCCACAGTATGAAGGAGGAAAATTAGAATTGAAAGAGAAGTGCTCTGATTGTTTCTAAAAGATGTCTATGCTTCCTCTCAACTATGTCATTTTGTTGAGGTGTATAACTACAACCGGACTGATGAAGAATCCCTTATTAAGAGTAAGAAGCTAGAGCATATTTACCTGAGAACTCAAAGGCAATATCACTTCTTATGATTTGAACTCTAACCTTGAATTGAGTCTGGACATGTGCTATAAATTTAGTGAATATGGGAAATGCATTGCTCTTTGCAGCTAGTAGGTGTATCTAAGTGAGTTTAATAAAGTCATCTACAATGGTCAAGAAATAAGTTATTGTAGGTAGGAGTTTGACAGGGGTTTCATGTGTCAATATGTAAGAGTTCAAAGAGAGCATGAGTTTTGGTGTTACTAAATGGGAAGGGCAGGTTAGCTGCGGAATGTGTGCAAGGTGCTCTATTGGTAATGACCAAGTTTGCTATGCCATAACAACACCTCTTTCAAAGTTAAAATTTTGAAACTCAATTTGAGAATTGAAAAGGTGGATGCAACTTTATTAAAATTACGCACAAGTGTTACATCAGAAATAATCTTTAAAACTAGAAATGTGATTTTTGAAAACAGAACTAAAAACAAGAGTGGAAACATTGTTAATAACAAATATGCTAAAATGATTTAAACAAAAACTAGAACTAACATCAAAGCTATCAACTAAACAACGTGTGTCCAGGATATGAAGTTCATTGGAAGCCTTACCAAGCACTGAAAGTTTTCTCAGAAAAGGGTCCTGTAAGATGCATTTATCAAGTTAAAAAATCACATTAACCTTGAGATCAGTATATAGCTTACCAACATATATTAGATTGTATTGAAAAGAAGGTATTTTGCAAAGTTATGTGAGCAAAGAGCTTAACAGTGCCAATGTATAGTATGGAAATACGAGAGCCATCATGAATTGTAATGTTACTATTATTAGCTATAGTTTTATATAGTTTTATATGTATAGAAAATGTGAATATCAATTGTAATGTGGTATGTGGTTCCACTATCAAGGATCCACTGATGATGAACATTCTGAATTGAGAAACAAGAGGACTTACGTGCCACTAGCGTATGAGATAAAGGAACTTCACTTTTAGAATTAGCCAATGCTGCAGACTGAAACATATTCACAAGTTTGTCCACTTGAGTCTCTATATTGGTAAGCTTATCAGTTTGAATGTGTCCACCTCCTTCCATGACTGTAGTTCTTCTAGGTGCTCCATTTAGCTTAAAACATCTTTGGATAGAGTGGTCAGGAATTTTGCAATGATCACATAAGTACTGTGTTCTAGGACTGCCATCATTTGCACCAATGGCTCTGCCTCTATCATGAATAAAATCTCTTCATCTAGCATAAAGTTAACCTCTGTTTGTGTAGAATACAACTGCCTCATTATTCACTTGGGCTGGAACACAGATTTTCCTTTGCTTCTCTTCCTGTAGAAGCATTTGAAGGACTTCGGCTAAACTAGTAAAAGGTTTCATGATGAGAATAGTTCCTGTGACAGTGGTGTACACATCATTCACTCCCATGAGCAATTGCATTATCTGTTGATGTTACAAAACCTTTGTCATGTAAATAGCTGTTTCATCCATTGAAACAATCATATTGGTGTACTCATCCCATAACTTTTGCAGTTGTAGTACACGGATATGGACTTGTTGCCTTGGGAAACAATAACTAGATTTCTCTGGATCTGATATAACCCAGCATGGTTAGTTTGAGAGTATTTTGTGCTTAATTAAAGCCAGATGTCTGTAGCTGTTTTGCAATAGATGACACTTTTAACAATGTCTCGATGACCGAATGCAGCAACCATGAAATCTCCATGCCATTACACCTGTCCCATTCTGCAGCTAGATTAGGACCATTAGATCGAGTGCAACAAACATTAACAAAGCCTAATTTGTTCTTAGCCATGAGAGAGATTTCCACAGATCTTCGCCAATGATGATAATTGTTCTGATTGAGCAAAGAAGTGCTCAGAATATAGTTCGAATGATGGGAATGGTGAAGTTGCATAGGATCCAGATTAGGAAATCCAGAAATCGGAACATGAGGATTCACAAAGGGTACATTTTTATATAAATTGAAATCAGAATTCACAAAATTGGGAGCTAAATTAGAGTAAAAATCAGGTGGATTAGCAGATTGAGGCAAAGTTGATTGGAATTGAGTAAAATTAACATGATCATGAACATGATTTTGAGTGTAATCTGCACGAGCATCATCAATCGGATGATAGGAATCGCCGCCAGCATCTGATACCATGTTATTGTTCATGATTCAACTTGATTTGAGGATATGAAATGCAAGTATGAAGAAACGCTTTTGAAAAAATTCGAGAAGATGTTTTGGAGAAGATGATATGATTGATTGTATTATTGTGAGATGATTACATAATATATACAATCACTCATTCTCTCTCTTAGTTTGCACATTCTCTCTCCTATAATAAATATCTGGTCAATTGATTATGCCAACTAACCAACTAACAAACAAGACTAACAACCAGACTGATTTATTATCGAAACTACATGCTTCAAAAATCAGTCCCACATGTGTTAGTCAACACTTTTTTGTGTTGTTTAATTACTTTTTTTAACGTGGCATAAGTGCTTTAAATCATGGACGGACCTAGCATAGTGCTAGGTTATGCCTGTGCATAACTTAATACTCCCTCCAATCCAAAAAGAGTGTAGTTTTAGAGATTTCACATAAACTAAGAAATATTTAATGCACTCAAAATTTCTATCTCTACCCCTATAAAACAATCATTAGTACTCCATTTATCCAATTAAATATGAAGTAATCATTATTTGATTTGAGTCTTTTTATGCAAATAAGGGTATTAAGGGAAAAAGTGGTATATTTTACATTGATTTATGTAAAACTACACTATTTTTTAAATATTTTAGAGATATCTAAAACTACACTCTTTTTGGATTGGAGGGAGTATAAAATATTATTGGCCTAGTGGTATATTGTGAATTAATATAGAATAGGTCCTAGGTTCAAACTCCCTTCTTATCACTTATTTTTAGTCCTTTAAATTCTCACAACTCCTTAACTCCTAATAATATCAATAATAGAAGACATGTTAAATCCTCACAAATCACAACTCCTTAACTCACTTTCAGTTTCACAATCAATTTCCAT
Source organism: Echium plantagineum (assembly GCA_003412495.2). Taxonomy (NCBI): domain Eukaryota; kingdom Viridiplantae; phylum Streptophyta; class Magnoliopsida; order Boraginales; family Boraginaceae; genus Echium; species Echium plantagineum. The sequence continues at coordinate 37,828,266 of CM016561.1, read as the reverse complement.
TCCGGGTTACGTTCCAAATTGGTTGTAAGCCTGTAATGGCTTGCTTCGTTCCAAATTCCAATTTCTACAATAATGCCCAGGTAAAAAGTATTAATTACTTTATCATGTACTATTGTAAATATTGTGAAAAACATTAAACAATTTATATTAAGATAATGTAGGTAGTTAAATTGATTATTGTATTAAATATAGAATTATTTATTTACTTAATTATTATTTATTTGATGATCGAGATATTATCAACCGGTTTCAAGCAATGAAAAAGAGAGGAATATGAATAAATTTGAAGTAGTTTCATTTGTCATTACTTTTTACTAATGTAATAATTATAGCTTTTGAAAAACCTTCGAAGCATTTATATAATGTCGTTAGCTTTTTTTTATGATAAAATGCATACCCTAAATTAAATTCTTGGGTCCGCCCCTGCTTTAAACGTCAAGATCATGAATGTCATTATTAAACAACCAAAGCTTAACTATAAACAATATATATATTTGGCCATTTAGGCACAATCAATGCTTGTGTATCAAAGATATGATACAGGTCAAAAGAGGCTAAAAATGTGGTACGGGGGCAAAACAAAAATATGACCGCGGGTCGAAACTGGCCGAAAATATGTTCCCGAGTCGAAACAGGATGAGAATATGTCCGGGGGCGAAAAGTGTTTATGGGTCGAAACGGGCCGGAACATTGGTCCTAGGAATGAAATGGGGCCGAACGGTCTCGGATCGAAATAGACGGAAAAATATAGTCTGTGGTCTAAAGGGACGTAAAGAGTAGATTTATACTATGTGAAAGGGTAAAATAGGAAATTTATTTGAAAAGTATAAAAAAAGAAATTAAATTTTAAGAAAAATTCAAATGTATTAATTAGAATTGGGTAATTATATGTTCATCTAATAACTCATTTTAGTTGGTGGTTACTTTTATAAATTTTTATGATTAAAAATCATCCTTGAGTACATGATATAAATTAAAAATAATTGTATGAGATAAATAAAAAATTATTCTAATATTATTTTAACTATTTTACGAAATATATCAATCATTTATTACTTGTATTTATAGTTGATTTAATAATATAAATCATTAACAAAATTTATTGTATCTATTCTTTTTTAAATAAATGAATATTAAATAAATAAAATATTAAAACGCACACACATCAACTACACACCTATAACTAGTTACATGTAGATGTACATCATCAAAAGGATCAAAGAGGATTTGGAGAACAATTTGTTATCAAACTAATATCTAAAAGGGGCACGTTAGAGGCAGCCGCGTGAAAGAACTGTAGGCAAATTAATGTGATGAGAAAAGATATTGAGTGGAGTTATATTTGCATATATATTAACTAATATTATTAGTTAACTTTGTGTTAACTAAAGGGAACTAATATAACCAAATCTATTTAAAAAAGTTGTAACAATAGTTATAAGTTAAAAATAAATAAAAATAGGTTGAACCAATAGTTTAAATTTAGTTAACACAAGTTAACATCAAACTAGTAAACACACAAGAATAGACTCTATTTGAGAGGATTCTTAAATGTTCATTAATACTTAACCTCATCTATAATTATTCATAAAGTTGCCTTCAAAACTTTTTAAGTTGTGTTTTCTAATTATTTTGTTTTTAGAAATGAAATTTAATGGGCTATTTGCAAATAAATGGATAGTTGAGTCCCTCGGTCATTATTAAAAAAGACGGTTAGTTTTCTCCTCAAGAGTCCAGATAGTTTAGGGGCGTAAGAAAATAAGCCTAATTTTTATGTGCGTAAAACTAGAAATATTTACGTTTTTGAGTTATGTCTCAGTAATCGCTAAAAGTCAAATGTCTCAAAAAAAATAGAATGGAGGTGGTATTTTAAAAAACTACGGTGATTATATAGACAAATATATTTAGTAATATCTTCTGTAAATAAGTATTTATTTTCATATAATAAACATTGTCAAGATAAAAATTAAAATACAATTATTATTATTAAACGGATCCATTATCAGTTGACATTCTCATGTGGAAAGAACACTGGCATATCACAAGACCACAATATTCTTTTTCTAGGGTTTAGAACTTATTTTTGTTGTCTATATATACCCCACATACACTCAGGGCCGGCCCTTATCCATGGTGGGGGAGCGCAACTACACTAGGCCCCCGTTTTAGAGGGGCCCCAAAATTTCTACAGACGTTCGTACGAAACATACGAAAATTTTCATTTTTGAAATTATGAAAACGAAACGTTTGTATTTCGAAATTAATTTTTTTCGTAGAATAAGTTCAAGTTTTCAATCTTATTAGACATATATGAACTAAAGGTATTTGTTTAAAAAGAGTTTATTAATTATTAAAATAATTATACATAACCTTTTGCCAATATACATATATAACATATAACTCACACGTTTAACATGTTAGATAATTACAATTATCTATTTGTTTTTAGATCTAACTTTTAGATATTTTTACAAATAATATTAAATGATGTAAATATTTTCCATAAAATTTAATCATTTGTTAACATATATAGCATTGATTTCAACTCAAAACCTTTCAAAATATTCTTCAAGATTCGAGAATCAAGAATGTATTCTAATTGTAAATTCTATCAACCTCCACCACCAATAATGCAACCTCCAATTTCCACTTTTACAACCACTTTCACCTGCTCGGTGAAAGTTCCACCTGAATTTTGATTCTGCCCGACTGATAAAGAGTTAATTGTCGACTACTTGGCCAAGAAGATCAAGAATCTTCCTCTTCCTTGTGATTTTGCCATCAATAAACTTATGCTTTATGATTATAGCCCTGACCATCTTGTAATGTTGGTGAGTGATTTTCATCATCTCTTGCATTTTTCAATTTATTGGTTTTTTAATGACGTTATCATGTTCTATAATATTTCTTGTTATTTTGTTTTTGATTTATCAGTATAAGTATAGTTTACTATGTACGTATTATTTAACATACACTCCAACAATATATACACGCATTGACTTGAAAAAACACATCATGCATAGTTTTGCTTAAAATAATATTTGCTCTTTTAGTTTGTTTTCTACTATGATATGTATTTCCATCACCCTAAATTATTTACTCTTCTCTTCATTCTAAATTATTTGGTCATTTTATATTTTGGGAGTTAAATTTTAAAAATTTTAACTGTCAATTTTCATTAGTCAATGAGAGATATTGTAGTCATGTAAGATTTTGTTAGATTCATTTCAATATATATTTTTTAAAATATCAATCTTATACAATTTTTATGGTTATAAAAGTAGAGATTTATGTTTTAAGTTGTGTTTCGGATACCGTGAAATTCAAAATAAAACAAAATAATTTGCAGTGGAGGGACTATGCTTTTTTTACTTTCACGATCCAAGATAAAATTTAAAACATGAGATGATATTTCAAAAATATACATTAAGACGAAACTAACAAGATCACACATGGCTGTATATATTATCTCTTATTGGCTAATGACAATTCACAGTCAAAATTTTCAAAATTTGACTATCAAAATAGAAAGTGGCCAAATAATTTAGGATGGGACGAATAATATATATATTTATAATAATAAATTCAGTTTTTATAATATAATATATAAGAGCAAATGGCTTCATTGATCATTTAGATTTGCTAAAAACAGTAGTCGATCACCCTAGTATGACTTTGTATGCTTTTGATCACTCATGTTAGGTATTATGTATACTTTTGATCACTCACGCATTTTTCTTATATAACTCTTGATATTTTGAAATTCTTAACATTTTAGTAACCATATTTAGTTATTCTCCCATAATCTTTGAACTTCCATCAATTAACTTTCATTAACTTCCACTACACTCTACACTTCCATGATAAAATTATGACAGAATGACTAAAATATCCTTACGAAAATGTTAAAAATTTCAAAAAATCACGAGTTATACCAAAAAAAGCGTGAGTGACCCAAAGTATACATAATACCCAATATGAGTGATCAAAAGTATACAAAGTCATATTAGGATGATCGACTAATATTTTTTAACAAACGGGAGTGATCAATAAAATCATTAGCTCAATATACAATATTAAAGGACCAATAACTATATTATAAACTTGAGTTATTTGATAATTTCATAAATCGTAATTATCATTTAGTTAGCTGAACAATGTAGTCATCACGCAAAGGAAAGAAACACAGAACAATATACATGAATGACTTTGTTGGGGCCTGGGGCGGAAATGAGACATTTTGTTTCGTATCGGTTGTAATTTAATTAAGGGCTAAAGGCATGATCCCTTGTCGTCGCGTCACTTTTTGGTCACATGCATATTTCATTTTATATCATTTGGTCACATATTTTTTCAAAAGTGGCCTTCGTTGCTAGTACTGCCGTCAAAATTTAAGTTAAATTTGAAAAATTTATAATGTGTGACGTTCATGAGAATCTCTTACGAGTTGGACAAGTTTTGTAATGTCACATGTTTTACATTTCAAAAATTAACTAACATTTTGCTAGTAACTAAAACAATATTTGTAAGGATGTGTGATCAAGTAATACAAAATAAAACATGTGTGATCAAAAGGTGACGCGACAGCTAACATCTGTGATCACACGTGTCTTTAACTCTTTAATTAGTGTGTAATGTTACTATATTTAATAACGAGGGAATTAATTCAAATTCAACAAACTATTTCCAATGCAGCAACACATGAGGAAATTGGAAACAAGGAATGGTTTTTCTTTACACAAAGAGATAAGAAACACAAAGACGGAAGCAAACCAAACAGAGGTATAACAGGATGGGAGGGATACTGGAGAGCTTCGGGTGCAGGTAAACCGGTAATTGATGAAGGTCGCGTCGTCGGTTTCAAGAGGAGTTTAGTATTCCATACTCACAAACCAGGCTTCGAAAGTTATGTGAAGACAAATTGGTTGATGAATGAGTACTACATTGATAGTAAGAGGCTTGATTGGGCGTTATGCAGAATTTATAACAAAGACTACAAAAAGGGGGGTGATCTCTCCTCTATCATCGGTCCTCGGCCTCTATCATTAGCGTCGTCTACTAGTACCGCCTTATACCACCCGTGCCTTCCACGGCCTCCGCGTCCGTTGGAGTATGGTGGAGAACATGCGGTTGCTCCAAGATCTGCGACAATTTCTGGTGCTTCTATTATTCAAAATGGTAACTCGTGGATGGATTTGGACAAATCGGATGAGGTAAATTTGGACGATATCGACTGGGTGTTGTAGATAAATTAAAAGGAAAAATGTAGAGATAGCCTATGTGAATTATATATATATTTTTCATTTAGTTAGACAATTTAATTTGTTATAGTGTTATAAGTTAACCGAGAAAATTGCCAAAATGATCCCAGTAAATATGTGCAAGTTGTATTTTGGTCCCCAATTATATTGGGACTGCGGAAATGGTCCCTGATATTGGTAAAAAAGTAGCATTTTAGTCCCTAACCGTTACTTTTAAACGGAAAAGAGTTAGTTTGGGGCAAAAATGTAAATCAACACAGTTAAGCCCTAAAAATGCGATTATAACTAATAATGGGGCAAAAATAGAAACTTAACAACTAATTTACAATAATTGGAGGGAACAATTTTGGAGGGAATTGGGATGGGAGTAGACATAAATTAGTTGTTAAGTTTCTATTTTTGCCCCATAATTAGTTATAATCGCATTTTTAGGGTTTAACTGTGCTGATCTTACATTTCTGCCCCAACCTAACTCTTTTCCGTTTAAAAGTAACAGTTAGGGACCAAAACGCTACTTTTTTATCAATATCAGGGACCCTTTCCGCAAGTCCCAATATAATTGGGGACCAAAGTGCAACTTACACATGTTTACTGTGACCATTTTGGCAATTTGCTCTAAGTTAACCACTCTTCTATATAGTTTGAATTCTAACGACTGCTATCTGATACCTATTCATAGTGCAACTTACTCCCTCTTTTTTTAATCGAGTTAATTGATGGAATATAATGGTCCGAGTAAGTGAGGGTCTGGTGCAGTTTGGTCCCTAAAAGTGGCACTGTTGCGAAAATAGTCTCTGAAAGTGTGTATTGTACGTGGTGCATTTTGGTTTCGACGTGATTAGTGAAGTTAATATCTTAAAAGTTTTCTCTTTTTGCCCCAAAACTTCCGCAACAGTGCCAATTTCGGGAACCAAACTACATCAGACCTCCACTTACTGAGACCAATCCTGCAATTAACTCTTTTAACCCATTGTTTAGAATCTTTAGAGTCAAACTTTGAAAATTTTAACCATGAAGTTTTATTAGTCGATCAGAAGTAATATAGTCATGTTGTATCTTATTAGATTCTTTTCAATCTATATTTTTGAAATATCAACTAGTTATAATTTTTACTCGAGTAAAATTATTAGAGAAATTTTATTTTAAGTTGTTTCTCGTTGATCGTGAAAAGTCAAAATAATAGGTTAAAACAACGAAGGGAGTACATTTTTGGGGTATGCTCATTAATTAACAGGTACTCGTATTATCTTTTAGCATAGATCAATTATATATTTATCTGTGCGTCGATGTTGAAATTATCGTTTTATGGAGGATAATAAAGTTATATATAGCTACCATAACACTATACACATATGACACCTTAAAATAGAGGTAATTGCTGAAATGGTCCCAGTAAGTGGGTGTCCGTTGCACTTTGGTCCCTGTAAGTGGGACCGATGCGCAAATGGTCCCTGATAGTGTGTCACGGGTGCGGAAATGGTCCCCATTTTAACGGATCCGTTAGTTTTTGACGTTTTTGATATTTTTTAGTTCATTTTTGGGGCGATTTCATAATTTTGAAGAGTTTTGGGCATTCTGGGTCGTCTTGTAGTTCGAAACTTTAAACGGCCATAACTTTGCGCTCGGGTGTCCGATTGGGATGAATTTTATATCGATTTCATGTATTTTTTCGAGACGAATCCAATGGCAGATAAGAAAAGGTGGTCTGGGTCATAAAATACATGAAATCAGTATAAAATTCATCCCAATCGGACACCCTAGCGCAAAGTTATAGCCGTTTGAAGTTTCAAACTACAACACGACCCAGGATGCCCAAAACTCTTCAAAATCATGAAATCACCCCAGAATGACCTTAAAAATATCAAAAACGTTAAAATCTAACGGATCCGTTAAAATAAGGACCATTTCCGCACCAGTTACACACTATCAGGGACCATTTGCGCATCGGTCCCACTTACAGGGACCAAAGTGCAACGGACACCCACTTACTGGGACCATTTCAGCAATTACCTCCCTTAAAATACATCTATGAACACTGATTAAGATAATGAGTCACATAAATCTTACAATATATGTAATTAATAATATGTTAGAACACAAGTTAATGAAAAGATAAGCTAAGGTTAACTTGAATGTTAGTATCATTCCCTAATATAAATAAAATATTCTAACTCATATTATAGGTTATTAATATATTAAATGATCAAGTTAAAATTGTCTAGTTAATTTTCATAAAATTATATTATTGTAAAAACAAAAATTGAATTGTTGTCGAAAAAGTCATCCCCTAATCTTAAATTTTGAAAAACAAAGATATGGGTGCACTTAATTGCAAAGCTCATTGTGTGCAAGCTAGGACAAATCCTAATTTTGCCATTGTATTTGTTTTATCAACTCACTTTTAAATAAAGTTTAAGCCTCTTAATTTGTGCACAAATGGGGAAGTTGGTTGAGATTCGAGATATTGAGAGCGATGGCGAGTGTTCGATAATGAATGGGTAAGTTGGGGAATATGCATATGGTGTGGTTAGGGAAGGTGATGAGGTCGAGAGTAGTTAATTATTGATGTGTGGTTAATTGGGGTGGAATTGTTGAACTGCCTAAATTGCCCTTCATCCTTTTCCACTAGTCTTTATTTTGAGAGGTAAAATGGACTGAATGGATAATTTGAAAAGTTAAAACTATTAGAGGGTATATTGAAAATATAAAATTAGTTAAAGGGCCAAAATGAAAAGAAGACGATAAAATATTGTCGTCTGAATTAGAAAATCACACCTCTAATTTGTCACCACTACAATGTCATTCCATCGTACTCTAATTGATCGTGTTTCTATCACATGACAAATGTGATTGGTGCCATGTTCATCACAGAATATGGTAGAATTTTCCTTATAAATGAAATTGCAATATAGATACGTATTATAAAGTCTTCCACGGTTCCACCTACATTTAATGCTCGAAAACGAGTTGGATACGAAGCACCTGACTCGATAAGGTATCGAACTCGATTTTAGTATTTGATTGGATTCGCTAAGATAACGAGTTCGGCTTGACTCGATAATTACCTAATTCGTTAAGGTAAAAAGGCAAATAACTTTTTTTTCTTACACAAGTAAGAACTACATTGGTATATATACTAATAAATTAAAGAGTGAATCGGTTCGTTAATCACCCTAATATGACTTTGTATACAGTTAAACATCTACAAATTAATAATGTTAGGATCGGTCAAATTTATTAATTTAGAGAGTTATTAATTTATCTATAAATTAATAATTTATTAATTTAAAGAGTTTTTGCATGAGATGAAGAATTTTTGCATAAATATATGTAGAGTTTAATGATATTACTATTATTTGGCGTCTAGAACGCTTCACAAATTTATATTACAATTCGAAAACACAAGACCGGAACTAATGGATGCAATAAGAAAAATTAGAGATGAACTCCAATGTAATTTGAACTGTAAGAAAAAATAAACTATTATAGAGTCATATTTTAAATAAATTGTAATTATATTATTTTAATTTTTTAAGGATTATTAATTTATAATTTTCGGGGGACCTTATATTATAAAGAATTTTTTTTAAAAAAGTATTATCTTATTATTTTATCGATTTCGTTAATTTTTTAACTAGCCTAAGTCGGGACCGGACAAATTTATTATCTTAGAGAGATTATTAATTGTATTAATTTATAGACGTTTTACTGTACTTTCAATCACTAATGTTCATAATAAAATTCACAAACATTAGTTATAGATAATTATTTTAAACATATATATTGAACTTATTAATTTATTTAATCATTTATTAATGGGTATTTGTCGAGCACATCGTGTATTTCAAACGAACACAAATTAGGCTCATATCCTACTCGTAAACTATCAAGAAATCTATCGAATCGAGTATTCAAATCAGATACTCGAGAACACTATCTAAATCATCCTTACCACTCACCCTATCTTTATGTTGTAATCCGTTCAATACTAGCTGTCCATCTAGTAGTTTTGGTTTGAGGGAGAGGGAGGGAGCAAATCTTTGTAGCCGGAGACATAATAAACCAACTAGCTAGTACAACCTCATCTTCATCCGTAATTCAAACATGTCCATATCTTTGACTACTTTGGTAGATAGAGATTTTCGTCTCAACTTCTAGTAGTTGAGACATATAATAGGCTTTTGTTCAATTCAATAATACTCCATTCAATTTTTCTAACTTATTGTTTGACAACAATCTACTTTATTAAGAATATAAAAATATTATTCTTTTACCTCTATTTAATTAAAATTAATAATAAAATAAGCTCAAAATTAATATCTTGAAAGTTAGAAAATTAATAAAAGTCTCTACCTTATTAAGAAAAGCATAGATAATATAATGAAAAAGTACATTGAAAATGGTAAACACTATATTACAAAAATACAAGAATTTTAATATAAAGAATAGATTAAAAAAAGAGAGGGAGTACTAAATTGTTTCTATTTTCAATATGTGAAGTACCATATAAAATAGACATTTGAAGAAACAAGAAAACCACTAAATGAAAGAGCTTTTACTTACATGCTTAAGAAATTGTTTACGTAAAGTATAAAGGTATTTAAGTTCATCTATCTCCCACCGTTTGATCATCCAAATAATTGAATATATCATCCGATAGATACATAACTTAAAAAAAGTTAATGACACAATCGATCACTCATGTTTCACAACATTTACTATTCAATCACTCATGTTTCATGTTTATATTTGAAAAATAAGTAAAAATCCCTCATTTACGTCATCAACCCATGGTTAGCCCTTACCCCAGGCAAATGGCATACATGACCACACTAGATCCGCATTTTAAAGAGGCCTCGAAATTTTCATAAATGTTTATATATGTTATATATTGATAAAAAATTAAAAATTAATAATAATTCATTAATAATAATATTGCTTTAAAAACCTCACATTCACTAAGTTATAATTGATAACATAGTTGATATGATGATTATACAATAAATTTATAATTTTAACACTATTAGAATTAAAGAGTCGTTGAAGTGAACTACTAGGATTGAAACATCATATTAATATAGAAACTCATCCGTCTTATACAGTTTACTACTTTAATCAATAATGGGAGACAATTGTTTCCTTAGTTATACTTTCTTGTTACAGGAATAAGAAGGGACATACATTATTGCACATATATATTTTGGGAGGTAATTGTTGAAATGGTCTCAGTAATTAGTTGACTGTTGTAGTTTGGTCTCGTAAGTAGGACCGATGCGCAAATGGTCTTTGAAAGTGTATAGCGGGTGCGCTTTGGTCCCTAAAGTAATGTTTTTGTGGTTTTAAGTAAATAAATGCTAAAATTGGGTCAAAAATATAATTTTTAAGAGTTTGGCTTGGCGACACACTTAAAACTTCATTTCCCGTTTCATTAAAACTCCGATTTTGACGATTTAAAATGCATTGAAAAACTATTTTCATCATCTTTAAGAATATGAGTTCAAACCCCAGTTTTATCAACATTAAGATTTTCAAAAGTCCTCAATGACTAGTGTATGGTTGATTTTATTTTAGCTTCTTCAAGTCCTCAATGACTAGTGTATGGTTGATTTTATTTCTTCATCATCACAAAAGAAAGAGTCGACATTCACGTGTTATGAAAGGACAAAAAAGAAACAAATACAAGTTTACCGATATTCAAATGTGTTAAAAATATTAGGCTATGGATGAAAAACATATACAAAGGTAAGATTTAGCCTTCAATCATAGTTTAAAGTCTCTTGAATAATCTTTGTTGAAGCTTGTATATGAGAGATATTTTTCAAATCATTCTTGACAAAAAGACGATAAGTGAGTCAACGATTTTATGTATGTTTTGTCAAAAGAAATGTTTTGAAAATCTTAATGTTGATAAAACTGGGTTTGAACTCATATTCTTAAAGATGATAAAAATAGCTTTCCAACGTTTTTTTTTTTTTTTTTCTTTTTTTTTGTAAATTAACGATTAGGTGAGTATTGAACCCAGGACCTTTTGGTCACTAGCAAGAGACTTTTCCACTAGGCTATCTGATTAACTCCTTTCCAACGTATTTTGAATAGTCAAAATCGGAGTTTTAATGAAACGGGAAGTGAAGTTTTAAGTGTGCCGCCAAGCCAAACTCTTAAAATTACATTTTTGGCTCAATTTTAGCATTTTTTATGTAAAACCACACAAACATTACTTTAGGGACCAAATGTGCACCCGATATACACTTTTAGGGACCATTTGCACATCGGTCCCACTTACAGGGACCAAACTGCAACAGTCACTTACTTACTGGGGCCATTTCAGCAATTACCTCTATATTTTCATTTAATCAAATTCGTTTGATATAATTATCGAATTTAATAAAAGGTTATAATAGGAACTTTATCTAATAAATATTGTTTGTAAATTATAAAGATATTATTTTCCCAAAGCAATAATTTATCTTTATGTAGTAGCTGTGTATTATAAAATAATGTATATTTGAGATATTTAAAATAACCATGAACTATATTCTGGTCTATAAATATTTTTATTATAAAATAATGTATATTTGAGATATTTAAAATAACCATGAACTACATGTGCATAAAATCAATTTTCCTACAATAATACTACTAGGAGTATTATATAAATCTTAAATTCATCAACAAAAAATTATAGTTGAAGTAGTACATAATATATATATATATATATATATATATATATATATATATATATATATAAGATTTTTTGTGAAATAGGACGGCCATCTCTCTCTTTTCTTTTTTTGATTGATAAGAAAACAATTTACATTGGTAAAACAAGATTTTCACCGTTAACCCTATTACATCCCTCTCTCTTTTTTCTAAGGTACTATTTTTGTTTATAAAGTTGTACTTGTAATATTTAATTACCCTCAATTTAATTTTAATTGAAGTATCTTGATTTTCAAAATATTTAATTACCCTCGATTCAATTATAGTTGAAGTATCTTGATTTTCAAAATAAACATTAATAAAATATGAACGGCATATATTTTTTGTCTTTTTATTATTATTTTTTATTTAACAAAAAATGGAATGAGTTGATAAAAAATTATCATAACTATAAAATACACACTTCATAAAGAATTGCAATTCACAAACACAACCCATATTTGTTAAAGTATCAGCCACACACTCAAGCAAGAAAGACAATGAAGATGTTTGATATCAATGCAATTGCTATGCCTTCAACCAATGCTTTATTAACTGAGATAAGCGTGGCTTATATAGCCAAAACAGAGTAGTAAACTCCTACTAATCTGCTAGCTAATCAGATCAGTAGTGATCTACTTAAACACAAACTAAGCAGCTCCTACAAGTCAGGAAGTCTGCTGATTATTAGCAATAGATAAACGAAACTAATACTCCTACTCCTAATGAAATTCAAATACTTAGATTGCATGGTTGTGCACCCACGTGCATGCATGGCAAATGTGATCTTGTTGATCTTGTCTTGTAATTATCCCTTCAATCCTTCCCCTAAGCCAAATGCACCAGCATTGCAGCTTATTTGATCAGCTCTGCACATCCCCATAGCTTCTCTGAACTTTAAGAAAGTGTCAGCCTTCAGAGGTTTAGTCATGATATCAGCAACTTGATCAGCTGTTCCACAAAACATTAATGAAATAACTCCATTCTTTGACTGCTCCCTGAGGAAGTGAAATCTAACATCAATATGCTTACTCCTTCCATGCATAACAGGATTCTTGGAAAGCTTGATGGTTGAACTGTTATCACACATAATAGTTGTACACTTTTCTTGCTTCTGCCCTATCTCTGCCAGGATTCTCTTCATCCAGATGGACTGACAAGCACAAATTGCAGCTGCAATAAACTCTGCCTCAGTGCTTGATAATGTAACTATGGGTTGCTTCTTAGAACACCATGCTACAGCCCCTGAACTTAGCATAAACACATATCCACTAGTGCTTTTCCTATCATTTGTATCTCCTGCATAGTCACTATCTGTATATGCTCTTAATTCATTGTTTCCTGCTCCCTTTTGATAGAAAATGCCCAGTTCAATTGTTCCCTTCAAATATCTCAGGATTCTTTTAGCAAGCTGTAAGTGCATTTCTGTAGGTCTACCCATATATCTGCTCAGCAAGCTTACTGAGTACACTAAATCTGGCCTGGATGCAGTTAAGTACATGAGACTGCCAACTATCTGCTTGAAATACACATCATCAACAGGATCTCCATCTGCATCTTTGTTTATTTTGGTCCCTGGTACTATAGGGCAGATTACTGGATTACAGCTTCCCAAGCCAAATCTTTCAAGAACTTCCATAGCATATTTTCTTTGGCAGATAAATATTCCATTTTTGTTCTGAATAGTTTCAATTCCAAGAAAGTAACTCATCATTCCCAGGTCAGACATCTCAAAATGCTTCATCATTGATGCTTTGAATTCATCCATAAGCATCTGATCATTTCCAGTAAACACTAGGTCATCTACATAAAGGCTAATCATGACAACTTTCCCTTCCTTTCCTGTTTTAGTAAACAGTGTCTGCTCACTGTCACACTTCTTATATCCTGCCTCATTAAAATAAGCCTCAATTTTGCTAAACCAGGCTCTGGGAGCTTGCTTCAAGCCATACAAGGCTTTATGCAATCTAAAGACCAGCTGCCTCTGTCCACTCTTTACATAGCCAGGTGGCTGATCAACAAACACTTCCTCATGTAAATCACCTTGTAAGAATGCTGATTTTACATCTAGTTGATAGACTTTCCAACTGTTGTAAGCTGCTATGCTCAAGATAACTCTTACAGTGTCTAGCCTTGCAACAGGAGCAAAGACTTCAGTAAAATCAACTCCTTGCCTTTGAGAGTAGCCCTTTGCCACCAGTCTTGCCTTGTGCTTAATTATCTGTCCACTTTCATTCCTTTTTGTCTTGAAAATCCACTTGACACCAATTGTTTTCCTTCCTTTAGGTAGCTCAACCAGGCTCCAAGTTCCATTCTTCTCAATGGATGCTAGTTCAAGCTGCATAGCTTTCCTCCATTTGCCTTCTTGAACAGCTTCTAGGTAAGTGATAGGATCACCATGCTCCTCATCTAAAACCATATTAACAAGGTCATCATTGTCCAAGTCTCCACCAGTGATGTAATCATTCATCCATCCTGGTTGTCTGTGTGTTCTTACTTCCCTAGTTTCTGCATTATCCATGTCTTCAGTACTATCATCATTAGATGTTGTTTCTGCATTATCCATGGCTTCAGCACTATCATCATTAAATGTCTCAGGTACTTGTTCAACAGTATCAGTAACTGGTTGATCATCAATGCTACTGGTTTCAGATAGTGTATCTTTCCTTCTTTCAATATTTTCTGCACTTTCCCACTCCAATTCTTCTGAATCTTGTTGTGTTTCCCATTCCCATTTCTTTCCTTCTTCAAACACCACATCTTTACTGATTACTATCTTGTTGTTCTCCACATCAAACAACCTGTATCCCTTTGTTCCTTCCTTAACTCCCAAGAAGATGCATTTAGTGCTCCTGTGATCCAGCTTGCTTCTTCCTTCTTTGTTTACATGTACATGTGCAAGGCAGCCCCATACTTTAAAGTAATTAACTGATGGTTTAATTCCTGTCCAAGCCTGTTGTGGAGTCATATCTTTCACAGCCAAGGTAGGACATCTATTAAGGACATGGAATGTCCAAATTACTGCCTCAGGCCAGAACCTTCTAGGCATATCTTTGGCTGCAAGCATGGACCTTACCATGTTCATAACAGTCCTATTCTTTCTCTCAGCTACACCATTTTGTTGTGGTGTGTATGAAGTAGTTAATTGCCTCTTGATGCCATTATCCCTGCAGAAGTCAGTGAACATGTGAGAGGTGTACTCACCTCCTCTATCAGTTCTTAGACAGCACACATGTTCATTAGTTTCCTTTTCTGCCATAATTTTAAACTGTTTGAAACACTCAAATGCTTCTGACTTGTGTTCAAGTAAGTATATCCAAGCTTTCCTAGTGTAATCATCAATAAAGCTTAAGAAATACCTCTTTCCACTGCTTGATGTGGGAGTGATAGGTCCACAGATGTCAGAGTGCACCAGTTCTAGTCTCTTACTTGCTCTCCAGGTTGCCTGTCTAGGCATTTTATTCCTTGTTTGTTTTCCAGTCAAGCAGTCAGTGCACACTACTTGTGTTGCAGTGAAGTTAGGAAGATCCAGCACCATGTGTTTGTTCTGCAAGGTGTTCAGTCCTTTGTAACTGAGATGGCCATATCTCTGGTGCCACAGCTTTGATAATCCTTCTACTTTAGCTTGTAGACATTCATGTGTGATGGAGTCTTCTTTGATGCTTTCTGATGTGATGGTGAACATCCTATTTGTACTCATGCTACACTGTAACATCTGCCCTCTTTTTGGATGTAGAATGGTGCATTTTCCTTCCTTAAATATCACAGACAGGCCCTTTTCTTGTAATTGTCCAACACTTAGGAGATTATTTTTAAGGTCAGGCACATAGTACACTTCCCCTATTGAATAAATAACTCCTTGTAGTGTCAATTTTATTACTCCCTTCCCCTTAACTTCAAGCCTGCTATTGTTTCCCAGTTTCACTGAGTGTGTGAAATCCATGTTCAATGTAGTGAACATGTTTGATGAATTGCACATGTGATTTGAACATCCTGAATCCAAGTACCATATCATTTCAGGTTTTTGTCCATGTTCCAATTCAGATTCTGCCATGAGTAGCAGATCATCTACATCATCTGTAATCTCCTCCTCACTTGTAATTGCAAAGTGAGCCTCCTTTGTTCTTTTTGGACAGTCATACTGGTAATGTCCCAGTTCATGACATCTAAAGCACTCCACATGTGCCTTGTTGAATGATGTTCTTCCAGCACTCCTTCCCCTGCCTCTGTAAGCTCCTCCCCTAGAATTAGTGTAGTTCCTTCCTCCTAGGTTTAGATTAGAAAACCTTCCTTTTACCTTTAATGCCTGATCTTCTGTTTCCTTTGTGAACCTCTTAAATTTCTGCTCATGTAGTGTTAAAGTACTTTCTAGATCATCTACTGTCATAGTAGCAACATCTCTGGATTCTTCAATAGATACAACAACATAGGTGTATTTATCAGTCAGAGATCTTAGCACTTTCTGAACAATCTTAGTATCACTGACTGCTTCTCCATTACTCCTGAGTTTATTAGCTATTTGATTTACCTTAGCAATGTAACTGCCTACGCTATCTTTGTTGCTCATTTCTAGAACTTCAAATTCTCTCCTTAATAGATTACACATAGAGAATTTAACTCTTTCATTTCCTCCATACTTAGCCTTTAAAGAATCCCAGATGATCTTAGAAGTCCTCCTATCTGAAATTTGTTCACAGACTTCTCTATCTAATACTCGAAATAGATAGTGTTTTACCTTATGATCATTCACCATAGCCTCATTTGCCACAGCTAGTTGCTGCTGCCCATCCTGTGCCTGTGGAGGTCCTTCCTCAATTCCAATGTCAGTCACTGTCCATAGCTCCCTGGCCTTCAGAAAATTCTCCATTACTTCACTCCAATGCGCATAGTGTTTGCCATTGAAGTGAGGTACTTCACTCATTGATTTATCCTCATTCATCTCTTGATTTCGTACCGTCCCTTTGATCTACACGCTCTGATACCAACTGTTAAAGTATCAGCCACACACTCAAGCAAGAAAGACAATGAAGATGTTTGATATCAATGCAATTGCTATGCCTTCAACCAATGCTTTATTAACTGAGATAAGCGTGGCTTATATAGCCAAAACAGAGTAGTAAACTCCTACTAATCTGCTAGCTAATCAGATCAGTAGTGATCTACTTAAACACAAACTAAGCAGCTCCTACAAGTCAGGAAGTCTGCTGATTATTAGCAATAGATAAACGAAACTAATACTCCTACTCCTAATGAAATTCAAATACTTAGATTGCATGGTTGTGCACCCACGTGCATGCATGGCAAATGTGATCTTGTTGATCTTGTCTTGTAATTATCCCTTCAATATTGTCTTGTAGTATAAAACTCATTACCTTACTCTTTTGAAATGATAATTTACAAATACAGATATTGTACAACTAAAACGATACATAATTAATGATTTTTTGGAAATTCTTCTTTAACTATGGCGAAAAACTGTGTTATTTTTGGCAATGAATATTTTTGAAGATAACACATGAATTATATGTACTTTAATTTAATTTATATTTTATGTTTTCAATTATGACATTGTTATACTTGATTTTTTGTCTTAATTATAATAGTTAATAAAAATTACAATAAGAAAATAAAATTAACTAACAAATAAACAATTAATAACTAAAAAGTATCATTTCCCTAAAACTGTGAAATTTCAAACTTGATTATTGATATGTTAGATATATCATACAAAAATACTCAAAATTTCTCTTTTATAGAAGTTAATTATCAACTAAAATAAATTAATAAATTGAAAAAAGATAATTATCAACTAAATTAAATTAAAAATGTAAAAAAAAATGAGAGGGTGTTGTCGGAAAAATCATTAGAAAATGATTTTGATGCTGAATGCAAAATTGACATCCTAATTGATTGTCTAACATATCGTCATGTCATTTATGCACATGAATAAAAGTAGTAGAAATTCACCTCCAAAATTCTAAAAAAGAATGGTGTGAATGGACAACCCAATAATCTGAATGTAAAATGTTACGACAAAGCCGGTTCACTTATTATTTTAACTAGCTGGTACTACAATTTTGTACATAAGCATTTAATATAAATGTTAAGACATTTTTAAGACAAGAGAATTTGAAGTCTTTCTATGTATTTTTTCTGTGTTGTTGAGGTGATAGCATATACACTAAGAATTAGTTTTGTAGATTATATTAGAGTGCTTCTAATATCAATTCTTCTATCCGTTTGATCCTGGGAGACAAACACCTTCTTGTCCCAAAGCACATATTGGAGGAGGGTCGCATTCGTTTTAAGATAATTGTGTGTTACACATGACTATAATTATGTTTGTTATTAGAAAATGATTTTGGTAAAATATTTTAATCATAAATATAAGTATTTTATGTTTTACTAGTATTTTCCCAACAAATTATATGACTTTTTATGAGCCTTGATCATATAATAAATATAGTAGATAACTAGATATTAGAGAAAGCCATATTCCTTATGAGTTATGACCTTATCATAGACTTGTTTATTAGGATAATTAAGTTGTTAGAATAGATTGAAAAAATTAAAAATTAAAATTAAAATTTTATTCGATACACATTTTATGATTAATGACATCGCTCCGATCCTTTATAATTAGAAATTTAAAGAAAAATCTTGAGAGATATATATAGTGTATTGAATATTTTAATATCATAGACTTGCAAGGTGTCGACTTCAAAATTAGAGGCAAACTAAGGAAAAATAAGCATTGTTGACCTTTTGATGAGATGAATGTGTAATCAAGAAAGCAAGTAGAAGTTTAGTGTGTGTTATTTAAACGTAGACAAAATAGAGTTAGTGTCACTACTCACTAGTCTACTTCGATTTTACAGCTTGATCCAAATGTTTGATTCGGTTACATGTGCTTCTAATTATATTTTGATTATTACTTTTGACTATTTGCCTTTCCTAATAACCCCAATATCGATCAAAGCAACTTTTGTGTATGTATTTGTTGTAAATTGATCACTAGCAAAACAAGCCTAATAGGCTTGCTAGTTGTTACTAATATCAGTACGTACTTACCGTGATCTGTTATATGTACACCTAAACAGTGATTTTTGAATGTCAAATTACAATTATGGCTTCCCTATTTGCAAGTGTAGTAATTGAGAAACTTCACATATGAACAAAAAAGTAAATTAACCCTTAAAAAAACACTGTTTTGGTGTCTGCATAGTGTTGCCCGTACTTACCCCTAAAGGGATTGAAGACTTCAAATTAAAAGGTAAAAGACAAGGATCATAACATATAATTCGTCAATAATTCAATTCAATTTCGTTTATCAATGTTTTAAACGTCCTCATTCGTCCACTCATGGCACGCATTGTGTCACAAGTTATTTTGTTAATGTGGTCGCATCTGATATATGCATGGTTTTGTCGAGCTCAAGTTTTGTATTCTTTTTTAGTTTATATTAATTATGAAATTATGTATTTATCGTTACAATAATCACGTGATTGGTACATTGGCAATATTATTGAAAATAAATAGGAAGAAGTCTTATTATCGAACGGTATCTTGCAATTCTTCCTAGTATGGAATGAGTAAAGAATCGAGCTACAAGTTAGTCTCCATCTATACAAAAGGCACTAGTCTTTTTGTACAGATCTTTAAGAGATAATTAATAATATTTAATGATATATGAAAAAAAAATTCTGATCTGATATAAAATATTGGGAGATATCAATTAGTTGTTAACTTTCTATTTTTGCCCCATTATTAATTAGTTATAATCGCATTTTTAGGGCTTAACTGTGTTGATCTTACATTTTTGCCCCAAACTAACTTTTTTCCGTGTAAAAGTAACGGTTAGGGACCAAAATGCTACTTTTTTACCAATATCAGGGACCATTTCCGCAGCCCCAATATAATCGGGGACCAAAGTACAACTTGCACATATTTACTGGGACCATTTTGACAATTTTCTCAATTATATCCTACCAAATATAATCTTAAGAACGAGATATAGTCAATGAAACCCCACTTGTGGCAACTCCGGAAGTCTCTTTTGTCTTGTGTACGAAAAATGTAGAGCAGAAAACTTGGCTATATATATCGTGTCAAATGTCACAAGAAATAATATTTAACCACTCCCTTTGAAAAATCCTGAAGAAGACAATAGCAACTCAAACATTAGTTCATTTGTTTTGCAGAAAATGCGGGCTTCCATGTGGCTATTATTACTATTCAAATGTTACTACAAGAGAATTAATCAAAAAATAAAATAAGAGAATTAATATTTATATTAAACTTGAGATTCTCTCTTAAGCAATGCAAACAAAAGGAAAGTGTTTTGCCTTTGATTTGTTTTATTATACTACTTGCATTTTAATTTTAATTTTATAGATAAGCATGAATAATATATGATCATAGTACAAATAATGAATATATATTTTTTAGTTAATAGTAGTATAGTTAGAGTATATGTAAGACAAATTGTCTCTAACAAAGTGTGATTCTTAGACCTATTAATTAGAAGCTTGGTTAGAAGTCACTAGACTGTTGCGTCATCACCTCATCGGCATTATACTACATGCATCTGAAGCATTAAATTGATTGGTCTACATGCATCTGAGTGCCCCATCGTTTAAACTAATCGTCAATCGGCATTATACTACATGCATTTGATCGAATGATTTTAAACTGATCGTCAATCGAGTTTTAGAAGGTTAAACTGATCGTCAATCGGCATTATACTACATGCTTCTGATCGAATGATTTTTCGACTTTAAATGAAATTTAAAATCATTTTTCTAAAACTCGATTGACAAGTGTTGTTATTTATTGATTCATTAAATTAAATCAACCTTCAAATTAATATATACAAATAATTATGTGTTATATGAGTTAGAATTAAGATTGAATCAATTATATAAATTATAATAGAAAAACAGCATCGATCGAGATCTCCACAGGTCTCGATGACGGGGTCTTCAGCTTTGTCCACAGTTCATTGAGAGCTCCATAGCTCTCGATGGAAATGTTCCAGGGAGCTTGTTTGTATTGATACCCTTCATCGAGTGCCAATGGCTCTCGATGACAGGTCTCGATGAACCTGTTCATTGTCAATCTTGGTTCATCGAGATCGTCATCGAGACCCGTGGGTCTCGATGACTTGACTATTTACTATTGTTTAATTATCGAGTGCCCCATCGTGAGATTAGGCTCTCGATGGAGGTCTCGATGATTTAATTTGAATTTCAGCACATTTCTAAACACCTATAAAAGGAAACTTCACTCACTTTTTTTGGTAAATTAACGATGAGGTTATAGATTTGAACCCAAGACCTTCTGGTCACTAGTGAGAGCCTTTTCCACTAGACTATTCGACTAACTCTCGAAACTTCACTTAATTTAAATAACAACTTTTGCAAACTAGTCAAAACCCTAATCTTCAATTGTTTAAGCAAGAGTCATTCAATTTCAGTTTTGATTTACATCTTTGATTTTGAAGAACATATCATAGAGCTTATCTTGTTTCACTCTTCATTCATCCATCAAGAGAAAACTTTGTTCAATAGTGAATTCTTACAATTTTAAATTGTAATCCTACGATTTGAGTTTGTGATGAGTTCCTAATCACATAGTTAGGAGTTAAAAATCCTAAAATGTAGTTTTGGGTTTCTAGTTTGGTATACCTAGAACATAAGTGGATTATTTGTATTGAACTCCGGGGTTTCTCTACGCTAGTAATCATTCTCCTAAATCCCGAGGTTGGAAAGTCAAAGGTTAATAGTAAGGGAACTAAAGCTCACTAAAATTACTGAGGAATTTCTTATATTTGCACTATTTATTTCCCACATTATTGTTGTAATTGTTATATTTGTTATAATTGCATATAATCGAAAAAGTTATAAAAATGGCCTAATCCTTATTCACTCTGCCCCCTAAGGATAACGTATATACTAACAAAATATACGTTTAAAGTTGTGTCTTGATGACAATAAAAAGTCAAGTGAGACATAAAAAATTTTGGGACGGAGAGAGTAATATCTACTCTGTTTAGGCTATTTATAATTTAATCAATAATCTTTGTTCATGAAATTAAATATTATTAGTTTTATATATATGATGCATATATATAAATGAAACAATGTATGAAAAAAGTGCTACTAATTTAATTTAAGTTTATTAATCTCCTTAGTCATTCAGTATTGAGTTAGTTATTATAATCATCATATTTTATTTTTCACATTTAATAATTGAGACACCAATTTTTCTTACACAACTAACTGAATTAATTAAAAAGGGAAGACAATTGTGACATCTTCCATCATTTTCTTTCATCAATATAAAGAAATAATGATCACACAAGAACTTGTCTATAAAAGGACCTATCTAGAATATCTAGCAACTCCAATACAACCACATACATAAAATTCCTCTCAAGAATTTCAATTACTTCACAACCACTTCACAACATGGAAACTTCAAAAACCTCATCACAAACCACCAAACCCTTGATGACCCTCTTCGAACCAATCCACACTCAATCAGGCATATGTCTACTCCAACGCAACACCTCTTTCGCGCAACCTACTGAACGAAGAGGCCGCAAAAAACAACCCGAACCAGGCCGGTTCTTGGGCGTTAGGCGTCGGCCATGGGGCCGATATGCTGCCGAAATCAGAGACCCTTCTACAAAAGAGAGACATTGGCTAGGTACATTTGACTCTGCTCAAGAGGCAGCTCTAGCTTATGATAGAGCTGCCCTTTCCATCAAAGGCACTCAAGCAAGAACAAATTTCATCTACCATTCTGATAATAATAATCAAAACTCTTCGATTTTTCCTTCTCTTCTTACACCTTTTGATTTGCAAACCCTCTTTCAAGAACCATCACAAACCAATATTCTTGAAATCTCTGCATGCAAAGAATTAGAAGTTGGTGGTTTTGAGAAGGAGAATCCAAATATGCCCTTTAACTGCAACTGTGTCCCGCTGTCTGAGACCAAATCGACAATTAACTGTAACGATAACAACATGTACTTTGCTTGTGACGATAGGAGCTCTGGCTACTTAGATAGTATAGTTCCTGAAACTTGCTTGAAACCTCCAGGTCATAGCACAAGGCCAAAGAATGCATACAATAATTTCGACGATAACGGGAGTTGTTCAGAAATAATGCATGTGGATTTTGATGGTAAGAATGTGAAGTTTGTTGATGATGAATCAAGAAAACAAGAGAGTTTTTGTTGGTATGGTGGAGTTGAGGATAATGGTTCGTGGGATCTTTCTGCAATGATCAAGAAAAGCAATGAGTTGATGGGAGAAGATGCATGCATGGGAGGATTTTATGCATAAGAGATTTTGAGTAACAAGTGAAATCATCACAAATAGTTATGATGATTAATCAGATTTGGGATATGCAAGTATTAATTTAATTTAGCGTACTCTATAGTTAATATAGATAATTAATGACTTTTATCGTTGTTATGTTAGTTCCAAGTTTATTTATTATGTTTGATAACTTAGAAATGTAGGTCTTCCGATCCCTTACAAAATATAACTAATAATGACTTAAGTTTGTAGAATGTATGTTTGAATTTCTAACTCATCACCATGCACCCTCCTTGTGTTCTTAATTATTATTATTACCTTCTTTTATATCCGATCCGTTGATATATAGCCTAGTGATAATAAGTGGTAAGAAGACGATTGAGATGGCAAATATCACGATACAACATGTTCAAATCTATATGAAGATAACACTTTAATTTGTTGTAATATATTGTAACAGTTTTTTCAGATTTTAATTCATATTCGATTGATACTTTTCCTTATAATAAGACTGTTATTAGAATATATTCCTTGATTTACAATCCATCTCGTGAAGGACTTGTGTGACATAGATGGAGAGGTTCCTCCTTTAGAGGATATATATTATATATAAATTATCAGAATTAACGTTATAATTTCTTGCCATTATTTGCATTAAACGTACACTTCATTATAAAAAAATTCAAGCCCTCCAACGCACAACACTTTATTATCAAAATAATTTGAGCAATCTACCTAGATTTGGAAGCTCAAAGATTAAAATTTTGTTTTAAGACATAGTTTTGGATAATTAAATATAAAAACGTTTCAGAAATTATAGAAACGGAATAGAAAAGTTACAAAATTATGGAAATATGTAAACATATATATTACTTTTAATTTTTATTCACATTAATTATCGATATAAAAAGAGCGTGCTTAATGCAATAAGAAAAGTTAATAGCTAATATTTTGAAGGAAAAAAAATCATATTAGAAAAAAACGTTAATAAATAGTACAATGGCCTTTCTCCTAATAAATATCTAAATTATTCAAGTATGCATTTGGAAAATGTCAAAACTTAAAAAGACAAATATTAAATAGGTGGATATGTAAACTTCAACAAAATTTTAGTAAGTTAGTGCAATTCGATGCAAATTCCAAAATTATCCATCAAAATCAAAATTATCACCGAAATACATCTAGTTTCCAATAAACTATATTGATAATTGCTGAACATACTTAAATTAAATAATTGATGGTATTTTGTCGTCCACTTAATTACAAAAGAAACTATTTAATTTAACATTCAAAGTCTTGTTCTATTTTATGTAATTTTAAATTCCTAATATTGTCCCAATTACTTTTCTTTATCCTCTTGATATTCTAAATAAAAAGTATTTCATCGATTTTGAGTAATTTAGTTTAGTATTTTTATTTTATCAAATTTAAAGTATTTATTTGATCATATTTATCATTTTGTAATTATTTATAAGTTAATTTCTGGAAGATGAAAGTGAAATGTGTGAGTAAATTGTTAATTAAAGTTGAGGCAAAATTGTCAATATAACTCAAATGCAGTCTTTTTATTTGAACGGTTATCAAATAGCTAAAGAGATTTAGTATTGAGTTTCAGCAATTTAGACAGTCACCTACAATCACACTTCAAACTTCAAATTGCAGTTTTCCAGATTTATCAAATAGGGCCTCAAACTCATTTTGTAAATTTTTACACCAACAATCATGACTTAGCCACTTCATAATAATATTCAAAATTCTTTATATAGTAAGTAATATCCCCAATGTTATCTTCTAGGGCTACGATTGGATACGGTTTTTTATCAGATTCGATCCGAACCGAACTGGCGGTTTTTTTGTCAGTTTTTAACCGATCGTTTCGGTTTTTTTTTTTGAAAACCGATCGGATCGGATCGGTTTCGGTTTTCACTAACCGAAAATCGGTTAAAAACCGATCCGATCCGATATTAGTTAAAATTTTAATTTTTTTTTTAAATTATGATACTCCTTATATTATATTAAATAAGAGCAGTCAAAGATGAAGCTTTTTAGGGTTGATCCTATGACTCTCAAGCACCATTTTGGCAAATGTGTGCTTTCCTTCCTGTAATCTCATGAGTTTTAGGTTCATTTCATAGCAGTTTTGCAATTCATGTTTCCGGAGGAGAGATTAACAAATGAAGAAAAGATTATTATTTTCTTGTATTTTGGTGATTTCACATTTATATTTCTTTTCTTGTACTTTGGACATTTTACATTTGGATTCTAATTATTATCTATTTGAATTACTTAAAGTTACCAAGTTTAACCCAAAATTCACCTTAATTTTTAATTCATTAATATATTAAAAATTAATCAACAAATTCGATTAAAAAATGGACACAAGAAAAAGGGGAAAAAAAAGTTGGCCTAGAAATCGGCCCAAAACCGACTCGTAAACCGAACCGGTCCGAAACCGGCGGTTTTACCGAAAGCGGTTTTTTTCGGTTTCGGACTGGTTTCGGTTTTAAAAATACCGATATTGTCTGATCGGTTTTTTTCCCCAAGAAAAACCGGTAAAACCGATTTGATCGCACCCCTATTATCTTCCTTTCTATATAGATTTAACATTCATCAACACATGCCGTGAGGGACATAGACCACTAGTGGTAAATGGTAAGGTGATTGGGATAGAACCACTATGACATCCCAGGATCGAGCTTATATAGAGATAATAATTTGCTGAAATATTTAGGAGTTGTGTCTGATTTCATGTACCGAGTTGGTCTTCTCCCTTGCAGCCTCTAAGATTGCTATGCGGACATATCCTTTAGTTTACAACTCATTTAATCAAACAACTTCCTTAAGAAAAAACGTTCATTAACACACTCTGAAGGGCATAAACGACTAGTAGTAAGTGGCAATGTGATTGTTGGGGCGGAAACACTCTGACATTACATGCTCGAGTCTGTATAGAGGCAATACTTTGCTGAAATATTACAGTAACTGTTTCTGGTTTCATGTCCCGTTAGTCTTTTCTCTTACAATATTATTATTAAAACACATCATTCGATTTACAATCCGTCTAATCAAAGAGCTTCCTCACAAAATAAATCATCATCAACACATAATACTTAATCAAACATCTACATTTGTCCTGATATAAAAATGACAAATTTGTCACGTATTGTGTTGCGGGAAACACGGACCGATCCAATCACCTAATCCTCTCTCTGCAGGCCGTCCCATTTTGTATGTCTAAAAAGGAAGATTAAAAGCATTGGAGCTCATCTAGCTTAGCTTAGCTTGTGGACAACCGTAAATTCTTGAAATCATTTTTCAATACCATATCATTATATCATACAAACAATCATACCTTTTGCAGATAAATGCTATATATAGCTTACATTACAGCCGCTTTGATATTTCACATTACTGCGTTATTCATACTCAATCCGTACCATCATACCTTTTGCAGATGAGTGTTTGGACAAATGGCACCATCGATCACTACCATTTACGAGCGATAGTTTATAAGAATATTATGTTCGATGTGCTTCAACTTAGACTGTTTTTTATCACTCATATACAGGGGCGAAACCAGGATGAAAATCATGGGGGGGCGAATTTTGGGGTAAAAATTAAGGGGGGCGAAAATAAATAAAAAATAGTTAAAAGTATCGAAAAATTATTAAAAATGAAGCTAACAAGGCTTGAACCCATGACCTCTACCTTTTGGAGAAAGGAACTAACCAACTAAGCTACACTTACACTTGGTTTGTTAACATTTTTTATTATTTATATCACAAAAATTCAAAAAAATCGTATATAAAATAAACGATACCGAAAAACTTAGGGGGGACGAGCGCCCCCCCTCGTCCCCCCTAGTTTCGCCCCTGCTCATATAAGACTGCTTCAACTTAGAGTGTTACTCATGTTTCAAAAATGTCAGTTAGATCACTCATGTTTAAAAAGTCATTCATTAGGGTCACTCCATCAAATTTTTGAAGGCTATTTTTGTCCACACATATTTTTTCCTCTCAGAAGCACCCAATTTAACTCTTATTAACACATTAACCCCAATCTTAAGATTACAATTTTTCCGACTTCTTTTTTGACATTTTTTTGATTTCTTTTTCAACTTCTTCTCGATTTTTGTCGTTTTTTTTTAATTTCTTTTTCGATTTCTTTTTCGACTTTTTTCTCAAATTTGTTCGGTATTTTTTTGATTTCATGTTTAATTTTTTTTTCAAATTTTCCTAGATTTGTTTTTCAATTTTTTCGAATCAAAAAAGAAATCGAGAAAAAATCGAAAAAGAAATAAAAAAATCGAGAAAAAATTGAAAAGGAAATAATGAAAAAAACCGAAAAAATTGACGAAAAATCGGAAAAGAAATCGGGAAAAATTCGAAAAAGAAATTGAAAAAATTGAAAAATAAATCGAGAAAAGTCCGAAAAAAATTAAAAATCGAGAAAAAATCGAACAAGGAATCAAAAAAGAAATAAAAAATGCAATCGTGAAAAAATCGAAAGAGAAGTCAAAAATGAAATCGAGAAGAAATCGAAGAAGAAATCAAAAAAGAAATCGAGAAAAAATAGAAAAAAAATATCAAAAAAGAAATCGAAAAAATTGTTATATCAGGATTGGGTCAATATGTTAATAAGAGTTAAATTGGGTGCTGTTGAGAGAAAAAAATGTGTCTGGATAGAAATACCCTTCAAAAATTTGATAAAGTGCCACGAATGAGTGACTTTTTAAACATTAGTGATCTAACTGACGCTTTTGAAACATGAGTGATCTAATTAATTTTTTTCCTTCAAACGTGATTGATATCAAAAGTCATTTACCTTTTTGATATGGTCGTTGGCTGCCACTTTTAAACATGCCAAAGTTTGAGAAGTGTGATGCAAGTTCTGTAATTGAATATCTTTTACAATATACTCTGTATATCTGAAATTCACTGATTGAGTTTTACTACAAATAATGGGTGATTATTAAGAAATTTGTGTCAAAATTAAATTTCGTAAATCTTGTCGAATTTGTCGTTATCTCAACTTATTTCTTCCCGATAAAACATAAAATAGAAGCCTCGAATTCTTTAGGAGGGCAACAAAAATAAGCCTATAAATAGCCTACAGCATATTTAGTTAGGAAAAAAAGGAATTAAAAGTTTTTTTCTTGTTAAAATCTTACGTTTACCAATTTCCTTAATTATAAGAGAAAAACTTATATAAAAATTGGTTTGAATTTAGTTATAATAAAAAATATAAAAATATATTTGAATAATTACTTATATATGAAAAATTATTATTGAACATTTTTTATAAATACTAATCTAATTTTTTAATTTAATGATTATTATTCCAATGTACAAGTATCGATTGTGCATAACTTACTAGCTGATATAAAGTATAAACAAAACGAAGAGGACTCCATTAAAGAGGAACAATAAATAGTACTCCGTTTTTTCCAATTTTACCTTTAAATTTATTTTATAAAAATCTTTAAAAAGTGGTAAAGTGGAGTGTGGTTTACTAAATTTAGAGTGTAAAAATCAAAAAACCTATTTTTATCCAATATGAATCAAACCTATAAGAGTCACGTTCTTTTTAAATGGTTAGTAAGACCTAAATGGACTAGAATCAGACGATACACCAATTGGGCTCTCTTTAAATGATTAGTAACACCTAAATGGACCGGAATCAGACTACATACCAGTCGGGCTCCGACTTAACGCGTATTAGACTGGGTTGGGCCACTCATGGGCCAGGGTTCAAATGAGATGCGGTTTCAACACGGACTCAACGCGTTTCCGCGTTAATAAAACGCGTTTCCGCGTGTTTTAGATAGTTAACCGGTTATAACCGGTTCGCCGGTTTCGCGCATTTTTTTCACGCGTTTTCCTAAGTGAGGTGATCCGAATTTTTGTCTAGAAAGCGCGTGAAAATGACCAAAACGCGTTTTTTGACCGGTTTTGAAAATCGGTTACCGGTTAATTTAACGCGTTTTCGGTCATTTTTTCACGCGGTTTCATCGATTTTTACGCGTTTTCAGGTAGTTTGGCAGGTTATTGGTTTTCACGCGATTTCATTAAATTTCACGCGTTTTCGGGGATTTAAGTTACAAAGGAAAATAAACTATAATAAAAATAGAAAAGGCATTAAATTTTAAGAAATAATTCATTAAAGTAATTTAAATACACAGTCCTTATCTTCATGTACACCTGCAAAAATCAAAAACCATAATTTATTAAAATAATTCAACCAATAAATATTATGACAAATGATTCAATACTTCACATTATGCAATTTTATTACATTATTATACAAGACACATAAATAAAATAAAAAATATGACCTGAACTTTTTTTTTGGCAATGAACTAATCATTGATGTTCAAAAATCTAACTAAATGAAACCCTAAACAGCACAAACAACAGACCAAATCACAACATAAATCTATTTAAATCCAATTTACACGCATAAACAAATTGAAGATTAAATTAAAAACCAATGTGGACAAACACCAAAGAATCAAAATCAAAGATTTGGGTACAATTTGAAACCCAAATATTGAAACCTTGCATAAAGCTTAGAAATGAAATTAACAATTAGAAACTGAACAGGTCATTACACTAAGTACTAAAAAATGATTACTTAAATTAATAATCTAAATGGACAACCGCACAAATTGAAAGCGAGAATAATAAACCAAACGCATAATCAAACAATATAGATATTTGTGTTCTCAGATTTATTCATCAATTGGACAATCAAAGGTCGTTCTTAGATCTATTTTATGAAGGATGGAAAAAGTTACCTTCGAATCTCTTCGTTGACCAGTGAAATCTTGCGTTGACCGGTGGATGATTCCCTCAAGATATGCTGCTTCAATTATGATGATTCTTTAGGGTTTCGGTATTTATAGGGTCATTTAGGTTAGGCGTTCCTAGTTGTAGTGGGCCTGTTCTTCTTGGGCTCAGCTGTTAGCCTTTTTCGATCTTCTAGGCCACTGTTTATGGTCCTTAATGGCATTAGTTGGTCATTTCACTCGATGTAGGGATGTTTTTTGTTCGGTTTTGTTCGGTCGGTTTTTCCTGAGTTTTTTGTGTGAAAGAGATTCTGCTGAAAATTAATTCGGGTTGAATCGGTACGGTTGATGTTGGTTTTGAGGTAAAATAATACTCCCCCATCGCTAAAAGATTGTCATATTTTGGTTTTTGTTGGTCAAACTTTCAAAATTTGACGATGAATTCTCATTAAATTATATGAAATAATTTAGCCTTATGGGTTATTGTTACATTGGTCTCAATATATATTTTTGAAATATCAACTTTTTGTAATTTTTTCGCATGCAGAATAAGAGATATTTATATTTTAAATCGTGTTTTGTTGACTATGAAAAGTCAAAATGTAACTCTCATTTAAGGATGAAGGATGTATTCGCTAATTAATCAAACAAAGAAGTGTTAAAAGTTGCCATTGGAAAATTGAAAACAGTTACTAAGAAATATCCTTACCGATATCGGATTCTGGCGAAAAGGAAAATGAAAAATGTGGTTAGGATTTTCACTTTTAGGTTATAAAACTATGATTTTTTCTTTTGAATTTTAGCGTTTGAAATTTGGGGTACAATTTAGTTTTCATCTTCATCGATTTGAGGGGACGAGAATTAATTTTGGGTTTATTATTACTGCTAGGTTTTTTCTGAGGCAAATGAATAAGGTAGCGTAGGAAAATACTCCCTTCGTCCTTAAAAGATTGTCATATTTTGACTTTTGTTGGTCAAACATAATAAAATTTGATCCTGAATTCCTATTAAACGATATAATATAGCCATGTGAGACCTTATTAGATTCGTCTCAATATGTATTTTTTAAATATCAACTTTTTATAATCTTTTTGCATGTAGAATAATAGATATTTACTTTTTAAAACGTGTTTTATTGACAACCAAAAGTCAAAATGTGACAATTATTTAGGGATGGAGGAAGTATTTTTTATATATGTTCGGGTTAATTTGAGCTCAATTCTAAGATAAGTCTGGCCCGTTTTTAAGTACACCATATTTGTACTTGATTATATGGAGGTAATAATTAAAATTCAAAAGTTTTCCTCAATTAATTGATGAATGTATTTAGAGATTGATGAATAGAAGCAAGAAATTAGGTATATTAGTTGTAGAGTCAACTTGGGAAAATAATTGCTAGAGAATTCATTCACAAATTATTATAGTATTCCCACATTTCAGTTCAGCGTTCTTCTACAACAAAGCCCCCACACAAAAAGTTGGGGGACTGAATACCTTAAAGTTACTAATAACAAGTTGGAGGCTTCTTCCACAAAACTCGATCAGGTCAACAAATAATGGCGTGGTACTTAGCGACAACAGTACATGACTGATCTTTTCAGTACCTGGAGAGACTACACATAAATGAGACGAGCCAAAATTTGGTAACAGATGCAAAACGTTGTTTCTTGTTGTTGGGAACCGTGCTGATGAGCTATAAGGAAGCTGATCGATCTTTGAGGAAGGATATGGCTTATTCAGAGTGAAGAAAGATGCCATAACATGATTGTATGAACAGTAGAATGAACCTGGACCGTTTATGACCTACTATGTGGGAAATCGATGAACCTCAAAGATATAATTAAGTCTTCAGACAAAAAATGATCCATAGAGATTATGAGATCAAGTAATTCGTTCTTTCAACTTGACGAGTGAAGATCACCTTCTTGACCTATATTTCCTGCGCTGCTTGAAGGAGTAGAACTTTGTCTGGGCTGCTGACCTCTAGATTGACCTGAGGAAATAGGCTTCGAAAACATTGACCCAACTGAACCACTCGAAGTACTTATAGAAGATATTTGGGTTGGCAAGGCATCTTGACTGGTTCCAGAAATAATTTCAGGCCTCAAATCTGACGACGAAGATGATGGAGCCAAAGTCCCAACTGAAGATCCCACTGGGTAAGGAGCAACTGGCATATCAGCAAGAGACGATGCTGATGGACTATAGCTCAGTGAGCCGATGGGGTGATCAAATTTGCACGATTCTCCATATTTGCATGCTCCATTTTGCGCATAGTGAGAGCATATTGGCACACCCTGGAACATAATTAAAAGGCCATCAACAATGAAAATGCCCAACTCAAGAGATTAAACCAACGGGCAAAATGGAACAAATATTGAACAATGAGATTACAGTTCGGACAATCTAACAGATAAAAAAAAGTAACATCTCAAAATTTACATGAACAATTAAATATGATCATGTGTCTACTAATTGCAAAAAGAAGAAAAAAAATCAGCGCAGAACCCATTAAAATATGGTTTACTTAAAGATTGAAGTGTTTAGTGTAAACTCAACGAAGTGTGTATAAAACCCACACCATTTGAGAATCGAGGTACTAGTTATGAAAGTAGAACATGGTTTTAACCTAAAAGGTCTAATGTTATAATTGTACTTTAAAATTACACTGTTCGTTTTATTAGACAACAAAGAGATATCATGCAAATTCTTCTTCACATGCCTACACAATAAATTAAGTAGGGCACAAGCATGCAAAAATGTCAGACTCCGTGACCTGGGTGTGGTGTGATTATAAAAAACATCAAACGTGGGATTTAGTGCCAAAACCCAGAGGTGTCGAACCCATCAGATTTTTCTATTTATTTTCATACGTTCTCCAGTTTAAATTAACAAAAGAAGACTGTTCATTAACATGGATGACGAGAACAAAGAGGTGAAAACTAAAGTGTTTAGGACTTTAGGTTGGGATTCAGAATCTGTGATAATAAGCCAATCAATAAACTTTTATTATTAAAAAAAGATCAATACAAGATCAAACTCTACAACTCATTCATAAAGGTAGAAACCAAGCATGACCCATCAAGAAGTTAAGTAGGGAAATAAAATCATAATAGACAATGAAACAGTAGTAAGTTGCTGAAGAATAAATGTCACCAGTGTAATCAAGTTTGACAATAATTGTAGTTACTTACTGGGCGTAATGGAAGACCCATGGGGCTCAAAGAATAATATGTTCTCTGCCCAATCCATTCTGGCGGATGATGGTATTTACATGTAGATCCATATTTACAGTCACCGGTTTTCATGTAGTACTGACATTCAGGTTGTCCAGGCCTATCTGGATATGTGTCCTCCCGATGGATGCTACTTGAAGGACCAGTTGAAGAAGGAACATACAAATATTGTCCAGTATAAGCTGATGCAGAAGGTGATAATTGTGGAATTCCATACATTGTGCCTGCACCGACAGTGGGCTGGGTATTAGGAGAGGCTACTGGGCTAGCAGGTGTCTGTCCGCATTAAAAGTTGCTTCAGAACTGAACAAGAAAAGAAGGTTACATACAACAACAAAAGATAATTGCATACCGGGTAAGGAGTCCATCCAGGAACAGTAACCATTCCAGGGGGAAACAGAATAGGACCGTAAGCCCCAGGCATGTATGAACCTGGTAGCAGAGCAGGCCGTGCAACTGGCCAGTTGCCAGACATTACACCAAATTGCTGGGATGATTGGACACCAAATTGTTGCGATGACTGGACTGAAGGAGACTGTACTGATTGATACATTGTTGGTGCTGGGACAGCCAGAACACCGGGTCCAGGAGCTACTGTTGGTCCTTGAACCCCAGCTGGTTGGGGATGATGAAATTTACAGGTGAGACCAAACTTGCATTGCCCTGTCTTTACATAATACATACATTCCTTTTCACCCTGTGAAAATAAATCTCGACTAGTTTAGATTGCAAGACTAGCTATATTATATATATATATATATATATATATATATATATATATATAAAAAAATCAAAAGAAAGGGATAGACCGGTCGTAATGGATAGCCATAGATATTCAGAGTCACAGGAGTTGCGGATCCTCCTCCTTGTCTTGGATGATGATATTTGCAGGAGGCACCAAACTTGCATATTCCAGTCTTCATGTAATACTAAGATAGAGTACATTATTAAATTCATTCTCAATATGTTTAAATTTATCTTTATTAGATTAAGAAAATAAAATGATAAGCACAAGTTGCTACATAATATGCTTAATCTCTTATAGAAGTTGGCTAACATGCGTAGATCACTAACAAAAAGGATGCCAAAATACACGTTCATGAAGCTCAAAATTACAACATAACTAATGAAAACAGGCTATGTCAAAAGCATTGTGAATTTTGTAAATTAAAAGGCATTGGAGAGCAACTACCAGAATGTAAATGCAGTAAATAATAATGTGTTGATCCAATGACAATAAAGGGAAACCTGGAGAAAATAATGGAATAAATCAATTATTTTCTACTAAAGAGTAAAGACATTAATCTGATTACCAATTAACAACCATGTACAATAAAGGAAGAGGACGAGATCATAATCAGAAACGATGGTTTTTACGTATCTATAGACAACGTAAATATGAGTGATGGAGATGAAATATGGGTGATGTACATCACATCAAATCAATACGTCACTACTTGTATTTCCATTTTCGCTTAACACCATATTAAGACACTAGAGCATCATATTTAGGACAGTTTTAACACAAAATCTTCCTTATGACAATAGACTATCTTAAGCGTTTAGTTTGGCCCTTGCCGCAAATTTGAGGTTAAATGTAGCGCCACAGTCACAAGTACTTTATATACTGAATTTTTTGAAAGGATATAAACATTGATTGAAATTATATGTTCTAATACATACAAAGTTTCCGAGCTCCTGTAAAGAAGAAATAACAAAAAAATTCTAAAGATCAAGTGGGTAAATGATTATTTCACTAAGAATATTGAGCACATTATCACCATTAAGTAAAGGGTGTCATGTACGTTGTAATATTGATAGACCATTTGTGCAAACTGTAAAATCAGAATCTGAAACTAAAGATTGATTACCAAGCAAATCATGAAAAATGCGCACTTTCAGTGCAAACTATTTGCAAGTATAAAGTTTAGCATCCTTATTTAAAATACCTGGCAAACAGGTTGACCAACCCTCTCCGGATGTTCGCCTCCACCTGCCCTCATAGCCCCAACAGCCTGACATAAAGAAACCGAAACAATAAATGCAGGTCCAAGGATTTATCTTTACTTTTAGACCTTAGAAAATGTATCATTCCCCACTTTACTTTAGAAAACTAGGTATGCATTTGGCTGGGCTATTTAGGAACTTCTTTTGTGAGTTGTACAGATAAAATCCACTAGGTGAGCTACAGAAAATGATATTTTTCCCACTTTACTCCAGAAAAGAAACTCCGTCAAAAACCCTCTATATATACTTTAAATGAATACTCCATGATCACCAACTTCCATATTCGACAACAACAAACTTGATCTTCAAACAACAAGTAACTAAGACACATTAAATATCTAGATAAAAGACAAACAAACATATATCTAATATTCAATCTCGCACATCCATAGAAAATGCATTCTCTTCGGTTGGTGACCAAAATAATATCTGCATCCACTTAGGTAACTTTGTATAATCTTTAAAGTTATGACTCAATGTTTACATACATCATGAACATTTAACACTGTCAAGTTCCAATTTTCTAATAACACAAATTAACAGAAGTCAAATTTCTGAACTTTAAAACTCAAAAGACCTCACCACAGTGCAATCAACCCAATACTTTATGTGTATTCATATATATCAGAGAAAAACTCGATCTTATGCATGAATTAACTAAACCCCTAATTAAATGACAAGATCAAACTAAATCCTGCTCTATAAACTCAGTGATCTCACCCATTACACTCCTATCAAGCCCCCATATCATATATTTATACCAAAAAAGCAAACTTTTAACTAAAAATCAATCTTTTACCGCGCCTCGGTCCCGAGGATGATTGAACCGACAGCGAGCTCCATGCCCACAAAACCCAGTCCTCAAATAATAAATACAATCGGGATCATTAGGCCTCTCCGGGTATGATTCTTGCCCTGTACTGATCCCCAACTGCCACATAGGTTCTGCATTTCACAACAAACCCAAAAAAATATCACCACATTACACAAAGCCAGACCAAATTAACCTTAAACTTACATGAAGTTCAAATGTGTAAGAAAAGTTCAGCTCACCTTCAAGCCCTGTCTCCCCACCAGGCACCCCCCACTCCCCCACCGGATCGGCCGCTGACCCTTCAACCGTTTTCCCCAAACTATACCTCTCCATTATACACAATATAACTATCTCACTTTATATAACAATTTTATGTATTTACACAGATTCTTGAATATAACAAAAGTATATATACACTACTCGATAAAGTGTCTACCCGATCAGGTC
This sequence comes from Echium plantagineum, assembly GCA_003412495.2. Taxonomy (NCBI): domain Eukaryota; kingdom Viridiplantae; phylum Streptophyta; class Magnoliopsida; order Boraginales; family Boraginaceae; genus Echium; species Echium plantagineum. Next base: position 37,791,688 of record CM016561.1, on the reverse strand, counting down.
ATATGTTACAACTACCCACTCGAACTCGACTCGTTAACAACGCTAGAAAATGTATATAGATAGAGAGAAGGAGAGAGAGAAGAGTGTGTGGGAAGATGTGGGAAATGGGTTTGATTAATGATCAATGAAGAGGGAAGGGGGGTTTGGTGGGTTTAGAGAGAGAAAGTGAAGAGGGAGAAAAAAGGGGTAGTTATTTAATGGTCTTTTTCGTCAAGTTTTTTCACTTTCTTTATTCTTGTTTTGCACTTTCATACAGATAGTGTGTCGACCATGTGTATGAGACCAAGAAAGAGGTGACTATTCCTTTATGTTGATCAAGTTATCGAGTATGTGAGTTTGTTGTCTCGTTAAGATACACACCTATATCAGATATCAATATTTTCTCTGGTCAATATATAAGATTTTTTGCTACATCATTTATTGTCAATTGATTTTAGAGTGGAACACTCTCAACATGGTATCATGAGCCAGGCACGAGTTAATGAGGCACGTGTAACCCATCGATGTTGTTCCGGCAAATAATACCGGCGAGGAAAATTCCGCCGATGATTAGGTTACATGTGAGGGGAGTGTTAAGGTGCACACCCACATCAAATATCGGTGTCCTCCCGGTTAATATATAAGATCTTAGGCTACTCCTTCTATTGACAATAGGTTGTAGAGTAGTACCTCATAGACTCTGACCATTAATGCTAATAATGGTCACTAATGCTAATAATGTATACAACTAATGGTGTAATAATTCTAATACAATATGTGGGCTTATGGGCTAGCCGCCCATAACCCTAACACTCTCCCTCAACACACATTCACCCCAAAATTTAATCAGTAAGTGTCCTTGAAACCTTAAGGCCCTAGCAACATTCGAAATATGTCTATGCTTGCGTTCCACTATATCATTTTGTTGAGGGTACCTTGACTGGAAAAATAAGTGCTCGTACCATTAAATTATGTTCCATTATCACTACGCACAATTTTAACAGAAGCGTCAAACTGACGTTGAATCATAGCAAAGTACTTGGTAAACATAGAAGTAACCTCCATTTTATCAAGTAATAAGAAAACCCACACAGCACGAGAAAAATTATCTATAATTGTCAAAAAATAACGAGCGCCACGAGAAGAAGCAGTCTATGTGCATCTTAATACTCTTATTTATGTTTTTTTCGATATTAGTTTTTCTTGCTCTTGTTGATTTTATCATTAAAAAAAAATATATCAAAATCTCAACCTATACTGAAACCGAAGCGAACCCTTCAGTACAGTACTATCCGCTGGAGATAGAGACTCTATTTATCCTTCCTCTAGTGAATTCCAATGTATTAATGCAATTGATTGTACAATTTTCTAAGCTAGATCCAAGAAACTCGCTCTTTACTACTATTGATATATTTGTATCCCACAATCTTCTTTCTTTCTATTACACAAGTGTCTTCTGATTTCTTTCTCTCCAAATGAAACTTTTTTATTTCATCTTATAATTTCTCTTCTTAATATATCTATTTTCCTCTCAAACGAAAGTTTTCTGAATTCTCTCCCTCTATTGGAGGTCTTTTGTTTCATGGTTGAAATTCATTTTCTTAATATCTTCTCTTTTACTCTTTTAAATAATTTTTCTTTTTCTTATTTACCCTTTCTTCATTCTTCTTTATTATCTCATCCTTGACGAATTCTATTTTAAACTGTAAAATATTGTGGAATGGATTGTTTGTATTATTGAACAATGATACATATTTATATATAAAGACACCTACCACTACGGGCTAATATAGTCAACACTAATAATGGCCGGCAACGCTAATAATGGCCACTAATGCTAATAATGGTCACTAATACTAATAATGGTCACTAATACTAATAATGGTCACTAATGATATATGGTCAACTAATGAGTAATGGTCACTAATGTACACGCTAATAACAGTGACACAATATAGATATTTACAACTTGCTAGCTCACTAATCATATAGCTCGCTAATACCCCTCAAGTTGGAGCGGGGAGGAACGACACACCCAACTTGCGGAGTAAATAAAGAAACTTAGTCTTGCCAAAACCCTTCGTAAAAATGTCCGCGAGCTGAACCTCCATAGAAGCATGAGTGGTGCGCAGAGTACGAACCTGAATAGCATCACGAAAATAGTTATCTCGCTGGAGAATAACTTGAGTGATAAGGTTTCCCGGTTGCTCACCAAAACTAAGGAAATAAGGAGAACCCGGAGCAATTGTGCCTTCAATGGCGGCCATGGTGAGTAAAAAAATGTGTGAAGATGATGATATCGACACAGGGTAGGGAAATTGCTGATAAACGAGGTAAACTAGGCTGCTAGGGCTCGCCAGACAATGAGTATAGGACTCGCCAGACAAGCCTGCAATGTCGGGCATGGTGAGTAAAAAAAATGTGGAGATGATGATACCGACACAGGGTAAGAAAATTGTTGCTAAGCGAGGTAACCTAGGCTGCTAGGGTTCGCCAGACAGTGCGTATAGGACTCGCCAGACAAGCCTTCAATATCGGCCATGGTGAGTAAAAAAAAAGTGTGAAGATGATTATATCAACACAGGGTAGGGAAATGGTTGCTAAGCGAGGTAACCTAGGCTACTAGGGCTCGCCAGACAATGTGTATAGGACTCGCCAGACAATGCGTATCGGATAGGAAAATTGTTGCTAAGCGAGGTAAACAATGCGTATAGGGCTCGCCAGACAATGCGTATAGGATTCGCCAGACAATGCGTATCGGACTCGCAAGACAGTGCGTAATTCGCCAATCAATGGTTATGAGGAACACCATTTTTTTTCAAACATATCAAATTATCGCAATTTTTTTTTCAATGAGAAAACTAGATCTAAAACAAAAAATAAATTTCAGATCTACTAACAAGAATTATTGAAAAAAAAAATGTTTTAAATCCCGCCGGTGAGTATCACATAATAGAAAACTCACCGGCAGGGCAGCAGAAGTTGTATTAGGCCTCAAGAATTGAAAGGCTCTTATACCATGTAAAATATTGTGGAATGGATTGTCTGTATTATTGAACAATGATACATATTTATACAGAAAGATACCTACCACTACGGGTTAATATAGTCAACGCCAATAGTCAATGGTCATTAACGCTATATAGTCAATGTTCACTAATGGTAATCAATATACAACTAATGGTGTACTAATTCTAATACACCCCCTCAAGTTGGAGCATGAAGATCACAAATGCCCAACTTGGATAGTAGAAAACTGAACTGCTGCTTGCCAAGTGCTTTGGTGAAGATATCAGCAAGCTGCTCGGAAGTGGAGACATGGGAAGGTCGAATAGTGCCAGCAAATACATCATCAAGTAGAAAATGACAATCAACCTCTATGTCTCCGGTAAGATAGACCCTCAATTCTAATACACCCCCTCCCGCCGGTGTGCACATTTTGTTGGGTTACACGTGAGGGGAGTGTTAAGATGCACACCCACATCGGATATCGGTGTCCTTCCGGGTCAATATATAAGATCTTGAGTTACTCCCTTTATAACCAATTGATTTTAAAGTGGAACCTCATAGACGCTTAATATGTCTGAATATCATAAATTTAATTTTCCCATAAGAACTTGTTGAAAGAGGGTTACATTAAAAACATTATTTGCTTGGGGTGGAGGTGGTCTTACAAATAGGGGATCACGAGGGATATTGATAAAAGTTGAGGGGTACCGGGTAAAATTATGATATGGTAGAATAGGGTGCGTTAAAAAAGAAAAAATGGGACGCGGGTTCACTTTAATTATTGAAAATATTTTAAAATATATTCCTTTTTGTTGAAATAATTTTAGAGATACAATAGTCATTTTATTGTATTAATCGAAAAAAGTTGTTAACAAACATTCAGAAAAGAACGAGAATTTAGGGACAATAAGAAATAAAATGCTAGTTCATGGGACAATCGACCAAAAAGCCTTTCACTAACATTTTTTTTGTCGAGTTTGTCATTCCCAACTCGTCTAATGTTATTTACTTGGTTAACGTGGATGTTTGACCGGTACTATGTCACTTTACAAATTATCCGGTGCAAATTTAACGAGTAATAGAAAACAATAGAAGGCGAGTGGATTCACGCAATTTCCTTTTCTCCATTGAATGTGGGACATAGGAAGTTGGAGGACTTGGAGAATACTACATTTCTTGTAGAATAACATTATATTTATGTAAATAGGGAGATATATATTCCAATTTTGGGCTGCTTTCTATTTGTCCGCTCGTATATACTCTATTTGTTTGTAAATGATTGACATTTTTATTTTATTTTTAATAGTAACTCTAAAAAAATTAATCATGAATACTTACTAAATGATAAAAGATTCAAATTTTTGTTTAAAAACCTTCAAATAACATAAACACAATACATATAAAGTATAAAGTTAATTAAAAATATGATTTTAACTCAACGAAAATTGAAAAACGTGATTTTGAGTCTACTAAATTGAAAAAATTGAAACTTTTATTGAAAACCTTCAAATAACAAAAAGGCAATACACATAAAATATATAACTAATTGAAAACGTGATTTGAATCAACTATTAAACAAACGGGATTTTTACTCAACTAAATTGAAAAAGATTTAAACTTTTGTAAAAGAAACCAACTTTAAAGAACAAAAAACAAACGAAAAGGAGGAAAGTGAAAATGAAGATTCCGGCGAATACGATGAATCCGGCGATGATGAAGTGAGAATTAGAGAAAAATAGAGATAGAGTGAGATGTAGAGAGAGAGTGAGAGGAAGAGAGTGAGGGGTAGAGAGTGTATAGACATGATTATATGATAGGGTTAATGAAGGGTAATTTAGTCAGTTCACCTTATTTTTATGGTAGTTTCCAAATAAAAAAGATTCAATGATTTTTTGCAAATACACATTCTAAACCGTGGTAGTTTGCCAAAATTCTCACCAAAAGTGTGGTATTTTCACAATTTTCTCCCCCCCTCCCTTGCATAAATTGCGACCAGCCTCTCTATTTGAAAGTGTAGTAAGGATGATTGAGTAAAGTGGTGTGGGATAAAAACTTGGAACCCATTTTGTGTGAATGAAATGGGATGGAGACTTCAAAAGCATAATCTCAAATTTGAACATCTGCTTGCCAGGTATAGTCTAGTTTACATGGAAATAGATAAATACTCAAAGGTAGATACACTACAAAGGTTTCTCAAGTGACAGTTTGTATAGATGTTGTATCGATCCCGACGCGATTTCGTCAGGAATCCTGGACAACCAGTAGAATGGAGAAAAGAAAACAAAAAAAAGGGAAGAATAGAGGAAGGAATGCGTCTCCACAAGCCCATATCAAGTTCTGCTACCGCTTTAATGCATCTCTAAATGCAATACTGAAACTATTTTCTAGTCCTTTCTTGCCACCTCCGAATGCTGGATTTCCTTTGTGCATCATTGCAACGAACTCATTGTAATCGATGCGACCATCCTACAAAACCATTCATTTATTGTTAAACTACAACAACATAGTAATTGCTTTCCTGTCGTGGTCGGTTTTTAACATTTAGACAAGTTTCCACAAGCGGGGAAGTAACATAGTAATCGTGTCTACAATTTAGGCATTGACAACCTTCTTACTACACTGTAACTGCAGAATACCATGATGCATGAAAGAAGCAATAGACTACTTACATTGTCTTCATCCACTTCTCCGATCATTTCTTCTAAACTGGTGTCTTCCATGCCAAACTCTTTGCAGGCCTGCTGTAGCTCATCTGCAGTGATATACCCACTTCCATCCTTATCGAAGTATGAGAAAGCAGCAAAGAGATGATCCTCCTTTTCGACTTTGTTAAGATGCAGTGTCGCAGCAACAAACTCCCCATAATCAATTGTTCCACTATTATCTACATCTGCCTGCATTTTTTAAGTTTTCAGAAGAAGAATTAACTATTACTATTCTTTTAATCTGCTATGGCTGAAAAAACTTAGTTTGCAGTGAAGAGTTAAAGTACTTGCGACTCCAAAAACAGATGATCTGTTTACATACTAAATACATGTCGAAGATCAGTCTACGGTTAAATGGCATTTAAACCGCAGCAGCAACAGTATATCTCAAGATAAAGCACAACCTACCTGTATAGCTCATTTTTAATATATCTTGCTTTCGGGCTGGGAAATTAGAACAGATCTTACATGTTAAAGCTTGTGCACTTACCGCCTGCATTAGATCATATATTTCAGACTCCTTCAAATTTGCACCCACTCTTTTTAAGCCTGCTTTAAGCTCCTCATAAGTGATTTGACCGCTGTTGTCAGTGTCAATCATCTTAAACATTTCTTTTAGCCCTGCAATTTCTTCTTCAGATAGACTCTCCGCTATCACCTGTGAAATGTTACAATAAGAACAGTATTTCTTTGATTCATACAGTAAACCTAAAAAGCCTAATAACTGACAGTCCTGTGAGGTGAAAATATTATAAAAGGTAAGGTCTTGAGTGAGCGAACTTACTCTAAGTGCCATTTTTTTCAACTTGTTCATGGCAGAGAATTGTTTCAAGCGACTCAAAACTGCAGAATCAAGAGGCTTGTCTGGAGCCACACCATCAACTTGGACCCAAGGATGACCTAAAAAATATGAAAACCTTTCATTAAAACCCTCTAGTGTTTCTTGCTAACAGTTTCGGAACCCACTAGAGACATCATCTAAAAGTCCAGATATCAGAAGAAAGATATCTCAATAGCAACAATATGGCAGAACCAACAGCATTCAGAACAGTCAACTAAGTCAGATTAAACAAAACAAGTATTCCCACCTAAAATATTGAGCCGTTTGTTAACAGTTTCAAGAGAAAAACTTAAACTGAGTTACATTGACAATTTTGCTTTTACCTTAGTTCATTTATATATATGCATCATATATTAAACAAATAATATTAAACTACAATACATAGATAATAAATATTATTAGTTAAATTAAATAGAATAAATATTATTACATAAATACTAAATATATAAATTAATTATAAATGCTACTACCTCCAAATCATCTTAATTGGTCACTCACTTTTGTTTGAGACATAACTTATTAAAACAATAACTTTTGTACATTATGAAAAATTACAAGAATGATATCAAACTTAACTTAATATGAAAAATTAATTTTTTGAGACATAACTTTTTAGAATTCAGACACTCCATAAATCAGATAAATGCTTTCTTCATTGCTCTTCAGTAAATCGGAAGATTAGACGACATATATGAGTATACTGGAAAGGAGCAGAAAATAAAAATCCTAGTTTGTGGCATACAAATATGCTAAATTGACCGCCTCAATAGCAAACTCAACTATTTGTAATCTCAATGCAACTTAGTTTGCTTTATATACATTCAAACACAATTATAAAATCGAATATTCATGGGAACCACTTACATAGAACTTCATGCGCAGTTAGACGCTTCCTGGGGTCTCGAATTAGCATTCTTCTCACTAAATCTTTAGCACCTTCTGAAATACTTGGCCAGGGATCAGATGCAAAATCAAGGTCTCCATGCAGCACTTGTTCGAATATTCCTTGCTCAGTTTCTACATAATAATGCCAAATCAATAATAAATGAGGTTTACCTCAAGAACATAGAGAAGAACACATCACATATTATGGGGTTGGAATATGGAATCTAACCTGCCCAGAAAGGAGGTACTCCACTTAGTAAAATGTAAACAATTACGCCAGCACTCCAAACATCAGCTTCAATACCATAGCGCTTCCGAAGAACTTCTGGGGCAACATAATATGGACTACCGACCACATCAGTAAAAACATCACCTGTGTGGAAAATTGGAATTTTCATTAGTTAAAACATGGAACTAAAGAACACAGAAACAGAAAAATATATCTGGAAGACTCAAGACAGATTATTTTGTTCTTTAACTTTCAACGAACCCCTGACAAAATATAGTATTAAACCAATCGAGTTATACCTGGTTTGAAGAACATTGACAATCCAAAATCTATGGTTTTTAGAAGTGAATTCTCCTTGTGATCTACAAATAGAAAATTTTCAGGCTTAAGGTCACGATGCATGACCCCTAATGAATGACAAGCTTCAACCACACCGACTATAATCCTAGTAAGATCAGCTGCCTTCCTTTCTGTGTAATGTCCGCGCTTAATAATCCTATCAAAAAGTTCCCCACCGGCACAATACTCCATAACAACATGAACCGCAACAGCATCCTCATAAGCCCCTTTGATGGAAATAACATTTTGATGCCCTGCCAAATGATGCATTATCTGAATTTCCCTCCTCACATCTTCCACATCTTCATCTGTCAGCAACTTCCTTTTGGCAATCGATTTGCAGGCATATTCCTTCCCAGTTGCCTTCTCCAGGCAAAGAAAAGTCGTCCCAAATTGTCCTTGGCCTAATTTTTTCCCCAAAGAGAAAAACTCCTTCAAGTTACCAGTTTTCTTCAGCAACACAGAATCAGTCCTAAGCCCTGCACTAGATACTCTCTTCATCTGCGCAGGCTTCTTAGGCTTCGCCTCAGGTGGCTCTGGTAGAGATTCTTGAATTGGCTTCGGCATTGTCATTGGTTCTGGTGGCTTATCGAATACAGGCGGAGGTGAATCTGGTTCTTTAACAGAAGTTGGTGTCTCATTTTGGGCAGCTCTACCATTAGTAGTCGAGCCACCGCTCTCCGATGGAGACGGAGACCTCCACATGGTAGCAGAAACATACTGCAAGATACCATTTTTCGATATGCCTGGTCCAACACAAGTATTCCCCATTATCCTACACCCTCTATTCTATCAAAATACTTTTTACCAATATCAACTATCCCAGCATCAACATAAACCTTTCACATATTACCATCATTTATCAAAAGAACCAATAAGATCTAACTCCACTGAACAAAGTCAACTATTCTAAATCCACTTCTAAACTTCAATCAAACCTTAAAGTAAGATCACAACACTGCACATATTATAATCACAGATTAAAAGACAAAAATATAATATCAAGAATACAAATGAGAAGTAAAAGTTACATTAATTATCAAGAAAATCAAGTCAGGGCAAGAGACAAGAAGCACATAGTAACCTTGTATAGTTAAACTAGGAGGTCATATGATGCCCCTTTGGCTGCTAATGTTACAAGCAAGAAAAAGTTTGAGATCTTGATGGGAACCCAATGTCAAAATGGAACTTAGAGAGCTAGACCTGGACTTGGTCTTAATGGGGTTTTGCATAAATTAATGGGGAGGAAAATCTTGAAAAATATTTAATTAATTTATTACCATAACATTATTATATTTAATAAAGTACCATATTAAATAAATGACCATAATAATAACATAGGACAAGCATTCTCTTTCTTCTCTATGGACTATGAGCATGTATGCAATTGTTCTTTTGTACTTGCTTTTTTATTTTATTTTAAATTAGCGATGTGGTGAATTTCGAATTTGAGACCTTATGCTTTTTTGTACTCATTGTTTTGTACTTGTTAAGTGAATATTAGATAGATCTCGAATGAGTATTAGATAGATCTTGAACTATGTATATATAATTTTGATTCTTACTTTCATTTAAATCGAAGTGCTTTATATACGTTCTTAATTTTTTTTTAAGAATGTACTCTTCATAAAGCGCCCATGGGGAAAGAACGTCATTCCAACTAGAAAAGGGTTGACATTCTTGTTTTTGAATGAAGTATTGCCTTTTCCATAATAAATGGAAACTTTTCCTCTTCTTTCTTTGGATCGTCAAGATTTTCTCTATATATTAAAATCAATCCTCTATTTTTTTCGAAATAGATGATTGTCTAATAAAAATTTATTTATTTTATAATAGTTGATTGTTTATACAATTCAATATAGTTTTGAGCTCATGCTTTTCATTTTAACCATACTTTAGAGGTAACTTTTCATTTTAAAAGGATTATGTAAGGTATTATAAAAAAAATTAATCCCTTAATCAAGCAGTTTTTATCTAAATAAATACTCCTTGTGTCCTTAAATGATTGATACATTTTGACTTTTCATGATCAGCAAAATACAATTTCAAACATAAATATTATATCTATTTCAAAACTCAGAGGGTATAAGTATATCCTGACCTTTTGCATCTTACAAGAAAACAAAATGGTATACCAATAATACCATTATATGAAAAGTTCTAATTTTCTACTTTCGTAACTTTTCTAATATTATATCTAGTATATACAATGTCTAAAGTCTAAAAAAAGTCGTATAACATTTTTCATGTTTATCAATTAGATTCATTGATTATAACTTAATCATTTTAAGAAAAGTATCAAATAAATTTATTTAACTACTTGAACTTGTGTTTGGTTTAATTTAAAGTATTAAAAAAATTTATTGTGCAACCAGACTTTTTTTTTTTTTTGATAATTAGCGATGAATTGTGACTACAATGATATTACAAACATGAATACAGAGATTGCTAACTAATAGAAAGTTAGAGTATAATATGAGACAAATATGTCTCCAACAAGGTTCGAACCCATGACCTCTTACATGAAAGGTTGGGTCGGATGCCACTAGGCTATTGAGCCATCGGCTTGTGCAACCAGACTTTTAGATAAATAAATAGTAAATAAAATATTAACTCTCACAAACATTGACCGTATCCGTAACTACTACTAATATTTAATTCTATTTAATGTTTACGGTAGATGACTCCAACCATCATCTATGTTTATAGAATGTTTATAGTCAATCACCTATCTTAAATGTTCCATGCTTATAGAATGTTCTAATCAATCACATATGTTTCAAAAAGATCACTTTTGGTAACTCGCGACCTCATTAGCGATACATGGCTACTTTACCAATTGAGTTATAAGATATTTGTGTTCATAAGATGCCAAGTTTAATCTTATTGTATGACCCGACTTATATTTTTTATTTTGATTCTATTTAATTTTATTTCATTTTAATATTTAATATTACTTTATTTTTTTATTGATTAATTATAAATGAATATAATAAATTAGGACTTAATATATGATAGATATATTAAATATATAATTATATATATTTAAAATATATAATTATATGTATACATAATATATATCATATATATTAAATGTATAGTTTAACATATATAATTATATTTAATATAAATAATTATTTCGAATATATAATTATTGTTAATATATATAATTATATTATACATAATATATATCATATATATTTAATATAATTATATATATACATAATAATTAATATATATATAATTATATTTAATATGTATAATTATAGTTAATATCTATAATTATTGTTAATATATATATAATTATATGTATACATAATATAAATCATATATATTTAATATAGAATTACATTTAATATAAGTGATGGAATGAAACATTTTAAAACACTGGTGATCAACTGAAAACATCCTATAACCATGAGTGATGTATTTGTAAATATAGTAGCATGTGAAATTACTATAATATCCTTTCCTTAATGCTATGTGTCAAGGACGTGATCGATTTAACAGAACTTGGACGGAAATGTTAACGGAGTGACCAAGTGGGATTCATTTTGAAACATAAGTGATGGGATGGAACACTTAAAAACATGGGTGATTGACCGGAAACATCCTATAAACATGGGTGATGGATCGGCCCATTTCTTGTATTGTTTAATTTATTAAATTAAATATATACCTATTTCTTTCAAAACTTCTAACTATACATCATATTGTTGTAGTCATTATATTTATATTTGAGATTTTATATTTCTGAGTAAATTGTTGTATGTCCTCAAGAACGAGAGCAAATTCAATTTTAATCTTCAAAAAATGATAGCATAGCAGATGAAGCCCCAATATTTACATAAATGTTACAGTTTAATTCTCACTGCTCTCACGTCAAATTTATTTGAATCTTTTGGATCAATATTTTAAGATTTTTTATGGTTTGGTTTTTTTTGTAGAGATGTCCTGCTACTAGTTTACAGACCAAAATGCATCATTATTTATGTCAATTTTGGACACCAACGTGCTACGCTCACTATTGAGATAAAAGTGCAACTTGATCTCACTATATGCCAGTGCGGTTTTTACACCTACAGTATCGCTGCACTCCTCACATGGGAGACGGGAAGGAAAGATTTCTCCGTGATGATGTCTCATCATATGTGCCTCATTATATGTTTCTGAAAGTGGAGTAAGCCTCTGCTTAACGATGTATCTATCACAGACTCGGATGACGATTAATCGATGCATTCTGCTGTGGTTCCTCCCGGACCCGGAGGTGTGTTAATATGGAGGCTTTTCAGCTTATGAAGGTAGCAGAAAGTAGCTCCAGAGATTCATTCGCTCATCAACTTTTGACATATGTTCTCATTGTTGTCATTAGGAAGTATTCTTAGAAAATGTAGCATCCCACAATATTTGTTGTTGTATGATGAGTTAGATGGTTGTACATTTGTTTCATCGTAGGTGAATGATCCAAGTTTTGAAGACGAGTAGAAGATCGTTATACTTTCATCCCTATTTACAACGAAAAAAGAAATTAGTTTTGCAGTTACTGAAGACTTTTATATACACAAGTAGTGCTCCGCTTGTCGATAGATATAACTACACAAAATGGCATGTTGGATCACAGAAGTTCAAAAGAGGCTAAAACAAAGAGCTCTACTTTACCAGGGAGTAGAAGCCGCTTCATTGATCGAAGCTTGACCCTTTTACCTTCCACTTCCATGGCTTCATCAAGATGTCTCAGTGCCTTCTGCATCTAAGAGTTTCAACTTAAGACTTCTCGTCTCCTCTTCCAACGCTGTGCGTTCTAGTGTCATCGTCTCAAATTTCTTCTTTAGCTCTTGTGAAATGTTGCCAAGCTTCTTCAACCGCTCGCGCAGAAACCCCACAGCCATACCTAAATCCTCAAAGCATTTTAGAGTCCTATCCCATGTTTCTAAGTAGTCAACTGATGTACCAAACCTGGCAGCTCTTATGGCATCAACAACATTGACAGTCTCTGATATTATCCCAGCAACTAACTTCAAGTTTAAGCCTGCAAGAATGTTTTCGTGTAGGTAACACTTTTGGCTGCAGCAGAGTTCATAGTACTTCTTTCTGGTGGGTTCATTTACTTCCGAGTCTACAGGTAAGCCATCGATTACAATGTTAAAGGCATTGAAACTCCTTACATCCTTGAAATCAGGAACAGATTCTAACAATCTGATTTCACCCGACGTATCAGAACCAAAATTCTCATCATTCCCGCTCCTAGATTGATCTAGGAGGAGCATAGGATTATCAACTAGCATCGTTGCATTATTCCCTTGACTGCATTCTTCATCACTGCATGACCCAGGAGGTTCCGCACTGGCATGCATCAGTGCTTCACACATTGCTTCTCCTACTAGAGAATTGTTTTGGAAACAAAATCTTAGGAAAATGGAGTATTTCAGAATGTAAACCAAGAAGCGGAGATGAAGTATTGAGGGTTGAGAGAAAACTGCTAACTACAAACTTACCAATTGGTTTCACCTCAACATGTAAATTCAAAAGGCCAACAGCCCCATCGACTTCTGTTAGGCCACTAGCTCTTAGAATGAACACCTGACAAATAAAGAGAGATTAATCATAATTACTTGTGCCGTTGTGCGTGCCTGTAATTACAAGTTCAAATAATCTGTTTGCCAAATATTACCTTAAATTTCCATTTCTCAATCAACTGGAAAACTAATGCATCGCCTTCTAGCAAGTTGTGAGCGATAGAGAAACCTCTCCATCCACCACTCAGTCCATTCTTTACTGCAAGATACTTGGTATTGTATTCTTCACCATTTTCTCCAATCAAGACAACAGTCTCATCATGCTTTGGTAAATTCTTAACGCAGAATGGCCGAGGAAGTCCCTACAAACCAAATTTGGTTAGAGAATAGAAACTATTCTGAAAGACAAATTTACGATAGCAGTAGGCCTCTTAGCTGCCTTACCAACCAGAACCCTCCACTGACGTGTGATCGCAGCATAAGCTTCACGAAAGCAGGGAAGTTCTGATCCAAATTATTTTGAACCTCATGCGCTCGTGTCACTGCCAAGGAATTGTCAAAGAGAACGCTACGCGAGTTGGTGGTTGAATCAACAATCTGCTTGCTACTAGTAAAAAAGTTATATAGTCAGAGAAAAGTAGCAACCAATTGTTAAGAGTTATGGGGAGTAGCCTAAGATATTATATATTGACGTTCGATGTGGATGTGCATTCTAACAGCAACATCGCAAGAATATGTTCGCCCCTATCAAACTAAGTCTTCTTAATAAGTAATAAATCACGAGCTTTACTAACCATTGAACAATTCCTTTCGTATTCTCTTCTTCTTCTTCCTGAAATTGCAAATCTAATACGTAAGCAATTAAGAATCGATTAAGGGAAGCAAATCTTTAAAGCATACTTAAACCCTTGTACTAGAAAATTAACAAAATGAGCAATATCATAAAATTGAATCATTGGGATTGTTCAAATTTTCTACAAACTACAAAATCCATAAATCTTATGCTAAATATTGTAACTAATAAAAAGATGTATAGAAGACTAACTCTTTTGAGGTTGCATACAGCTTTCCTTGGCCTTTTGCTAATACAATGCTTCTTCTTTTTCACCTACTCAACCAAACAACATACACAATTCAGAACATCGAATATCGAATGACCTAGTGGTTAGCAGTTCTTCCAGTGACGTAAAGTAAAGGTTCTGGTTTGATTCTCGTTGCAACAGGTGTGGGTGGGTTTCTTTTCTTTTCTTTAAAGAAAAAAACATACACACAATTGTATTACTTCAAAATTAAAAAAATTAAAAAATGAAGAGGAAAAACAATATAAGGGCTTGAAGTGATGACTGACCTTTGAAGAAGAATGAGGGGAGACTTTGGTCGGTTGAGAGAAAGCCATTGATTGTGTTGTGTTTGTGAGGAGCGAACTTCAATTTGAATGCTTTTTATAGACTCGTAATTAAATGCAAAACAACTCTATGAATTTTATATTTTTATGGTTTTTTGCATCTAGGCATCTGAACTACTATTATATTTGCAAATAGGCATCTAAACTGTTTTTGTTACAAATAGGCACCTGAACTTTTGACCTTTTGGTTTTTTCAACATTTTTTGACCGTTTTTAGTAGTTGTATAAGGGCAAATTAGTTAAGCCACCTTATAAACTAAGCAAACCCACCTAAACAAACTAAATCCACTAACCCAACCTCAACTTGTAAACTCAACCCACATAAACACTTTTTCACCTTCTTCTTTACCAACCATTCTTTCTTCTTCACCAACTTCAACCACCACCCTCTTTCTTCTTGTTCTTCCTCACTTTCTTCTTTTTCTTCCTCACTTTCTTCACCAATTTCTTCCTCACTTTCTTCTTCTTCTTCTTCTCCCTCACTTTCTTCACCATTTTCTTCTTCACTTTCTTATTCTTCCTCACTTTCTTCGACTTCTTCATAACAACCACCACCAACAAGGAGGGGTGTGTTAGAATTATGAGGTGTTTGACACGTCATAACAAGTGCCCGTTGAACAATTTGATTGTTCGTATTGATTATTTATTTAAAGTTAAGTTTATACGTATATTATGTTTGATAATAGTATACGTGTTGCGAATGAATTCGAAATGCACTAGGGGTCATGATGGTTTTACTAGGGCGGGCTCATGATTTATATGTTAGTAAAATACTTGGTTGATATTTTATTAACATATGGCTAATGTCATTTCGATCCTAAAAGGTCACACACATACAATGCACTTGATTTTCAATATGATTGAAACTTCCGGGTTAAAAGTGTAAATGTCAAAGAGTCAAGGGGAATTCAATTGGCTTGTTTGACTTTGAATTCAAACACAATTAATATTGTATTAATTGGTGCTTAATTGTGGAGACGTTACGTCTTTGGTTTTAATGTGATTAAACCGCAAATTTATCACACACTTATTATTGTAATAAATGGTGAATCTTTGGGTTTAATGTGATTAAACCGCAAATTCATAACACACTTATTATTGTAATAAATGGTGAATAATTGGAATGGAGGTTTCTTTTTGGTGTTACCACTATATAAACACCATTTGATGGTAAACAAAATAATCAACCTTCTCATTATCATCTTTTCACTTGTAAGACAATTGAAAAGAAATAATACTCCCTCTTCCTTCTCCAATTCGGCCAAAACAAGAATAACATCAAGAGAATTAATCGTTTCTTTCTTGATTCATTCTTTGTCAAATACATTTAAGTTCTAGTTGCTTCAAGGAAGGAATCAAGCTAGCGTTGGTGTGGACTAACTAGAGAGAGGAACGCTGGTTGCTATTCCGCTGTGCAACTCAAACACGCTTCAAGAGGTATACACACAAACTCATAGTTAAATGTGAATTTTTACAACTTGTATTTGATCCTTCATACGATTTTGCATAATTTGATATGTAAAACTTGTATAAAATCCCAACAGTGTCATCATGAGCCCTGTACATATGTTCTAATTCACTTTAAATGTCTTGAAATTTGATTTCATGAATTATAAATATCATAGGTGTATGTTTTGATATCATCAATTGAGGTTGTTGTGCATTAGGTGTATTGTCCAATTATGTAATTATTAAGGCTTGTATATTTTTTCGAAAAATTATATAAAAATATATTTTAAACAATAGATAAAATTTTGAGTTCACTGTAATTTTTCTGGAATTGTTTGAAACAGCCATATGTTCATCCGAACGGATTTGATATACCCTTCGTTTGAACAGTTTTCAAAGGCTTTATATATTTTTATAAAAATCTGAAAAATATTATTCAAATAGTACATTGAATTTCGAAATCACTGTAATTTTTTCGGAATTGTTTCAATTTTTTAAGTGCTTGAAATAAATTTTTGAACAGCCATACGTTCACCCGAACGGATTTGATATACCCTTCGGTTGAACAGTATTTTCTGGCTGTATATATTTTTCTAAAAATCTGAAAAAATATAAATCAAATACTAGAATGAATTTCAAGTCTATTGTAATTTTCTGGATTTATTAAGTACTCAAAAATTAGTTTTGAATAGTCATATGTTCATGTAATTGAAAAATGAAAAACAAAAAGGATGTTTTTGGCCAATAAAGGATGGTTTGCCACATGGGCAGCCACGTGGACTGCCACGTGTCACTCCCTCATTGGGAAATTGTTCTCCATTATTTTTGGTTCCAAAAATTGTTTTGGATTTTTTGGTGAATATTTTTTTACTATTCTAGTATTTTGATTATCATTAAAATTAATTGAATTATTCTAACTTGTATGGTAATTTGATTAGATTTTAATGTTATAAATGTTTTAATTAATAACACTAATATGATTAGTTGTTAATTTTATTTTTAATAGTTATAAATATCATTAAATGGTTATTAATTAAAATTAAAGGCCTTTTTATTATTTCAACCCATGAGTTGTTGATTTGGTTGTTACATTTGATGTACAATTAATTACATATATGTATTATAATTGTGTGTACCTTATTTGACATCCTTACATATTTTACTTAATTTAATTCATGTATTTCATATATTTTGATATATTGGATGTTTATTTTCATTCTGAATGAATGTTGGGATAAGTGATATGATCTGGTTTTTGAAATACAGTCTGCATACTGTCTTTTATATGACAACTTGTGTCACTTTTATTTTATTATGTATTGCATTGACCTGCGTGTCAATTATTTATCATCACGTGTGATTGTAATCGATAGAAGACGAAACCATCCAAAGAACTGAAGGAGGACTGAAGACTTAGTTTAGAATTAAGTCTAGTTAGTCTTTCGGTTTTTGAGATCATATCACTAATCCCATTTACTTGCGTTATATTCTTTATTTTCATGCTCATATGATATATATTCTTGCTTGAGTGAATGTATATATGCATGTATGGTCATGATTATATGTTTATAATTAATCCTACCTTAAGTCAAGTAATTTGCCATATCTGACCCTAAAGTCGGAATAAGTCGTACGTATGCATGGACCTGCCAGATTGGCAGACGTGGCATGACTTATGACTTGATCCTGATGGAATGATCGAATGATTTTCGATTCAGAATCGGGCTTCGATTGTTCATTCTGATTTTCATCAGTAGGCCCAGGTTACTTGAACAGTGATTCCCATAATCAGATTTGGGCCTGTTTGCAAAAGTTGTCACCAATGCAATCTTGTAAGATTTTTGGTGACACCGAGAATTATGCCAGGCATAAATGGTGATCATTCACCTACGCACATGATTGGTAGTCGAAATGTTGCGCGCTGCCGTTCGATTATTAATTATCTGAGTTCTCGGATACATTGTGTGTTGTAGTAGGATTGTGAACACATTGTATGAGTTCAAATATTTAGATATTTGAATTATCGCTATGACAATGCTTATCTGAGTTATTTATTTGCATATTTCCGTTGTATTTATCACGTCTACAAACGCTTAGAACTCTAAGACCCTCCGCTCCACTTGGAGAAATGCAAACTTAACGGCACCAATTTCCATGACTGGGCTCGCAACTTGAGAATTGTTCTCAAGTCTGAGAGAACAGACTACGTGCTCACCAGCATGCTTCCTAAGGTCCCTCCCACTAATGAGGAGGAGTTTTATGTCTATAAACAGCACATGAATGATTCTATAGATGTCCAGTGCTTAATGTCGGCCAACATGGAATCGAATCTTCATATTCAATTCGAAAAGGTCAACGCTTACGATATGTACCGCCGGCTAGAAAACTTGTTCCAGCAGGAGGCACGCAATGAGAGATACGAACCTGTTTGTGCTCTCGTTGACTGTAAGGTAGGCAATGGACATCCATCAAGTCCCTATGTCATCAAGATGATGGGCATAGTCGAAAGACTAGGCTCGTTGGGGGCACCCGTCTCTAAGGAGATGTCTGTAGATATCATTCTTAGGTCGCTGCTTGATTCGTTTAGTCGTTTTATGTTGAACTACAACATGCATCAATATGACAAGACGTTGTCTGAGCTGCATGGTATGATCAACAATGCTGAACAAAACATCAGGAAGGCTAGAGACACTTCTTCTTTTTCTGTTTTGACTATTCAGACAAGAAACAGTTCAAGAAGAAGAAAAGTGCCAAAGGCAAGACAAAGGTTGCCCCTCGTGCAACGGCTCCTACTCAGAAGGCATCCAAGAAGGATGCCAAAAAGGATGACAAGTTTCATTACTATGAGATAGTTGGCCATTGGAAGAGAAACTGCAAGAAGTACATGGCAGACGAGAAGAGTGGTTCGAACACTGCTACTCTACCATCATGTATTAATGTTATAACATTAGCATGACAAGGAACAAGCTTGATGACTTGAACCCGACATACCTATGGCATTGCAGACTCGGTCATATAAGTGACAAACGCATTAAAGAGCTCCATGACAATGGAATTCTTACGTCATCTGGTTTTGAATCTTATGACAAATGTGAGTCATGTCTTTTAGGCAAGATGACCAAGTCACCTTTCACTTGTACGAGTAAAAGGGCAAGTAATTTATTGGGAATCATACATACTGATGTATGTGGCCCAATGAACACGCCCGCTAGAGGAGGTTTTCTATACTTCATTACCTTCACCGATGACTTCAGCAGATACGGTTACGTATATCTGTTGAAACATAAGAGTGAAGCCTTTGAAAAGTTCAAAGAATTTCAGAAGTAGAATACCAACTGGGCAGGACAATCAAGATTCTTCGCTCCGACAGTGGAGGAGAATACTTGAGCCATGACTCCTTGCAACACTTAAGAGAATGTGGTATTGTATCACAACTCACACCTGCTGGTACACCACATCACAATGGTGTCTCCGAAAGGAGAAATTGAATCTTATTAGATATGGTTCGATCAATTGATGAGCACATCAGAACTCCCAACTAGTTTTGGGGTTACGCATTGGAAACTGCCACTTCCACACTAAACAAATGTCCAACCAAATCAGCACCTAAGACCCACATGAGATGTGGTTTGGGACAGTTCCCAAACCGTAGACGAGCCTGCTGATACTCAAAACATCCCTCAGAGATCCGAAAGGACCCGTCAGAAACCCGATAAATGGTATGGGGAATCTTTCTTGATTGAAAGCGGGGAACCCTCGACTTATGAGGAAGCCATGAAACAACCTGATGCTGATGAATGGCCTATAGCCATGCAATCCGAGATGGAACCAATGTACCATAATGAAGTATGGACATTGATTGATTTGCCGAGGGGTGATAGACCCATCGAATGCAAATGGGTATTTAAACGCAAGCTTGATAAAGATGGAAATGTCCATGTTTATAAGGCTCGACTAGTAGCTAAAGGTTTCAAACAAATTCATGGTATCGACTATAACGAAACTTTTTCTCCAGTCGTTAAGTTTAAATCCATTCGGATTATCTTAGCCATTGCCGCATACTACGATTATGAAATTTGGCAAATGGATGTGAAGATAGCTTTCCTTAACGGGACACTAGAAGAGGATGTGTACATGACACAGCCTCTTGGATTCACAAGCTCGAAAGAGCCTAAGAAAGTATGCAAACTTCAAAGATTTGTTTATGGTCTGGAGCAAGCATCTAGGAGTTGGAATCTTCACTTCAATGAATCAATCAAAGAGTTTATATTCATTCAATGTGAAGAAGATTCTTGTGTATACAAGAAGGTTAGTGGGAGCAACATTGCATTTGTCGTGCTATATGTAGACGACATTCTTCTCATATGAAACGACATATCCATGCTTGAATCAGTCAAGGCATGGTTATGTAAGTGTTTCTCTATGAAAGATCTAGTAGAGGCATAGTACATTCTTAGAATTAAGATCCATAGGGATCAATCTAAGAGACTCATTGAACTGAGTCAAAACACTTATATTGATAAGGTGTTACTTAGATTCCGTATGAAAAATTCCAAGAAAGGTAATGTCCCTATGAGACATGGCATCTCTATTAGTCATGTTGACAGTCCCACGGACAGCATCGAAATAGAGAAGATGAACAAGATCCCTTATGCCTCTGCAATAAGATCTATCATGTATGCTATGCTTTGTACACGACCTGACGTTTCTTACGCTTTGAGTGTAACAAGTCGTTATCAGTCGTGTCCAGGACAAGAGCACTGGAAGGCCGTAAAGACCGTTCTTAAGTATTTAAGAAATACTAGATCCATGTGTCTTGTCTATGAGGGAGATAAAGAGTTACAAGTTGTAGGCTACACCAAGCGAGCTTCCAAACCGACAAAGACGAATCTAGATCTCAGTCTGGTTATGTGTTTCACATAAATGGTGGCACATTGTCATGGTGCTGTAACAAGCAAAACACTGTGGTAGATACTACAATGGAAGCTAAATATGTTGAAACATCAGATGCTACAAAGGAAACATGCTGGATTAAGAAGTTTGTGAGTGAGCTTGGTGTTTTACCTAGCATTGATGAGCCGATAGTGTTATATTGTGATAACACTAGTGCAATTGCTCAGGCCAAGGAACCAAGGTCACATCACCGCTCCAAGCATGTGCTCAGAAGTATCACATCATTCGTGATATGACGGAACGAGAAAATGTGAGTGTATGCAAGATACATACAGACAACAACATAGCTGGCCCATTGACCAAACCGTTGCCTCACGGCAAACATGACAAGCATGTATCAAGTGTTAGACTTAGATATATGCTTGGATGGTGTTAGGTTTAGTGGGAGCTATATTTTCTATATTTTGTCATAGTGAAGTCCTAATAAGACTATGTTGAATAATTGATTCAAATATATGTATGTTTATAGTTTGACTTTCTTTTCATACATATATCTTTATTTTGATTCCATTGTTGTCCATGTCTTCTAGCGAGGTCTTTGGAGTTGAGGATCCCAAATGAGAGACCCTCTACTAAGCTTAGAAGCAAGGGGATAACTTGTCCCTGATCAAATGTTCACTGATTGGAATCGAACATTGTAATGATTTAGTATGTACATGATTGTCTTGGTCACGTTTCTTAGACAAGAAAGGGAGTAAATGTACTCTAGTTATGCACATGGGTATATATCTTGGAACTAGTCGAAGCTATGATACTGGATGCGACCGCCATGAGAAAACTTAGAAGATGACATATCTGTGTCCTAAGGACTTCTCATCGAACTTATGTTAAATGGTGATTCTTAGATCTGTATGGCGGGAGTGCATTAGCATGAGACTTGCGTGCTTTGACTGTGTCAAACGTCTCCTGTAGAAGGGAGGCTATAAAGGCATATGTTGGGCATACTTGGAACATGTTGGTACATTGTTGTACATTAGAGGGGATTCGCACAAATCGGTTATGTCGATTGATTCATGAGATCTCGGTAGATTAATGGTGATTAAGATGGCCATCTCCAGTAGTAGTATTGGGTATCACATTAAGTCTATGTATCCGAGACAATACATGTGCAAGAGTATGGTGACACATATCTTACCATAGCTTGACTGTAGAATCACGAGGCGAAGGAATACCTTTACAAGTAATCGTCCAAGGGCAAGTGGGAGTGTTAGAATTATGAGGTCTTTGACACGTCATAATAAGTTCCCATTGAACAATTTGATTGTTCGTAGTAATTACTTATTTAAAGTTAAGTTCATACGTATATTATGTTTGACAATAATATACGTGTTGAGAATGAATTCGAAATGCATTAGGGGTCATGATGGTTTTACTAGGGCCCGCTCATGATTTATATGTTAGTAAAATACTTGGTTGATATTTTATTAACATATGACTAATGTCATTTCGATTCTAGAAGGTCACGCACATACAATGCACTTGATTTTCAATATGATTGAAACTTCCGGGTTAAAAGTGTAAATGTCAAAGAGTCAAGGGGAATTTAATTGACTTGTTTGACTTTGAATTCAAACACAATTAATATTGTATTAATTGGTGCTTAATTGTGGAAGCGTTACGTCTTTGGTTTTAATGTGATTAAACCGCAAATTCATCACACACTTATTATTGTAATAAATGGTGAATCTTTGGGTTTAATGTGATTAAACCGCAAATTCATAACACACTTATTATTGTAATAAATTCAGCACTAGCATGTTGGGCAGCTTCCCAGTACAATGCAGGAGGTGACATAGGTATTTGAACATCTTCCATATGAAGCTGGAAAAGTAAAACATGTTAAAAAAATTCAAGTTAAGTATCATATTCAAAAGTGTGGTTAAAGAAGTAAAATGAACGTACCAGTATAAAATGCGAATGAGCCGAGACGTGTCATAACACCAGCATTGCCGTTGGAGGGCCATTACCTGGTTTGACATATGCGGGAAAACACATGATTCCACCAGACAATGAATAAGAGAGAAAGACCACATTATACACAGTAGCGACAACATGTCCAACTTCCGGCAAGCACATCCACTTGTTCAACGGGGCATATGTGTCGCCATAATGAGCAATCTGCGCGATCAAAGAAGCGGTGTTCGTCCCAGCCAATAGGGTGTCGTAGAAAGCAGGGTCTTCATATAGAAGAAGAAATTTTAGTTGAAGAAGAAATTGAGGAGGGAAAAATGGAGGAAAAAATTGTGGTTTTGGGTCTTCATATAGACATTTCATTTAGGAGGGAAAAATTGAGGAATAAAGTTATTTTTGGAGGGAAAAGAGTTGGAAATTGCAATTTGGCACCAAAACTAAGTTAAAGTAACTTAAGGTAAGATAAAGTATTTAAAATTATGTTTTTGCCCCATTTTAACCCCAAAACCGCGTGTCAACGTTAAATTATAACGGAAAAGTTAACTTGGGGACCAAACTGCAACTTTCTGGCCACTTTCGGGAACTAATCTGCACCGGTGCCACTATTGGGGGCCAAAGTGCAATCTGGTGCCACTTTCGGGGACCATTTCGGCAATTTCCTCTTCCAAATTATAATAAAGTTTGTTGTTATATTTGTTGTTGTGTTAATGAGAATTATTAAATTTGTTGTTGTCGAATTTCGAAACAAGAACTAAGAAAGTTCACATTTTTGTTAAATTTAAGTTAATTTCCAAATTATAATAAAGTTTGTTGTTACATTTTTCTTGTTATATAATAAATTTAAGTTAGTTGTATATCTCATATTTTGTAGAAATTTATCTTCTTTATTGTTATTGTGCATGCTATATCTTATCAGAGCAATAACTGTCTTCAATTCAATTTGTTCTGTAAATAATTTGCGAATCTTTGATAAGAACTGATGCTATAGTCATGAATCGATTGTGGACTCTCAAAATGAAGACTGAAAGTGAACTTCCAAGTCTCACTGGGCACACACATATATGGCTCAATTTTATCAAGAATCAGGATAGTAAGATTTGTAATAAGATTATGTATAAACTTCTTTATAATTTTCCTCTACAGAAAATTTTACCATGGCCGGACGTCGTAAGAATGTTTCTTTGGGTGGGAAATGCAAATCGAGAGCTCGTCATTGCACAATGTCAACAAGGCTCAAGGATTATGTTCCGAACAAAAGGAAAAGGCAGAATGCCGAGGAATCCGCTAGCGAATCACCACCTTTGCCAATAGAGGGGTCAACTAGCCAAGAAGAACATGTGCCACCTGTGCCAATAGAGGGGTCAACTAGCCAAGAAGAACGTGTGCCACCTTTTGTACATACTACCCCGAGTCCGAACCCTGTGAATGTTGCCGATATATTGTTGCCTCCGTCTTCAATGAGTCGTGGCAACATAGACGATTCGATGGGTTATGTTGAGTTAGACTTCGACTCGATGATTGACGGGTCACCTATGTTTCATATTCCGGTTGACAACATAGAGATTCCAGTTGCTAATGCAAATCCTGTTGATATGGGACCCCTCGTAGATGTTCAGGTACAGGCACCTGCTCGTCGTGAAGGTCCTGCAAGGGGAGGTCGAACGAAAACCGGAGTGAGGGCCCGAGGGGGAGGTTGGGGCAGAGGTCAAGGGTCACATGGGAGAGGGGGAGCTACAGGAAGAGGTCAAGGGCCACATGGAGGGGAGGGAGATGACCGGAGCGATGGGACTGATGAAGGTCATGATGACGGAGAGGATGACGACAACGGCGTGGAAGATGGATGGAGGATTACGAGGGATCTGGGAGGCGGCCCCCAAGATGTTTCTATTCTTTACGGATTTGGTTGCCTTGCCAAGGAGATTAGGAGGGATGAAAACTGTCATGCGGTGCTCACTTGTCACACACGATCACAATCAATAAAGAGGTGGCATCCCGAGACACTACTGCCGGAGCACCAACAGTGGCAGGACTCGGCCGAGCAACAACAATACTTGGCACTTGTTAGAGGTTAGAAGACCTTCAAACTGTTAGTTAGTTAAATAGTTAATTACACAATAATATAAAATGCTGCTAAAGTTATGTATTTATTTTCAATTTGTATGATTAAAGACTAGTTTTTTAAAATTGCAATCCGGGTTCTGATTATAATGTGAATTCAGATTGATTTGTTGATGGGGTTGCATCAGCTTTTGGTATTTGCTTTTTGTATTTCTTGAGCTGGAAGAGTAAGACACCTTTTTGAACTTAGTAGAAGTAGAATATTTGTATCTCATGTGCGATTATCTCTGCCGGTACTGTGTCCATAATGGACAAGCATGATGCAGATCTAAGATGGATCTTTTAGTGTTTGCACCGTGTTTCCTGAGCTGGAAGATTAAGGCATGATATTTTCGAAGTAAAAGCTCCTAAATAGATGATCATATTCTGGTTTGTGAGAATCATGGCATATACATTGTCCATAATGGACAAGGATAGATGAGGGCACCATCTAACTTAGTAGATTAAGAGTAAATTATTTTCCTATTTCTTACACAAATCACATTACTTAACACTACGGGGCTATTGATTAGTAGATTAATAAATCACATTACAAATCACATTTAGATAATTTGCAATCTGGTTTATGATTGTTTTGGTGATAGCTTATATTTTTCTCCAAATTGCAGCTTGTCCTTTCTATCATATTCGTGACATTTTATTCGAGAGACATAACATGTCTCTCATCACTGCTTTCATCGAAAGATGGCATCCGGAAACTAACACTTTCCATATGCCTTTCGGCGAGATGAGCATCACGATGTTTGATGTGGAGCAAATTCTATGGATTAGATGTTATGGAGATCCGGTACGTCCATCAGAAAATGGGGTAGATGAGGTGATTTTGAGGACTATCGGTCAGGACGGCATCAAAAATAATACTAGTTTCAGGGGGAAACATATGATGAGGGTTGAGGGAGACCCTACTTTGTTGTCTCCGGCACGACGTGCAGCCTGCTACCTTTCTTACTTGTTCGGATCCACGTTGTGCCCGAACAAGTCTGGGGATTGTGTTCCACTGCCGTATACGGCCCTCTTCAATGATCTTGATGCCGCGTCCGGGCTTGCATGGGAGGCAGCCACACTTGCTTTCTTATATGATCAGATGGGCATGGGTTCGAGAGCTAAGGCAAAGCAAATTTCTGGCTGTTTGACTCTACTTGAGGTAAATGGACTGATCTTTTTTAGTTTTGTTAATATTGGACTCTTCTAAACCTTCTTAAATCGTCTTGTAGGCTTGGATATATGAGTATTTCCCAGCTTTCGAGGTGGGGACTACTAGTGCATGGATAGAAGGCCAGCCGAGAGTCACTAGATGGTCCAATATCGCTCGCACGCAGAAAACTACTCATGCACTGTTTGTCTATAGGCCGGCATTGGACGCGATGACCTCTACCGATGTGAGTTTTCTTACGGAATAGTTGATTTTGTTATAAGATGGGGTATAGTAATTCATGTTATATGATACAATATAGTAATTATAGTCATTCATGTTCTTAATAACTAGATAATACAGTATAGTAATTCGTGACCAATATACTTGTGTTTGTTTCCAACTAATATTGATTCCCCTTTTGGTCCTGTTCCTGAGGGTCATGTCGCTTACTATCACGGTACTATACGGTTTTTTGGTATCATTGAACCGTATATGCTGGATAGGATGTCTAGACAGTTCGGTCGAGTGCAACACATTCCGAGGAGGGTTATAGAGCCGCACATGTATGTTTTTGCTAAGAAGCCTCATTCGTACAAGAAAGAATGTGGCATCAATGATGCTCAGTGGGACGCACGAGAGGCACACAGACTGAATGGCGATTACTTAGGGCCCTTGGTAGTCCGCAGCCCCAGCCCTTGCTCTGCTGATTACATGGACTAGTTTCGGAGGGTGAGCCACGTTCGTGTGAGCAATCCGGATAGGCTGAATGAGCCGGCTGCACCCCCTCGCCCCACCCAGTTTGCTCTTGATTCAAGGGTATGATATTTTGTTCGTCATCTTCAAATTTTATAATCTATTTATTACTTGTTACGAACTATGTTTGATTTTAATTAACCCAATTGTTTTTCCAGGATTGGCAGGTCATACGGGAAGAAGCACTTCGTGTAAGTGGAAGTCGTGATACGGAGGCACTCGTGGCGGCGATTGAGAAAATATGTGATGTCATCAGAAATCGACCTTACTGACCGATGATTATGTGTTATATTTTGAAGACAACGTTTTAATTTCCTATCATTATGTATTTTATGGATTCCGTCCGTACTATGATTCACTACTATTATGAAGTTCGTGTTAGGTATTGGATGATTTATGTTATATTGCTATACAATATTTAGTTCGTGTTATGTATTGAATGATTATTGTTCCTATCATATGTTTATTTCGTATTATGATTCACTAGTATTATGAACTTTCCTTATGAATTATATATACACTATCCTAACCGATATGTAATTTTTTTTAATCATTCGTGAGAACAACTTGAAATACATATTGAACATCAATCGTGTATACTAGAAAAGTTTGAAGAGACGATAAATCCAAACAACATAAACAACATAAAGTTTACAACTACTTATCCGTTATAGTTCCAAAGAACATACAAAACGTGTAGAAACGTATTTTAAATTTTGTATGGTGACGTTTCTGTTTGTTTTTGTCTTAAACTCAACAAAAGAGAAGAAATATAGAACGTTTGTTTATGTAAGGTGACGATTCCTCCCGTTTGTGCCTTAAAATCGACAAAAAAGAAGGAAGACTGAACGTGTGAAAAAGTTTCGTAAAGGGTAAAATCGGAAAAAATTCGCTCCGTGGAAATAAGCGCCGTGGAAATATATGCACCCACTTTACTCACTCCTATTTTAAATCGAGATTGTATAAAGTTAAATACCATGATTTCAGACTCATATTAACCACAAACAATGATTCTTTTTTTTATTAGACTTTACCACAAATTTGAGACGAATGGACTACACTACCCTTGGATACATTTATCTTCCCAAACCCACATTTCACACCTCATATCACACCTCTCACTCAAAAATAAAAAATTCCCACATAAAAAATTCCATTATTTTCTTCTTCTTGGTAAGATACATCTCACCCATTCTTCTCGGTAAGATACATCTCACCCATGTTTTTTGGTCCTTTAAAGTAGTTTTTTTTTTGCAAAAGTTTGAATATTTTTCAATTTAGTTGAGTTAAAACCACGTTTTCAATATAGTTGAGTTAAAATCCCGTTTTCAATTTGTTATGTACTCTATGTCTATTTTGTTTTTGTTATTTAAAGGTTTTTCAACAAAAGTTTGAATATTTTTTAATTTTGTAGATTTTAAAATCATGTTTTTCGATTTAGTTGAGTTAAAATCATGTTTTTAATTAATTTATGTACTTTATATGTATTGTGTGTTTGTTAGTTGGAGGTTTTTGAACAAAAGTTTGAATATTTTGTAAGATTCTTATGGATATATGAGTAAATTTGCACTAAATATTGAATCTTTTTAAATTGAACACAAGACTTTGAGTTTAAATAATGTTTGAACTATGAATTTATGTTCTGTGTGTTACGTGTATATAATTTAAAGATTTTTGATGCTGTTTTGTAATAAAAGTTTAAATCTTTGGGTATTATGTTAATATAGTCTCGTTTTTTTGATAAAGATAACACTGTATAATCAAATATAATCGATTATAATGCTATCAAGTAAGAACCCTTTCCAGCCACCACTAAGCCTTGCTCTTTCTGCCAGGTATTTGGTATTGTAAACTTTTTGCATCTCGTCCATAAGTGTAGCTATTGTACCACGTTTGGTAGATGCATTTTGCAAAACAAGTTTGGAAGTAACTAAGAAACATGGATACAAAAATCAGCATGGAGTGCAGAAAATGACGAACGGAACATTCAGTTTCTGTCAAAAATCGATTACTAGCCAGAAACCATGAGTCACATTTGATCTGATCATTAGTTTTGCAAAGCTAGGGAACCTGGTCCCAAGATTTGCTTCGATTGAACGGGCTCGGTCCATGACAGGTGATTCGATATGTGTTAATCACTCAGGACGGACGTAGAAAATAATGTAAGTGGTAGCACAATTGTTAAAATATAATATCATTAAAAAAATTTAAAAGCTAATACAAAAAAGTATGATAGGGATATTACAAAATTCAAATTACAATTGACCTCGACGCTTTGTCATGCTTTGAAACCTCTGTATAATAGCTTCATTTGACACGCAATTGAATATATCTTTTTCAATATAAATCACTAAGTTATCATTCATCCATTCATCACACATTCGGTTGCGAAGACGAACTTTTACAATATTCATTGCAGAGAAAGCTCTTTCCACGGTGGCGAGCAAATTGCTGAAATGGTCCTCGATAGTATGACCGAGTTGCACTTTGGTCCCCAATAGTTACACGGTTGCACGTTAGTCCCCGGAAGTGGCCAGAAAGTTATACTTTAGTCCCCATGTCAAGTTTTACGTTAACATTTCAGGTTTAAGAGTTAAAATTGGGGTGAAAATATAATTTTAAAGATTTAAAGTTGATTTTTTTTTGCCCCAATTGGTGCCAAAATGAAACTCCACAACCCCCTCTTGCCAAAATTCCCTTTTTTCTTCACCCCAATTAGGGTTGTGGAGTTTCATTTTAGCACCAATTGGGGCAAAAAATCAACTTTACGTCTTAAAAATTATATTTTTACCCCAGTTTTAACTCCTAAACCTGATATGTTAGCGGAAAACTTGACGTAGGGACTAAAGTGCAACTTTTTGGCCACTTTCGGGGACTAACGTGCAACCGTGTAACTATTGGGGACCAAAATGCAACTCAATCATACTATCGGGGACCCTTTCAGCAATTTTCTCCACGGTGGCTGTTACAATATTCAATATACACACATATTAAGCTTTTCTTGATTATCATAACTACAATTGCCTCAAAATTGATCAACCAAAGTCACAAAATTGGTTTTTTTTAAAGATATATATATATAATGATATAAATCTAAAGTAAAAGTTTCTTAGTTATTCAAAACAACAAATTTGATTAGAATTTGACACAAAATATTAAAATTGTGAATTTGTGATATAGTGTGGCCGTGTGGTGTGAACAAACCTGGAGTAAAGGTTAAGAAGTATTTGAAACGTTGGCTCAATAAATAATTTAAATTAAGGGTAAAATAGTAATTTTTAAAAAGGAATAAAACAACAATTTCATATACCAGATTCAAGAGGAGCACTTGCTACCTAATGCTCCTCTTTGAACCCGTTCCTGAATCCACCTCACCCGTAAAACCTCCTCCTTAGTACTGCATGCATAGATGCCGAGACATATATGTTAAGAATTATGACCTCAATCTAATTCCTCCAACCCAAGAATTCCAAAGACAACGAAAAAAATAATTGCGAAAAGAGTGTAATAACTCATAACTATATGAAAGCATCCATTGTTATAAGATCTAGCAGATTCAACTCTAGCAAATCAGTGTAAATTCACAGACCATAATATGCTTACAATAATATATCTTGCAAAAGTTGGTAATAACCCAAACTTCACAATATATTACAGTACAATTGTACAGGGTAGCAATCGTCAACAGATGCATCTTTTCCCGTTGAGAAAAACGTTCATCATGAACATCAAGGATACTGATATTAATTATTTTCAGAATCGAATTCGAAGGGTTAAGCCATGTTGCAGGAAGCCAGGAACTACGGAACAACATCATGGGATCGAACGCTCATAGAGGGGCAACGCTCCGAGGGCTTCGCGCTCGGCTCTCTCCCTCTTTATCTGCACCAGAAAAAGAATACTATGATTTTGCTGGGAACAAATCTACAATGTTACACAAGCTTGACAATGGAGCCACAACCACATACTAAAGAAGTGATAAACCATACAAAAATCATTGTTAATTTAGTTCTAGATAGTGAGACGACCGAACTGCATTTTAATTCTAAATATGACATTGTTGCAAATTAGTCTATTAAAGTGACTCAATGACTCAATTGTTGCAGTATCATCTCCTAGAAATAATGAAAAATGCACTTCATTAGTTTCACATTTGTCACTTTCGAAGACTATAATACAACTCTTGTTTCACTATCAGAGACTAATCTACAATTATATACATAGTTGTGAGTAAATTGCATCCCACTATCTTAGACCAAATCGATCATTACCTCCTCTATACACTATACCCAATTACCCACTACCCGGCCGAAGGCAGTCTGGTACATGCAAGTGATGATTGGATAAACGGATTATCCAAATCAACCTAAGTGGATATTAAAATCAGTCTAGATCACTACTAATTATATGAACAGGAACATACACGAGTTTTTGCTTAGGTGATAACATGAATATAGTTATCTAGGTATTAAATTTATTAAAGACCATCAGATTTAAGTGTTTTTATTAAATACTGATCTTGTGGCTGAGATTCAATGAGGAATCTCAGCTACTACAAACTTCAGTTTAGTTAGCGGTGAAAGGATAAATGCATGTATAGAATCTCAAGTAAATACTATGCAAATATAAGATTTACGTGGCTATTAGCCTATTGATATATGGTCCAAATTTTTATTAGGTCTCTCATTTAATCATTATGCATATTTCTTTCATATTATCTTTATTATATTTGTAAGAAGTACATATTTTAATTGTTAATTTAGTTATTCATTTTTGTACTCATTGTTTATAATATTTTTTACTCGCTATATTCGATAATTACCATTCTCATTCTACAAAAAAAAAGTAATGCAAATACAAGATTCAAATGAAATAACTTACAAGTGCCAACATGTCCTTTAGGTAACTTCTGAATGGTGTTTGCATAGCCTGAAAACACTCAAGAACTATTAGTTCAACATCATTTAATATTTATAACTTATTAGATCCAACGGGTAATACAAAAATTTAGCCAGAAAAGAAAATATCATTATTGTAGTTGACAACTATATGTTGATATCATTATTTTAAAATAACTTTAATGTCTTCAATATATATCTATGTTTACACAAACATTTGATATCGAACTTTCCCGATTCTAACCTTGGCGTCGGCCATAAAGGCATGAACAATCTCACGATGCTGTCAAGCAAAAATCATCAAAATATACCAATTGCTAATAATCGTGATATTTTACCGAGCTTTTATTAAGAAATTATTGACAATAGATGGAGTAACCCAAGATCTTATATATTGACTCGGGAGTTCGCCGACTTCCGATATAGAATGTGCATCCTAACACTCCCCTAACGTGTAACCCAATCGTCGGCGGAATTTTCCTAGCCGATATTATTTGTCGGAACAACATCGGCGGGGTTACACGTGCCTCATTAGCCGATTTCCGATGTGGAACGTGCACCTTAACACTCCCCTCAACACTCCCCCTCACTTGTAACTCGATCATAAGCGGAATTTTTCCTCGCCGAAATTACTTGCTGGAACAACATTGACGGGGTTACACGTGCCTTATTAACTCGGATTTAGCTCATAATACCATGTTAAACGTCTATAGGCTTCCACCCTAAAACCAATTGGCAATAGAGAGAGTATCCCAAAATTTTATATATTGTCCCAAGAGGACACCAAGTTCCGATATGAGACGTACACCTTATCATTAATCAAGCACCGAACCATCTTGTGTAATATTATTTGTCCCTTCATTTCAAACTAAGTTAACGTTAGATACCAAACTTTGATCACAAATTAATTTTTATTTACACATCTTTAAAATATAAAATTGATGACTTTGAATTCGTTTTCAAAATATTTTCGGAATATCATCTTTTTATAATTTTATACAATATATATATAAACTAATTAATGATTATAGTTGTATTTTCAAAAGCCTGAAGTCAATTAAAATAAAATGAAGATAGTAGATATCATTTATATATAAATAAACTAAAATAGGTACAAAATTATCAATACAACTTAATTTCTATCCCTTTTTAAAACTGTTATCAAACATCTAAACACGTACCTGAAGCTCTGGAGTAAGATAGTCGTGCTTCATGGAGAGGTCCATAGCTCGTTTGAGTCGTTGATTACGAGCATCAACGACCTCTCGAGGAAGACGACTCAGTGCTTCCTTGATGTCCAAGTCGTAATACGGGTCGTACAAGTCATCGTAGCGTAGCCCGTATCTACGTAGACGCTGATCGATGCTTCTCTTATGGAGAGCTGCGAGCGGATTCTTCTTCGGATCAATTATCCAACGACTCAAATATGACATCGCCATTTTCATACATTCTACATTTTTTGCTTGCTACTATATATACGTATTTGGATATTAGTAGATGAGGATTGTTCCAGAAACTAATGATGCTTCTAGAGTCAAGCCATAATCATTAAAGTCAAATGTGTGTGGCACGCTCCTAGCCATGAAATAAGGGGATTTTATTTTCACCAACATCGGATGAGTAGTATCACGTCTTGTCTCTTTTGTATTGTGTAGATGTAATTTTCTTATGAGGCAGAATCTGATGAGCGAGTGATTAACGGACATTCTCAAGTCTCCTAACTATATGACGCACATCTCACAATTTACCTCCCACAATTCTCTAGAGCAGGGGTGGCATGACCGTTAAGATTGATGTTCATGTTTCTTATGAAATAACGGTTTCTTTATTTTAGCAATTGCAATTCATACCTCTTTTTTGGAATTGAAGCAATAATTACTTCTTTCATCGCTGTTTTAGAAATTTTTTATCATAAATTCTTATTAGGCGATAATAAATAATATAGTCATATGAAGTTTTGTTAGACTCATTTTAATATATATATATTTATGAAATATCAACTTTGTACAATTATTACACGTGTAGAATTAGATATCTTCGCCTTTTAAGTCGTGTCTTGATGATCAAGAAAGTCAATTGAGACTTACGTCTAGCTAGCGACTGAGGGAGTAATAGATTCATGGGTGTATATTTACCTTGTCTGCTTATGTATGTTGAATTTTATTTTCATATTTATGTTTAACATGTATCTTATGGCACATTTTGGACAATCCCTTATTTTACGAATGTTTTTATTTTTTATTTTTTAAATATCTTTAAATAGAGATCCATTTTGACATATTTCAATATTAATTAGACAGAAGCAATATATATGGTGGAGCGTATGTTATTGATATGAATGGAAGAGAACAATAAATTGTTTTGTGAAATAATTTTCACAATTGTGGAATATAAAAATAAATGAGAGTATTTGATAATCTGATGAATTAATAATCCGATGAAGATATGCTTTTCGAAATACATCCCATTGTGAGAATATATTATCATGCTTGCAAATCCACCATTTGAGCCTCCAAGTCTCAATTCTACTTGATAATATATAGCCTTCTTATGTTGAACTATACTCTCAACTTAAGTTAATTAGACTTAAGCAAGCATCGATAGGAATAACCGTAGAAGAGATTTGTGATGACTCCTAAACTTGTTTAAATTGATGATATTAATATTTTATTGTTTAAACATTAAATTTTACCATTAGTAGCATAGGAGTATTTAAAATACCCCTAAAAATATACAGAAAAACTCAATTTAGTGTCCACTGAGCGACCAACTTTGACCTACAAGGAACGTCTGTGATCGCAACAGCCAAAGTTGAAAAAAGATGATTCAAATGGGATTTTTAACAAACGTGGTTATTCTTTAGTACCGTTTTCCCTAAACAATTTTAAGAGGTCAACTGATGTTGGAAAGCAAAAATAGGAGCAACGATATAAAGGCACTTTCAGACTCGATACAGGCTTGTGTGGTACATTATCGAACATTTAGGTAAACCAAACGAGATTTCTCATTCAAAGTGACAAAAAAATATTACTCAATATTACATGGCTGCAGAGAGTAGTGACTTCAGACGAGCAGGTGTTCCAGTGAGCTGATTTCCACTAGACTGCATGCACTCAGGCCAAGTATTTGAACAAGTTCGGGTTATCCTTGTCCCTCTCAAGGTAGTCTCGGGTGATCAGATCTTCGATTCTCTTCTTGATTGCTTTCACATCAGGCTGATCAAATAGAACAAACATATTAACCCTTCGGTACACATGAAAAGAGGACTCGGACGGGTTCAGAAAGATAAATTGACAGTGGTTGCATTTTAGAATTTTTTTTGACACAGAATGGATTGACAGATTTATTTAGGAACTGTAATGAGGATAGCAGAGAGTCAAGTTCAGCATCTCCTTAACCAGTAACATAGTGAGTGTTGTTATAAGTATTCTGGTTAGGAAGTTCAAAAAAATATAGTGCTCCCACCTCATTCACACCCCAAATTGCATAACAGAGGTTCAAGATAAAAAAATATTCATAACATGAAAAATGATTTAACAGGAAACATGTCCTCCATCAGATGGTACCTTAAACATGCGCCCTAACTGTTCCACACACTCCATAACCAATTGTTGATACCCCAAGACTTTCCGACTCTTCATAATACGAACAATGGAGGCATCAATTGCATATCTTCTGTCTTTATCAACATCTTCAATAACCTTTTTCTTCTCGTCTACGGGGGGGAGAGGGATCTGCATTCAACAAAACTTACTTTAGCTCTATAAATGAAATTGATGAATTATGTTGTGTTAGTTATACCTTGATCCTTCTCATTTTATCGGTGAACTTTGAGTTGAACTCAAAGACATCAGTCTGAGAAATAGTTTTTGTGCTCGGTTCTTTGTTCAGAATCTTATACTTTGCACATGAAAGTGAATGAAGCAATCGAATGACATCGTCATCTGATAGATTTAGCTGAGTCATAATTTCCTGATAACTCAATTTATCCGCAGCATTGAACAACAGCAGAGCAGAAGCCTAACAAAATAAGGTCACGTCAGCATCCATAATATAGATGATGCTAAAACTGAACAATAATATCGTATTTGATGATTCATAATTACCTGATAAGTTGTTACAATCAATTCCATTGTTTTCGGGTCGAATTTCCCATTGATGTTACAAGTGCCCAGAGAAAATATCCAAGTCAGCT
This sequence comes from Echium plantagineum, assembly GCA_003412495.2. Lineage (NCBI taxonomy): Eukaryota > Viridiplantae > Streptophyta > Magnoliopsida > Boraginales > Boraginaceae > Echium > Echium plantagineum. The sequence continues at coordinate 37,755,368 of CM016561.1, read as the reverse complement.
TTCTGTGCTTTGTTTTGGTTTGGTAGAACTCTTTAAATACTTCCACACATTTGACCTGTTGCAAAGGCACGAGTGGAAATACATTAGTAAAAGTATGGCTTAACAGCATGTATATTCAAGGTACACGGAAAATCGGGACAATCCAGTAATATGAACTTGCCATTTCAGATGGAAGATTAAGGTCAAAGGACTTGTAACTTGGCCAGAATCCAGTAGTCAGGACTGTGACAGTCAAATCAATTCCAGGATTTGCATTTGGATTGTTAGTGAGATACTCCTCAAAACTGGCTTGATTTTCCCTCGCCAGTGTCAGATCAGTGACCTGATAAATGAGAGATAAAAGATAAATATCTACTACCAATATTTCTTATGAACTTCCTCTCGCAGACAATCAATGATAACTTACCATTCCTTCCATCTTCGAGGTAAACTGGCCACCACATTGTTGCTTCAATTTAGTCAAGATACTCCTCTCATGCTCATCATTAGCACTCTTATCAAATAATAATCTCCGAGCAAGCTTTTTCCTGTAACCAATAACATCTTAAGCAATTTTTTTTTCTGGACTCAGGAAATACGCGGCAATCCAACCAACAATGAAGACACTACAATCACCTGTAGAACTCTGCGAACAAGTCTTTGTCACTTATATAAGCAAGCAACTTCACTACCTGCAATATGTCATGGTTATAAGATGTAATGCACAGCTCCTTACAAAAGATGTCCTGTAAGCCCAACGTACCTTCTCAAGTGTCTCCTCAATAGCTTCATCACTCAACTTTTCACTTCCTCCTTTTTTCAATATATTGTCACAGAATGTTGCAAGAAGTTCAGCACTTGAGCTTCCAGCAACACCTTTATTGCAGAATAACTCGAAGGCTTCTTTGAGAGCCTAATGCAAAAGATTTCAACGGATAATATAAGTCAAAAGAAATAGTGTGAAAAGATATCATATAGGTTCAAATCACTTATGTCGCACACACCTTATGGAAGAGCGTATGATTCATAAAACATTCATTTACATATGCTAGGTACTTGTCATGCAATTCTATCACCTTACGAACGAAAACCTGAAGAAAACAAGGTTTAGTCAGTCAAATTTCAGGTTAAATTATAACTAGAGATACGAAACCATGAAAATAACCTGTTCCTGCAATCCAACAACATCTCTCTTCTCTGCCTGTAGGGAACATGCAAATATTAGATTCAAAAAGAAAATAATTTAGTAACTCCTAGCAAATACATCAGAGATTTCAGACTACAAATTTTCCCTCTGAAAACTTAGTGTCTTATTTACATACTTTAATTTGTCACTAACTCCAAATTTAAAGGAGAGAAAGTGTATATTCACAGAAGATCAAATCCACAAACAAACGAACAACAGAAGAATTTTGAATGTCCCACATAAGGTATTGTACAAACCTTCTTATTGCTTGCAGCATCTTCAGCTTGCTTAACTAAAGCTGTGCCCTCAGCAGTAACATGCTGCAAAAAAAATTCAAATATTCACGTAACTATATAGCACCGCAATTACAAAGTAAACAAACAGAGGAGGAGAAATCACGAACCTGCTTAAAAATATGAGCAACTGGTTCCAAACCTCGAGGTATCTTAGAGAAGAGACGGTACATCCTCGACAAATCCCCCACCTTCGATAATTAAACAGAAGCATGTAAACTATAACATGAATCTAAACGTGCACAAGAGTGAAAACATATATCATTGTTGCATCAGAAACTACCTTATCATCTCTAAGTAGTGCATGGCATCCAGAATGCTCCTTCTCCAAAAGTTGGGTGGCATACACAGCCAACAACTCATGTTGTACTTTCTAACAAAAGCAAGAAATGATAAGCGGTTAACTTAATAGGTTCCTATCATAGCTGATCATGAAAAGATGATCATTGTATTAGAAAAGCTATAACTGTCTACTTCTACAGCTATAACTAAAATCTGAATGCATTAGCATAAAACAAACCTCAAGCAACTTCGTCTCACTACTAACATGCAAGTAATGAGCAACTCTATCCTTTTCCCGTTTCAGACACTCTTCAGCCTGAAACTCATAAAATTATCTACGGCAAAGGGAAACGATGGAGTAGAAAAAATGTAGGTAAATAAGACAACAATGTGAGATGTACTTTCAACATATAATCTGGACATGAATCTTCCAAGATCCAGTTAGAAGCCTTCCTAGAATAGTAAGCTGCAGTATCTTTTAGCATTGCTGCTTCAAAGTCATTATCATAGTAATCCATTTGACCCATCCCAATTTCAACAAAAATATCAAGTACATTTTTCAACAAGGCTCTATCTATTTGTTCTCCCTCACGTTCTTGATCAATCTGTGAAATAGTAATAACTTGTAAGGCAGGAGATTAGGGAAAAAGGAAAAGAGAACAAAAAAGGACAACCAAGCCTTACCAAAGATATAACAGCATCCCTAACTTTTTCCTTCAACTCCTGGTAGACCTGCATTCAAGAGAGTTCAATTAAGATTTCTTGACATATGAAGTACATGAAAAGACATCTGTGGTTGAAAATTCAAGTCAGGCCCAACACTATTCTGGAACATTTAGCACACTTTTACCGAGAGCAGCACGACGTTAGAAACAATAAATGACTTGAGATGGAAGGTTAATGCCCCACATATCGAACTGCCAGAGACAAGGTAAAATAGAAAACTCATCAGGGAGAAAAACATACCAAGGCCCTGAAGCAAGTTAGTCCAACTTCATTCAATGGTGGAAGAGACCTCCTAGCTATGAAATATCGATCAAGATAGTGGAAAAATCTTGAAAGCCACCTGACCATAATTTTGTGATTTGACCACCTCTTTACAAGCTCTCTCAACATGAATTCATCATGCTTTTCCCTCAATGAAGGTAATACCTGAATCAATATACGTGGTGGCGTTTATTAGCACAAGCTGGTATCTATGATCTTTTTCATTATCCCATATCAATTATATTATAATCAAGTTGTGACAAGAGATGTTTCTTTGTGTTAAGAGTCTATGGGGTTCCACTCTAAAATCAATTGGCAATAGAGGGAGTAGTCCAAGATCTTATATACTGACCCGGGAGGACATCAACTTCGGATGTGGGATTGTGCATCTTAACACTGCCCCTCACGTGTAACCCAATCGTCGGCGAAATATTCCTCGCCGGTATTAACTGCCGGAAACAACGTCGGCACGTTATACATGCCTCAATAACTCGGGTCTGGCTCATGATGCCATGTTAAGAGTCTGTGGAGGTCCACTCTAAAACCAATTGGCAATAGTGGGAGTAGCCCAAGATCTTATATACTGAGACCCGGGAGGACATCAACTTCGGAGGTGGGAATGTGCATCTTAACACTTTGAATCTCCAATAAATGAATATATGAACAATTATTTGGTTTGTGTGTGTTTGATAACAAACAATTAACTAAAGCAAAACAGAGGCAGCATATTGGGCACTAAATGTATAATGATCTATATATCTTTAGTATTGTTCAAGGTGATCATGGATCACATGCCATGAAAAAAAAAAAACTCATTTGGCAACCGTCTCCCATTGCTCTATCACCACCTAACGTGCTCTCTCTTCTAGTTTTCAGTTTAAGAGGAAATCTAAGAGCTCCCATGAAGTTACATAATCTAAGAGCGCTTCCTTTTTGTGGCAAACATGAATTGGGTGTCTCCTTTTCCTTACCCTTCTCACATGAACCGAACTTAAAACAATGGGGAGTGTTCCCTTCCCCTTCCCACACCTCAATTGCTCATTTGTGCATAGCTCATACGATTATTGGTTGGAAAGCATCAGCTGATAATTTTTCATATTATAGAGTTTCTACTATTTGTTAGTGTCTCTGGTTCTGGACAATCATATAATGCGTAAACGACTGACAACTTTACACTCTTTTGAAATTATAATCAATAAAGCTATACATAATTTTCTAACTTACAACCATCTACAACAAAAAACTTCCAAAGGAAATAAGGGCCACTAAAGAGGTAGAAACCATGTTTTCAGTACTACAAGATGTGATATAGTGTAACAAAAATATCTTCATAAAGTAAATTGAAGTGTTTCACTATTTTAAATCCAAACCAGGCGAGTATGCATCCTAATTCTACGACGGTGCCCACATAAAGAGACACCAGTCAATATGTCAAGTAAACTTAATGAACACAAGAAAATAGAAACCTTACCGTCGACCCAATGTACTCTTCAAAAGAGTCCTTATATTTGTCGTATAACTGTTGAGAGTAGTCATGGGGAGGCTTTTGTGTACACATGTTGTAAATAGTTCTATCATTGATTAAGGAAATCAATCATGGTTCAAAAACTAAGAGCATATATAATAAATCACAAGACTAACAATAATCGATGAATGGAAGGTTAATATGGATACGTGTAAAGAATCATATATTCCTCTGAGCTGAATTGGGGCTCTGGCAGCCCCTCTAAAATGTTTTTTAGCTTTATAATTCCTTTCTGCATTATGTCCCATCCATTTTCTAAATCTATCGTACTCCGTTGAGCAATCGACATTGCAACACCCTCTATCCCACCCTCAAAGACTCCTGTGCTTTCTTCTCACTGTAAATAAACAAGAAAAGTAAATAAAACGTTTTCAGAAATTTGCTTAAATCATATAGCGCCTTACAGAAATCACCAAATACATTAAAGAAAATAAACTATTATGCATATCGAGACCTACCCACACACATACGAATTTCAAACTTCAGAAGCAACTTACTGATACAACCAAACGAGTGGCGGAGGCAGCCTACTTTTAGGTTCTCCCTCCATGTGTTCGAAGAAATTATGATTTATGAACTTAAATTTTTTTCTCTAATATTAGTAAACTACTTCAAAAATTCTACGATCGAGCTCCTCAATCTCATTTTCAGCCTTTGGCTATGAACCAAACAAAACCAACTAGGAGGGATCAAATACGATATCCCCATCAAACCCAATTTTCGGTCATCTCTCCGTTAAAACCCTAATTTCTAGGTACTTCATAAAATTTATGTCCAACAAATTATTGATAACATCAACAAAATTCAACCCATAATCCGGAAACTTCATGAAATAAAAATACTTAAATTACAAAAACGAAATATCACTAGACCCAATCGGACCCTATTTTTAAGTCATGGAACTAAAATAGCAAAATAGATAATTAAAACAATATTTAATCATATTAATAAAAAATCGAGAAAATAAAAATACAAAAAGTGTAGCAAACAATTCAAAAAAATAAATCAACATCTTCAAATAAGCTAATGAAAGTAACCAATAATTAATATATCTTTTACGATGTCGAGGGCTCGATTCGAGTGCTTGCGATGACAAAGATCGAAAAAAAAGCGAACGAAAATAAAAAATAAGCATTAAATATATAAAATATGTGTATAAGATTTTGATATACCTGATGATGAAAAAAAAAAGGATTTGAAGGTGTTTGATGATCTGGAGTGGAGCAAATTTGATGTATTGAAGAAAACCTCAGGGCGAGATTTGATTTTTGTTGGGATAAATTTTTTCGGCTTTTAAGTGTTACTTTTTCGGATCATTAATAATTGCTTTTTTCTGTGTCGTGGACTTGCAAAGTTCTATTGAATGACTAATATGCCCTCAGCTAAATTGATTGTTTCGTTTTTGGTGTGGAATTATTATTTTACCCCTCATGTGTAGTGTTACATTTTAAATAGGGTTAATGGCTTGAAACATCATTCATGTTTCGAAAAATCCAGTTAGATCACTAATTTTTCAAACCGACCATATAGATCACTATTGTTGCACAACCCTATAAGGTTCGGTTTGCTAAACAATAATCTCAACAGTCTGATTCAATTCGGGTTCGCTTTTCTTGCCTAATTTGACAGTTACGAATATCATCAAGAATGGTTTACACGACAAATTCCTAAAGATATTGGAAATTCACCAAGATTCCTAAAGATTGGTTTTGTGTTGGTAGTGTGATCGTTTTAACTATCATATTAAAATATTGTATAAGTGGAGAAATTTGGCTAAATAATCATAGTCAATGAAACAAACAACAAAATAACCACTTCTTTTTTCTCTTTGCCTACATAACGTAACCAAACTCCATCTAGAATGACTAATTTACCTTTGTCTTCCATCAAAATATGAAGAGGCATTATTCATTCTTATTCCCCAAGTTTCACTTTTCAACTCTTCTCCATCTCTTTCTAACATAAACCTTTTGAACTTCTCTCTAAAATCAAGTCACCATATCTTCTCCATAGCAAAAAAATTGAAGCTTTTTGGATATAAACCAATATAAGTATTTTTCGTTTTTTTTTTCCTGTATTGTTGTGTTTTTTAGTCAATTTTCACAATATGCGTTTTTTTGTTAATTTTATGTGTTATGCGTTTTTTAGTTAATTTTATGTGTTATGCGTTTTTATTATGCGTGAATTCTGTTAAATAATCACACTTCTAGCAAGATTTGAACATGGCAGCAAGGTTCTTGTATTATTCATTCGGAAATTTGTATGTGTCGATTGTTATGCGTCTTTTTCACTAACATTATTCTATTTATGTGTATGCAAAGTAGTAGAATATATTGTTGGTTGTTTATGAAGAGTAATTCTGAATTTATGTAATTTTCTAACACTTAAATACACCAGAATACACTTGAAAACACCATAATATACTAGTCTTATTTACAAAAGTTTTGACATGTCTTTTCTCCCTTTTTTGTAGTTGCCTTTCAACTAACTTACACCTGATGTTGTGGAACTTGAGAAAGATTACTACAAAATGTGATGGAATGGTTGAAGACACATGAAAAAACTCCTCCAACATTTACAAGTGTTGGCGTGGGTAACAACATTGATGAGGATAACATGCCAAGATTCCTAACAATCACAGTAGCATTTCAAAAGCTAGACATGAAAGTTGTGGACGGTTTTAAGCGTATTGGGTAAATAATGGATGAGCTTGAACAAAAAGTATCAACTTTGGAGAGAGAGATACCAAATGGTAAAAAGATGGAGATGAAGGTTGTTTCTCGTTTTAGAAGCATCGTCTCTTACGAGCTAGATATGTTCAAGTTTAACTTGAAAAAAGATGTGAGGGAAGAGTTGAATTTGCAGCCACCTAGTGAAAGCCCCCTCGGTCGTTTATGAGTTGAAAGATGATGTTCTAGTTCCAATGGAGGATAATAGTTAGTTATCATCTAGTTACTTTTGTTAGTGATGAACAAGTACTTTCAACTTAATTGGTGTTTATTTTGTTAGTTACTTTTGTTTAATTTAGTAACTTTCAGCTTCTTTGGTGTATTTTGGTGTATTAGTTCGGTGTATTTTGGTTGATTTCGGTGTATTTTGATGTCTCTCGAAATTCAAGTATTTTTTTTGTAAATTAGTGAAGAATTGAGTTTCGAACCTAGGACCTTTTTGGTCACTAGCAAGAACCTTTTCCACTAGGCTGCTCGATTAACTCTCGAAATTCAAGCATTTTATGTGTTAAAAAATCAAAGAACTAGCTAAAGGAAGCACAATTGAACACTTCTAAAGAGTAAAAAACACTTATGAACACTAAAGAACACCACAATACACCAGAAATAATAAGATTCAAAATTAGATTACAACATAAATCAAAATTAACTGCACACTCAAATGGATCATTAGGTACATTACCATACTCTTCATTTCCTCGTAATCAAAGGTGTTAAAAGTCTATGAGGTTCCAGTCTAAAACCAATTGGCAATAGAGGAGTAACCCAAGATCTTATATATTGACCCGGGAGGACATCGACTTCCGATGTAGGACGTGCATCTTAACAACCCCCTCACGTGTAACCCAATCATCGGCGAAATTTTCCTCGCCGGAACAACATCGGCGGGTTACACATGCCTTAATAATTCGGGCTTGGCTCATGATACCATGTTAAGAGTCTATGAGGTTCCACTCTAAAACCAATTGGCAATAGAGGGAGTAGCCCAAGATCTTATATATTGACCCGGGAGGACATCGACTTACGATGTGGGACGTGCATCTTAACGAAAGGGATCGTGATATATGTTATACAAGTAGTGTTGAATGGATGACTTAAAACGAAATTGTCTTGATTCAGATTGTGTACCGCCACCAGCAGAAGAAGAAATAGTCCTTTCAGAGGAAGATCGTGAATTATTATCATCAGCAATGACCAATTGTGTGGATCTCTACCTTCATCCGCCGATAGGTTTTGCCAATTACACTAGTGAGGAGATGGAGATCTAGAGGTCGGAGTTTCTTTGGTGCACAATACTTCTCGGTAACATGGGCAGTTGTTTTGATCGTCATCACGATAAGATAACCTCCTCATATGTTGAGCGTGTGAAGAATATTTTCGAACAGAAAGAGTTATTACGTCAAAACAAGATCCAATACTACGATGATCCTGACTTTCCGAGATTGGAATTGTTGGAAATGATCAAGGACCTGTACCCGGATATGTCTGAATAAATGGTGATTTAAGATATGGAAAGTTGCATATATCCAAACTTTTCTTAAATTTATATTCTACTAGTTGGTGGCGCCTGGGTAAAAATTTTGCGATTGGTCTAACTATTTATTGGATAAATATTTATTGTTTTTGCTCAATTGCTTCTGTTGTAGAAGTAGGTCAATATATATACATTGGCATCATGGATTCGAAAATCACCTCACCGCTAATTTACAAAAAAAAAACATTAGGACACTTAAAAGTATGCGCCCCGCGGACAAGAGCCTTCAAGTCGGGCTGCAATTCAAGATAGTCAAGAGCTGATCTTAGGTAGTCATTATCCATCCTAGCCAATGCATCGTGAATCCTACTCGCAGCAAACCAGAGCGGCTTAGATTGCAAATCACCAACAGAAGCCAATAGGGTGATAGTAAAAATCACATTGCCAAAGTAGCCAGGAGGGAGAGCTGGCTGAAGCCTAGACCGCCCATCAGTTGCAATGTAGAGCTTTGTTCCTTGATCCTTAGTGAGTCCACACACCATGCATGTGGAACGCCACACAGGCCTTGCCAACATCTCATACGAGCCATAGCTAACCGTGTTTCCGTTCTCTTTGGATTTGGCCTTGAGGACATTGATCTGATCCCTTGTTAGCTTGAAAATGTTGACAAGAGGAATCGGGTACTACCGATTTGTCTGCTGATACGCCAGAATCCTTGCGGTTGGTACTCCATGTGCTCAAATTGAGGGAGAGGTGGATCACGGGCACATAACAGAGTCCGGTCTATGAAGGGAGGGATCGTGAGGTCGAAGCCACGAGCAATATCGGCTGCGTGGTGTTGCATACCAACACCGAGTGAGACTCCACCACATTTGAGATGTGTCACCTAATTTAGATAATGGACAAAGAACATGAGTTAAGAACGCAATATCTTCCAATGTAATCAGTTTCGACTTTCTTTACAGCATGCTTAAGTCTTTAACTTTATTCATTAAACTACAGTCACAGACTCTCGTGATTAGCTAATAGTTTGCCCTTCGGTGGAATTTATTCTTAATTGTGAGAGTCTTGTTTGACTGGAAAATAGAGCACCAATTCGAATAACATGACCACAAAACTAAATTTGAACAAGTGCCTAAAGTTAGTATTTTGTACTGGATTAAACCAATATCATCGTACTAATAAATCATAAGATAAAATGTAGAAAATGGATATTTAGGTAGAATCTCAACTTTTACTTCATAAGTTTGAAACTACTCACAATTTAAAATTCGAGAACATGGCAAAATTAGCAGATTTGTAAATTTTGAAATTAAAAAAAGTGAAAGTCAGATCTAAACACTTACAAATCGGATCCGAAATTGTGAAATTGAAAGAAATAATACAATAAAAACAACAACAAAATACTCCCTCCGTCCCTAAAAGATTGTCACATTTTGACTTTTGTTAGTCAAACATTACAAAATTTGATCATGAATTCCCATTAAACGATAAGAAATAATATAGTCTTGTGGGACCTTGTTAGATTCGTCTCAATATATATTTTTGAAATATTAACTTTTTATAATTTTTTCTCATGTAGAACAATAGATATTTATGTTTTAAATTGTGTTTTGTTGACTACCAAAAGTCAAAATGTGACAATCTTTTAGGGACGGAGGGAGTACCTTCTTCCTGGAGAGTGACTCGACAACGGTGGTGGCTTAAGAGAGGGGATGTCCATCTCGGGAACAGGGAAGAAGGAGGCAGTCGTCTGTGGAGGGAAGGATTTCTCAGATGTGGAGGTGTGGTGATGGGGTTTGGTCGAGAGAGGTGGGGAGTTGATATTTTAGGTTATTGTTTTGTTGTATAGATGGGTAGAGAATGGTAGAGAAGTTTCTAGATACCACTGTAGACGTACAACTAATAAAGCCGAGAGTACAAGCACTTGCTGTAGCGCATCAGACGACCACACGAGGGTACAACAACCCATGCGCAAAGTACAAGAGTTTAATGCAGGCGCGTGTAGAAAACTCGCTAAAGTACAAGCTTTTATGCATAACGTACAACAGTTTGATGCACGCGCGTCGATCAGACGACCATGCGTGCATCCCACGCGCAAGGCGTTTTTATAATACCTTGGATGTAATTGTAATTCAAGAACTCCGTGCGACTGTAATTCCTTTGTTTGGTAAAATTATTGATGAAATATCATAAGAATGCCTTAAGTTGGTTTCTTAAAGGCAAAATCTAGTACATAATCAAGAAATTTTAGATATTCTAACACACCATCAGCCTTCCCTATCTGATATTTTGTAATCACTAAAAAACAAGTGATCTGAGTAGTACATTTGATTAAGGAAAAATCGACAAATTGAAGAAAAAGTAGCAAACGCTGACGATTTTCAGCTGTAAGCAATTATATATGTGAGTGTTTTTAGACATCGTTAAATGTTCCTAAAGGAGGGCAATAAACACCCAATCAAATAATTAGTTAGAAGTAATGTTAACTTAAGCTCCAATTATATTATCGTCTTCGTTGATGCGTCAACAGACTTGATCGTCGGCATGTTCGAAGCCATCTGTGGCCACACATTCAGATACCATAACAAGAACTCGAAATACCAAGGGAGCGACTACTAGAACTAATAGGGATATCGATGTACCTTTCGGATCTCAACCTACTAGACGAAACCACAACAAACGGACCGAATGGTTCGCGTGATGGAACATCCACGCAAAGACATATGAGCTTCGTACTAGAAGGTCAAAGGAACATTAGTCGTCGAACACTTTTGGCTGAATCATTACAATGATTTGAATTTACAAAACCTTTTTCATGTACTATCCAGATAAAAACCTATTGTTTTCAAAATAATTACAAATGAAATACAAGTTACTTCAATTTTATCCCATATAATATTTGTCTATTCAAATCATTACATTAACTCAAAAATGACAATTAAGTCTCTTAAAGATACAATTAATGTTTTGGGACACATATTATGCAGGAACTCCAGTCCACATGCAGAAGCCTCTTGGTGGTGGTTGTAAGGGTAAACAAAAACATCCTGCATTGCAATCTTCTTGTTGACCCATTGTACAGTCGTTAAAACATTGATCTCCCGGTTGCCATGGCACATTTGGAGGCGAAGGATTAATAGGTTGAAGTGGGTCACAATAATAATATTCACCTTCAAAAATATACTCACAATAATTAAGGATGTCGTAGTCTTTACTTGTATACTCTCATTTATTATAGAAATAAACAATATTATCTCAAATTCCAAGACAAAAATATAATTCATGCTCATTTAATGAGAATGTGATCATAACAAGAAAACTAAACCAAAAAGTGTCTTGAAATGTAAAATGACAAGCAAACAAAAACAATTGTCTTTTTTGCTAATAAAATGAGAAGTATATCTCAATTTCAAGGACTAATGTGTAATTTTTTAATTTTCGACAACCAAATGAAAAGTTTGACTACTTTCTAGGACCATTTTGCAACTTACTCAATTTGACTAGCAAATAAACTTTTCGAACTTTGAAAATATATAAACTAACCCTTATTCAAATGTTTAATTTTCAATATTTAGTATCTCTCCATGTATACAAGTATGTATGAATAGTATTTAATAAGGGTTTTGATTTTTACATTTCAAATAATGGTTGTTATATTTATTTCTCAATTTTACCCTTCATTTTACTTTATAAAAATTTACATAATATAACAAAATGAAATGTGACTATCAAGTTTGGAGTATAAAAACCAAAGGTTTTATATAAATATTTTGATAAAAGAAATAAGTATATGTGTAAAAACATGAATTGATTTTATGTGTTGAATAAGTAAACGTACTTTGGTTGAGAATCAATAAAAGAGCAATGAATAAGACGAAGTTCTTCATAACTACACAGGCAGCTTCTATGAATCACTTGTAACACATTGAGAAAAAAAGGTAAATATGTGAAATCAATTTATAGAAAAATTCCTGAGATATCTCATTTCTCCCCTTGTTATTCACGTAAATCATTTTAACTTAACCTTTATTATTCCACAAATTTTGTCTATTTTTAGCAGTTAAATGGTATAAACACTTTAGATACTTTGTACCTTGTGATTCACGTTAATCAATTTTGTACTTTAATTTGTACATTCTGTATTTGGATTTGATCATATTGGTCCTAATAAATAATTTCGTGTAACGGAATGTTTCACTTTGATTTCCAAACTAACGTCTGAGCCGCTAATTTAAGGTCGTAAAGATGAATGGAGATGTTAGTTTGGGGAAGTAATTGTCGAAATGATCCTAGTAAATGGACTACTATTGAATTACTATAAGTGGCACGGTTACGCAAATAGTCCTTGTAAGTATGTAGAGGTGTGAAATGGTCACCAAGTTAACATATCTGACAATTGTTAACGGTTATAGATTACTTGTGGGTCATTTTTATAACTTTGGAAAGCATTTGAGACAAATAATATTTTGAACTTCAGTCATCTTCCCCAGCTCAATAACCACCCCCTCCTCCACCGCATCCCATATGCTTCGACTTCCAGCTGCCTCCTTCGTCTTGCTTCCCTCCCCTACCCTTCGTCGTCCTTGAACCTCCCTCATGATCGAACATCGGCCCACCATCCTTTTGGATAGAACATCGACCTCGCGCCATCCCCTTTCTTGATCGAACATCGACCTACCCTCACCCCACCCTTCCAAACTAGTCCACCTTCCAAATGGGTGTAAGGATTGTTTTGCCCTTAACAGTCGAAATGAATGTTTTGTCTAGTGAAACTACATCAAATATTACACTTTAAAATAGGGGTTGAATTTATGTCTTTGGCCTAAAATATTATATTGTCCAAATTAATAACTTTAACCCCAAAATAGCTTGAATTCTCTTTCTCCGTTAATAACTAACGGAACCGTTAATTTAGAGTATATTTTCGCACCATTATATACTGGGATCGTTTGTGCATCGTTGCCACTTACGAGGACCAAAAAGTGCAATGGAACCTAGTTTTAGTGGGACAACTCCGACAATTACCTCTCAGTTTGGGACAAAGGTGCATCTTCTTTTGTCATTTGCGGATCCGGAGACTATATATGCTACCGTGACACCATTGAGGACTAAACTACAACTTGACACCATTAGTGGTAACCGTTGCACCGGCTCCAAGTACCTAACACGACGTCGGACTTGTGATGTGTTCATTCCCAACAAAATTTGGTAGATATATTTAATTATTGTTCGTCAAGTTGCATTGTGAATATTCGTTTGCTTGTGCTTAAGCAATTCCAATTTCAATTTTCCATTAGATATATGGAATGGGGAATAGACGTTAGTTAGAAGAATAATTCATGTAAGGATATAATAAGATCACACTTCATACGTAAATAACAATGTAAAGAGAATCAATTAAGTTCATGATAAAATAAAAATATAGATGAATATAATATCTATTTTAACAACAAATCAAATGTCATAAAAATTATAACAATGGCAGACTTCTATAATTTTGCTATAAATATGTGTCATGTTCTTACCTTGTTACCAACCTCATCAATTTACTTAATAGTCATTCATATATAATTGCAGCAAACTATTCATGGAGAAGCTCGTTGTGTTCATCGTTCTTTTTCTAATTGTCAACCAACGTATGTTTATTTTTAATATATTTACTTTAATTTACATGTCAATATGTCATATTGTTAATTTTTCTAATAACTTAATGTTCACTTATAAATATCGAATAAAAAGTTACCAGACAGACTTACAAAAATTATGATTTAGTCCAAAAATCAAAGAAAGTGTTAAAGCTTAATGTAACTTTTATCCTCGCAAGTGGAATAACAGATCAACACAATTACCTTTCACTTTTAACTCGATCCCCAGTCAATTTTCGGACGATCGAAGTGGCATGCAACCTTACTCGGATATTTTTAAAAAACATTTGGTTTAATTTATATCTTAGCTAGTAGAGGTAATTATATTAGTTGGACCAAAGATATATATATATAGGAGTATATATATATATATCAATTTATATTTATGTAATTTTATTTTGTGTTTACTACAGGTCAAAATTTTTGTGACGGAGTACTTGAACCTATCATTCCTCTCCCTCCAAATGTACCACCGGAAGGTGGTTTTCAATGTTGGAACAATTGTAGAACTGATCAACAAGAGGATTGTAATCCTGGATGTTTCTGTATGCCATTAAACCTTGATCGACGACCAGGTATTTGTTTGTGGAATGGACATCCACCTCCAACCTTTTGTTCATCGGACGACGATTGCAGTCATGAATCGGCAAAAAGTTATTGCAACCTGGTAAATGATAGTGAATTTGGAGTCTGCCATTCATAACATGAGATATTGTTCGATTTAGTATGGTTTATTTGGCTAGTCTGATTTACAAGAAGTATTATATCAGCTCGATAATTTATCGAGCCCATTCTCAATGAGTAACGTTACGTGTTGTTAACTTGTTATCATGTATGTATATATACATACATTGTTTAGTAATGTATTAAGGATAAAATATCTCATGAATGAACTTGAAATTATTGTCTATTTGTCTTGTGGTACAAATTATAAATAGTACTAATCCATATACATGGGCATTTTATTTAGGCTTTTCTTTTAATCTAGGCACCTCAATTTAAATAATCACTTCAAATAATCATCTAAATTGTTGAACATCCCAAATAGATAGATGAAGTATATTTTTGACATTTGAACTTTCAATTCAAAAGTCTTTTTGGCACATCATCTTCAATTAAAGATGTATATTAAAGGGAAAAAGATGAATTATAATATGCATATTACACTTTGTAGTCATTTTTACAATAACTAATACTCCCTCCATCCCTAAATGATAGACCCATTTACTTTTTCACGGTCTCCGAGACACAACTTAAAACGTAAATATTTTTAATTTTACATGTATAAAAATTATAAAAACTTGATATTTAAAAAATATATATTGAGACGAATCTAACAAGATCTCATATGACTATTTTATCTCTTATCGATTAATTACAATTTACGGTCAAAACTTTCGAAGTTTGACCCAAAAAGTCAAAATGGGTCTATTAAATAGGGATGGAGGTAGTACTTAATTGGACCAAATTTTGTTAACAATCACTAATGCTTATTATTGCTTGAATAAAAAAATAAAATAATACTACCTCCATCCCTAAATGATTGTCACATTTGACTTTTGTTGGTCAATAAAATACGATTTAAAACATAAATATCTCTTATTCTACATGCGAAAAAATTATAATAAGTTGATATTTCAAAAAGATATATTAAGACGAATCTAACGAGGTCCCACAAGACTATATTATTTCTTATCGTTTAATGAGAATTCATGATCAAATTTTATTGTAATTGACCACAAAAGTCAAAATGTGACAATCTTTTAGGGACGGAGGGAGTAACATTTTCTTCAACCTTACCAATTACTAATTGAAGGCTTTAAATGATTAGCTGATGTCTTATAATTTGAAAATGTCATCTGACAAATTGGTGCAAGAACCCAGAGGAAGAGAACTATACCTTTAAATGCTTCTCTGAGATAATGGTTAATGTGAATACTTTATTAAATTAATCTAATTGGTATGTTTAATTGAGGCAAATGACTTGGTAAGCTCTTGGTAAATAAAGTAAAGGCTCTGCTCTATTTCAGGAAACATAAAAAATTGTTTCTACATTGAGCTATAGCCTCTATGGGGTTGTTATTAGATTATAATTAGTAAACTAGTTTCAGAAAGTAGTAGTTTTAGCCAGGAGAAATATCAACGGTGAGGTAAGGGGGTGTATATGGGATTGGGTGTGGGTGAGACGATGGGGTGTAATATTAAAGAATGATGGTTTTATTTATTATTTTATTATAAAAAATTAATAAAGAGTTAAAAATTATATTATTAAAAATTAATCCAATTAAGTATATTTTATTTTATTAAAAATAACTCACAAAGCATAACATAAACAAACTTCCTATTTTTTCCTTCAATATAAATCTTAAAATGGAGTTCAGGAGCTAAAAATATTTATTTTTAAAGTTCAGGTGTCAAAAATATAATTTAGGTGTCTATTTAAAATGATCAATAGTTCAGGTGGCTATTTAAAATGACTATCAAAGTTCAAATGCCTAGATGAAAAAAAAGACTTTTATTTACTAATAGATTAATTTGCATGGATTATTTACTACTGGTTACACTCATCAATACTACAGTGTTTTGCTATTTACTATAGGTTATCACTAGAATAAAAAAGATCTTAGACAATACTCAGAAATTACCTTAGACAACATAAAAAATGTCATATTAAAAGGTGATGTCTAATTGCTTAGATAACGTTTTTGTATACATATATACAACCGTTAAGCGTTTAGACGACATTTCAGAATTTGCTAAAACGGCAAATAAAAGCACCTTTGCAATAGGCGCCATGCAACTATATTAACTAAGGTTGAGCTTCGTGTGCTTGGGCGTGGACGACGCTTTTGTAACAATTCAGGTTGTTGTTTGATCCTTTCATTAACATAGTGCACCCTTTGTAACCATTCTTTATCTCATATTACTACATTGCATACATTTGTAACCACATAGTTCACAACATTAGAGATTGATGTCTTCTTAGTGACATATACCATATTCATTATTATACCATTATTAGCATAAATGCAATAATGAGTTGTGACATCTTCTTTATGCCCACTCATGGTCCAATGAAACATAAGTCATAAGATAGGAGGTGGGTTTCCATCCCACATGCAAATACCATTTGCTTGAACAGCATAAACAGGTGAACAATAACATCCGGGATTACAATCTTCTTGTTGATCAGTTCTGCAATTATTCCAACATTGCCACCCATCTCGTGGCGGAACATTCGAAGGAGGAGGAACAGGCAGAGGTCCTAATGCACCCTCGGAAAATCTTTGACCTAAACAATGGTTAAACACCTATTATCAGTCTCCAAAAAGGAGTAATGTCATTTCGAAATACTACAACAGAATTGTAGTCCCCCCGTATTTTTTTTAACTTGATGTTTAGATTTTTTGAAATTCAAATTTTGAAAACTTTGACCATGAATTTTTATTAGTATATAAAAAATAATATAGTCATGTTGGATCTTGTTAGACACGTTTCAATGTATATTTTTGAAATACAAATCTTTATAACTTTTACGCATGTAAAATTAGAGATATGTCCGTTCCAAATCATGTCTTGGTCACCAGAAAAGGTCAAAACATCAAGTTAAAAAAAGACAAAGAAAGTATATGATATGATATAAATATATACTATATATATGTTTATTTGAGGAAAAATGCCTAAGTGACATTATTACACTAAAGAAAATAATATGTCACTCAAATTGAAGTGAGACAATTATTAGACATAAAATTGTCGAAATGATCTAGTCCATCGTAATATGTGTAAGTTGTATTTCAATCCCAATAAAAATATACGATCCGCGTAAAGAATCACTGATATTGATATAAAATGTGCATCACTTTAGTCACTCTTTTGACAAAGACCTTAAATTTTGACGGATAGATAAGCTCTTTCAACCAAATATCAGGGACTAAATAAAGTGCACTCACACTTTAAGAAATTCTATTTTGACTCTCTTTCGTCAAAGTTAACATCTCCGTCAAAAGAGGGACTAAAGTGCATATATTTGTATATTTATCATGACTAAAGTGCAGTTGGTACAGATATCTGGGATCATTATTCCAACAATTATCTCTATTATCTTTCCGGCTAAGGAATGGGAGATGATACTCTATAACAAACTAAAAACGTACATTGCTTGACAAGGAGTAATATCACGATGAAGAGTTTCAGCTTCTCCATATATTTCTAACACAATGCTGTTTCCTGTTGAATGGTTTACAAAACAAGGTAAGAATCTGAAATATACTTATAAGGAACTCTCTAATAATAAATCTTTGTTATTCACGTACAATTAATTTTAGCATTACATTTATTGTTCAAACAAATACGCCTAGCTGTTGCGCCACACACCGTTCGTCAACAATGACTTGGTAAATATTCCTTTGTTATTTGTTTTTTTTCCTTTGAATATATTAGGAAGCTTTAATTTTAGTCTCTTCCATCAATCCGTGTCAAGAATCTCTTGACCAGATAAGTTGTAAATCGAACCTTACAAAAAGGGGATAACAAAACAAGAAAAAATAGAAACAATCGCCGTAATATTTCAGCAAACCTTTGTTAGTTATTGATTTATGAAGTATATTTGATTCTTTTGTAGGAATTTTACCTTTGTTATTGACGTTATCATTTTTTAACATAAACTGCTGCAGATTCCATTTTTTTAAATTAATTTTTGAACACTTTTGATTCTCTATTTTGTAAACAATGAAGTAGAGTACTTAATTTTTTTCATTGCCTAATCAACGATCAACTAATACGTAAGCAAATTATGCTATAAAATATAGAAATAATTGACGAAATAATAGATCCAGTAAGAATAAGTTATAATCTGGTCTCCATAAATGATACTGATCGATATACATTTGATCCTACTAATTAGACTCCCCTACTCCCTAATTTAATGAATTAGCTAATTCTACAGATAAATTAGAATATATATTTTTTTTGTCAAATTTGTAACTTAATTTTAAGGACATTAGGATTTCTATATTTTTGAACAAAGATTTAGATTTTAGGTGCAAGAGGTAAATTTTACATTTATCAATTCCACAATGTCCTATACATATGTTATATTTTAAACTAAAAATTTGAAAAAACGAGGAAGGAAGGCGAAGGGAATTGATTTCCAGCCAATTATAATTGAGATCACATCTATTTACAAATTGTAGTACAAGTTATTATGGTATTTCTAGTGAGATTATATTATATATGTCTAATTAATAATAAAAAATCTATGGGGCGCACATGCCCCCTACTCCCTTACTGGTTTCGTCCATGTTCATATATACACTATTGTACTGTATGTGATGTTTTCACATAGGTACGACTACGAGGTGTGAAATTATTCCACAATCGGTAAGGTGTAATCAAACTAATGGACGGTGATTAAATGGTTGAAATAGTTTTCGGTCATATCATCAGGTTGTAGTTTAGTTCCAAATAGTGATGCCATTGCCACTTAATCTCGATGAGGCAAAAATGTTACGGATTGGTCCCAACTTAACTTTTCCGTTAATTATTAAATGTGCAATTAACGAGTACTTTTGATGAATAAAAATAAATTTTAAAAGTTTGAACTCATACTGAGTACCTAAAAAAACTTTACCAATTCCTTTCTATATATGAAAACAATTTCCATGCTCTCTTTTTCACCAAAAATTTAAATAATGTTCGCCTAAAAATTGAGCTCTATCTATATATGAAGACACCAAAGAAGCCCATTGAGCTCTATCTATATATGAACTTACTGGATTTTTATTTAGTTACATTTTGTATCCTTAATGAATAATAAGATAACTTTTTTTTTTCAATTTTTATTATCTGGACGACATTCTTTAACAATTTATTAAATTAGGTACATATATATCGGAAAGAAGTCTTGCGGCGCTCCTAAAAGCACCATTTAAGTAAATGCTTGGACGTCACTTGTGCAAGCATCATCCAAGTAGTTTTAGTTAAACCACTTGGATAGCACTGACGCTTTTGTTGTGCCCTTCATATATTTTTTTAGTGCCACGAACATAAAAAATATATTGCATAACCGTGATGGAACAATATCGACAATTAGCTCTGACCAAGTTACAATATTCTTAAATTTGTTATTTTATACATTCTAAACAATATGCATATTACATGGACTAGTTAATCTTGTATATATAAATACTTGACAAATTCACTATTTATGTCTAGTGACAAAGGCCATATTTGCTATCATTCTCCATGATGCAATGACTTGTGCCATCTTCTTTGTCACAATCATCATTTGACGAACAATATGAAGGAGGTGGGTTTCCATCCCACATGCAAAAACCCCTTGGTGGTGGCTCTAAGGCAAAGCAATCACATCCACGATTACAATCCTCCGGATGATCCATTCTACAATAGTTCCAACATTGAAATCCACCTTCCGGTGGTGGCAATTTTGGAGGGAAAGGAATAACAGGTACGCCAGGAAGCGTGTCACAGAAGTATTGACCTATACATACAATATAATGTAAGCGTCGCACATGAGTCAAAACAATAAGATAAAAAAAAGATGGTGAGGGAGTATAAATTAAATGTATTTATTACGGTATGGAAAATATATACAACTAATATATATACTTGCAACCTCTTAAATGTGAGGTATAATCTGTCCAAATGATCCCTAATATTGGTGGAAAAAGATGTTGGGTGCACTTTAGTTCCTCCTTTGACATAGTAATTTAATTTTGACTGAAATTATAGGAACAAAATTAAGTATTCATTTTCGACCAATATCATCTAAAGAGTAAGTATTGCAAAATCTGTTTAGCCCAAGTGATATTGCACTGGTGTCTTTCAGTAAAAAAATTAACTTAGGTCAAAGAGAAATTGTCGTGCATTTTTTTGACCATTATGAGTGACGATCTTTCAAGATCTCACTTTTTTTTTGTAAAAATTAGTGATGAAAGTATGAGTATAAGTATTACAAACAACGAACATGAGACAATAGTCGCTAACAAGACTTGGACCTAGGACCTCCTAAATAGAAGTTGGGCCAAATGCCACCAGGCTATTGAGCATCGACTTTCCTAACATCACATTTAGAGAGATAAAGTATATAACTTACACATATTATCTTATTGCATTTAAACAATTCTCTCAGATCTAATACTACCTCCGTCCCTAAAAGATTGTCACATTTTGACTTTTGTTGGTCAAACATAACAAAATTTGATCATGAATTCTCATTAAATGATAAAAATAATATAGCCTTGTGAGATCTTGTTAGATTCCTCTCAATATTTTTGAAATATCAAGGTTTTATAATCTTTTTTACATGTAGAATAATAGATATTTACATTTTAAATCGTGTTTTGTTGACCATTAAAAGTCAAAATGTGATAATCATTTAGAGGATAGAGGGAGTAATATCTATAATATCATTTGAATTTGTATTGAGATAATAATACTCTATTGCAAATTAAACGTACATTCATTAACGATTAATAGGACGATTAATAAAAGGAGCTTCTTCATGAATAGTTTTGTTGGGTTTATGATGAATGACTAGAAATATAGGGTACGTATATGTTATTGATTGTTTACAAAAAAAGTAAGGATGTGAAAACTATTTATATCAAAATTCCTAAGACGTCTGGCTTTGGTACTCCCGTAAATTAATTTAATTATCACATATAATGTTCAATCAATTATCTCAATTTTTGGCTGTTTCACGATAAGACGTTGGGCTTTTGATTCTGTGCACTTTGTTATTCACGTAAATTTAATCTTGGCATACTTCTATATTCCTAATTTATCTATCAAAAACTATAATTTATAATACTAATAAAAGTGTGAATAAGTTTATGTGTTTTTATTAATTTTCTAGGACAAAACTACTTTGTCCACATGAATCTAATTATAATGCAAATATTAATTATGAAGTTAAGTTTTCTTTTTAAATAATTTTTTTTTTGAAGCAAAGGAGTTATATTGAAACTAAATCAGAACATACAAGGGGAGGTACTAGCTCATACAATCAGCCCTACCAAATACTAGCGAGCTAATACCTCAATTAAGACACAACTCAAAGTTTGTCTTAGCATTCTCCTCCAACTACTAGCCCTCATAGATACATCCTACAAATCCGCCCTATAAGATGACTGCTCTTGAATTGTTGTTGAAATGTCCTGCAATTCCTCTCAAGCCATATATGATAGACCACACTACAAAGCGCAACTCTACCAACGCAAGCTACGTAGACTTTGGCTCTTAAACTCCTCACAACACCACCTTCCCTCATACTCCCACTCTCTCGCCTCCCTGTATCTATTGAGCCGCTGCAATACATTCCTCCACACAACAACCGTAAATCTACACTTGAAAACTATACATGTTCACCGTAACGACCCCCCACTTTTGCAGCTTATCACGTGTGCACAACCTTCCACTAAACAATAACCAACAAATGAAGCTCTGTCGTGGAATCACCTTATTGTGCCACACAACCTACGCCCAGCTCTTAACATCCTCTCGCCTCCGTAGCTGCTGCCACACAGTGCTCAACGAATATCTTCCATCCGCATTCCATTTCCACCACCCTCTATCCATATCACTATTCAAAACCACCTCAGCACACTGCCTCCTAACCTCCCGCACAGCGACAGTACATCTTCTCACCCCTAGGCCAGCGCACCTAATGCACATGTGCCACCGTAGCCATGTTGTTCACCCCCACCCATTCCGCCTCCTCCCTACTCAACTTGTCAACCAATGGACCACCAGGGAGCCAACTATCGTACCACAGACTAGTACTCTTCCCCGAACCAACTTTCATCTCCACAGCTCTCCTAATACTACTTCTCAAGCAGCCAACTTATGCCACACACTCGGATCACGTTGCTTAGCAACATCACACCAAATTGACACCAATTGAAGTTACGTTTTTCATTAAAATAATAATTATAAAGACCTATTATTAGTCGTGAAAATTCTTAACTAATCAAAGTAGAGAAAATAGTATTGTTGAAAAATAAAATAACTTAAAATATTATTAAAATAATTAAAAATTAATGTGAAAAAAATTTGTTTATGAAAATCATAACCAGTAAAAGTAGAGAAATTAATGACTTTTCTTTTGTAGTTTAACGATAAGATGAGTTTTGAACGAGGACCGAGCGTTTCCATTGAACTATTCAATTAACTCAAGAAATTAGTGATTTTTGAAAAATAAAATAACTAACATAATTACAATTTAAAAAATTAAAATAAATTATTTTAAATGTATATCATTACTCAGACGAATATTGTTCTTTTTAATAATTATATTATTTAATATAAAATTTATCTCATAAAATCTATACTATATATAAGGTGGGAAGGCCTTTAACTGTTGGTGAAGCCGAAATGATCATTAAGTTATGCCACATGTCATATGGTAGTTTTCTGAAAAATCAAAATATAAAAAAATAATGTAACTACCACTATCATATGTCACTTGTCAAATTTTAATAACTAACTAAGAAATAACTATCTATAATTTGATTATAGAGTTGTTATTAATCTATATCTATACTATATGTAATCTTAAAGGCCTATAATTTTGATTATAGTTTCAATTATATAAAATTATCATTAAAAAAAATAGAAGTATTTCGCACAGACGAGACTGTGCTCAAACGACTAGTGTATATTTAAAAGGAGTCTAGTTAGTTGCTCAAATGGATACCGCGAGTAGACGTGTCAAACGGGCCGGCGCTCGATTTATCTAGTAGGATTACACTAATCTAGTAGGATTACACAATTTCACAAATAATAAAATTGAACTGCGTATACATGAAGCCTACATGATCATTAAGCTATGCCACGTGTCATATGGTAATTTTTTGAAAAATTAAAATAGAAAAAATAATGTAACTACCACTATCATATGTCACTTGTCAAATTTTAATAACTAACTAATAAATAACTATCTATAATTTGATTATAGAGTTGTTATTAATCTATATCTATACTATATGTAATCTTAAAGGCCTATAATTTTGATTATAGTTTCAATTATATAAAATAATTATTAAAAAATAGAAGTATTTCGTACAGATGAGACTGTGCTCAAACGACTAGTGTATATTTAAACGGAGTCCAGTTAGTTGTTCAAGTGGGTATCACGAGTAGACGTGTCAAACGGGCCCGCGCCTGACGGGCCGCCCACCCGCAAGCTCGACTTATCTAGTAGGATTACACAATTTCACAAATAATAAAATCGAACTTCATACACATGAGCTTAACAAGCTGACGAAAATTCAAAGAAAATAATTGTTGGCAAGATGTTTCCTAAGTGGACTAAGTCAAAGTCTTCCAACAAGTCTTTAAAGTTGCTTCCTGGCAACAACTATGAATTGATGGAACTGGAATTAATATCATTCTAGTGCGTGATTTTTGACTTTTAAATCCATCGACGTCCAGTGAGTGTTTAATTTGCTAATATTCTTTTAGACGATTTGATAAATTTGCTAATATTCTTTTAGACGATTTGATAAATTTGCCAAGTGAATGTTTTATATAGTTTTGGCAATTGAATGTGTTTTGGTTGAAAAAAGTAATTTGTAATATGAATACTAAAAAAAAAGCTTAGTACCACAGGTGATAGATACATTTAGTCTATGCCCACGTCCTCGTATTCGACTTATGGTGTGTTTGGATTGAGGTGAATCAGGGAAAATTGAGAACTAAAATTGGTTTCTAGGTAGGAGAATTCATTATCACTAATCCACCCCATTACCATTGATTCCCCTCAGATTTTCTCCCCTCCAAATGGGAGAGAATTACATTTTTAATTATATTTTCTCTTATTCCCCTCATTTTCCTAGTTTATAATTATGGTACCAAACAACAATAAAATATTTTTTCTCCCTGATTCCCACTAATTCCCTTCCTCTTGGATAATTTTAAAAAATTCTCCTCCCACTGATGATTCACCCCGATCCAAACACACCATCAGGCAAGAGTCTATGTTAAAGGTATGAAAAAATACGTTGTTTTGTTGACCTTTGTGTACTCAACGTTTTTATTATGAGTACTAAAAAAAGGCTTACTAGTCATAGGCACTTTTCAGCCTATGTTCGATTTAGGCAAGAGTCTTTGTTAGAGGTACGAAAAAATACGTTGTTGTGTTACGTTTGTGTACTCAACTTTCTAATATAAACATCCTTGTGTTCCAATCTTCATGAACCACAACTTACAAGCTACCAAAAACTTCCCATCTGATGGCTTTTTTCTTGTTTTTACTCTTTCTTTTATTATTTCATGAAACTCAGGCTCAAATAAACAACTTCAATATAACTCGTGGCTCTTCCTTACGCCCTACGACGAATTCTTCATGGTTGTCTCCCTCTGGATTGAGCAAAGATTGCAGTCGGGCACTTATCGAGAGGATTTGCTATTGAGTCCAGCGGGTAATGAAGTACCCGACTCGAATTGATATATTATCGAGTCGGGTTCAGGTATCAAATCTGTATTCGATTACTTATGAGTAAGAGTAACAATGCAATCTTTGATCAATTTATTTTCCTAGTAATATTGTAGAAGAGGTTGCTCACAGTGAAGTTTGTCAAAACATAGGAAAGAAATAGAAAATTTTAGAGCCAAAACTAACAGGATGTAACTCATGTAACACAACTACACAAGGACAACAACAACTAACAAACAGGGGGCAAAAGAATGAATCTATATGGAGCTTAAGAAAGATGAAGGACTCGGAGGGATAGGGACGTCGACTGTTCCTTCCAGCATCAGCAGAACCTTCTTCATCGAAGGGCGGAGTGATGGCTCATCTTGGATGCACCAAATTCCTACTTTCACCCATCTTTCCAGCTTCTTCATGTCAACTTCATCATCCAGGACTAGTTTGTTTACTTCGCCAGCAATGTAACGGTCATAGACCCATTCATCTAGAACAGCTTCGTCTTCTGGAAGACTCCAATCCACGCTCCTCCGATGACAAATGATTTCAAGGAGAACGACTCCAAAGCTATAAACATCAGCTTTCACTGTCACTGGCGAATTGCGGAACCACTCAGGTGCTACGTATCCTTTTGTCCCTCTAACTCCTGTGTAAGTTCGCGTCTGATCTTGCTTTAAGTGTTTTGCAAGGCCAAAGTCGGATATCTTGGCACACATATTTACATCCATTAGTATGTTTTGTGGCTTTATATCACAGTGGATGATTTGGGTTTCACATTCTTCATGAAGATAGAGGATTCCTTTTACAATATCTGCTGCAATTGCAACCCGTTCAGTCCACCTTAATCGGTCTCTTGCTGCAAATAAAATGTCAGCAAGCGATCCATTGCCCATGTATTCATAGACAAGGAGTCTGTTGGATCCATCAATGCAGTAACCAAGCAAGCCAACAAGATTACGATGATGAGTCTTTGCAATTACTTTCAACTCTGTTTGAAATTCTCTTTCGCCTTCTGCCAATTCTTTTTCTAATTTTTTCACAGCAATTACGTTTTGACTATCTGACAAGAGTCCCTTATAAACAGTCCCAGAAGCTCCTTTACCTAAGACTTCACCAAAATTATTTGTTATGTCTACAAGTTCTGCATAAGAAAACTTCCGCAGGCCAACACCATCGACAAGTTCACCATTTTGGGTCTGTTTGATGTTTGTATAGGCCCATTGACGAGATCTGTAGAAAACTATCCCAGCAATCACCAAGATCAGAACAGCCACACAGATCAGTGAAACGCTGACAATTAGCAAATCTGTTCTTATTTCTTTCGTCTTTTCTTTTGTTGTGATTGTAACCCCATTCCCACTGGATGCTGGCGATCCTACCTTAGTAAGAGCTATCGTTGAATCACTTGTTCTTCTCCTCCCGAATCTGATTGGTAATCTTTGCTTTTGACATTGTCGATCTTTGAAGAGTGCAATATCACAGTTGCAGTCTTCAAGACATCTTTGTTCACAATCTTCTACACTGGTTGTCGGCAAAATAGCATATGGAGGAGTATTCTCCCAAACAGTATTGCCTGACCTTATCATACTATAAGCGACACTTGTATTAACTTCTTTGCAACCTGCAGTCACAAAATTTCTCTCGCATCCAGAGCTCTGATCTCCGTTGTTCGTGTAGATGAACCCGGGGAGACATTGGCAAGATACATCTTGATCCAACAAAACACAGAATTGATTAACGCCACATCTACCTGTGGGATCACAACCATTTTGTGATGATGACCAAATTGCTGTCCAATTACCCAAGTCTAGAGAGTATGAATACACTCTAAATATACCATCCACATCTATTCTCATTTGATAAATTCTCCTTGATGTGGGGTTTCCCCCATTCGTGATGTTTCTGATGTTCTGCGTTCCATTGAGCAAAAATAGATGGCCATCATCTTCGAAATTCAGGGTAACTTTGTCTCCTAATAAGGTATCTGTTTCATAATAGGCGGTATTTATGTTCACATCTTGATCTGCTGCAGGGTATTGCACAAGGTTACCATCCGCTTGCATTATTAGGCGAAATCTCCCCTTGGCATAATTCGTGTCTGAAACACGAGAAAACATTTTTTGATTTGCTGAAAGGCGTTGCCCAGGCAAAAGTGTGTCAGTTGGATTGTCAAAACTTTCCCATGTGATGTTTCCATCCGAACTGTAGAGTACGAAATTTCCGTCGTTTTGCATAGACGCTGTGAATGCTGGTAAAGAAGGATTTGCAATATCTATATTTCTGCCTCCAACTTGGACAATCAGCCTTCCATCAGTTGTTAAGAGCAATGTAGCATTGCTCGGAACAATAAGGTGATCGTCCCGATTGGCTGTCCAGACAACAGTCCTTTCTCGTATTCCAGCCATAAAGATTCCAACCGCCAAACCATCATCTTCTTCATAGAATCCGAAGGCATACAATCCAGAGGGAGACAACCACGAAGAATTCGACGTAGGGCGTAAGGAAGCGCCACGAGTTATATTGAAGCTGTTTACTTGAGCCTGAGTTTCATGAATTGATAACAGAAAGAGTAAAAACAACAAAAAAGCCATCGATGTTAGTTGTCGTTCATGTAAATTGGAGCAAAGCGTCGTTTTTATTGGAAAGTTGAGTACACAAAGGTCAACGCATCAACTGTTAATCTCAACATCAACTTGCCCACACCACTTAAATACCACTTAAAAAACTCTTCCGTGAGCAGCCGCTAGTAATTGATCCAAATACTATATAGACAATTTACATACAACGTTGCCGGTATAGGTCAAGTGGCAAAGCACTTGGTGTGAGAAGCATTACGCATTTCTTCTTCTGTACCGTGTTGGTTTGCTCCTATGAGATATAATCTAGTGTGGAAGTGGTTAAACAAGCACCCTCAAATCTTGTGATAATCTTATGCACATCCCGCGATTTAACTTCTCGCGACTCTCCAGGGTAGAAGACGGCAGGCCGTCATGGATTTTTTAATTCACATAGAACCTATTATGATAGGGTCGGTGTTTCTTCAATTTAAAATACTCCCTCTATGCCTAAATGATTGTCATATTTTGATTTTTGATGGTTAACAAAATACGATTTAAAAAGTAAATATATATTACTACCTCCATCCCTAAATGATTGTCACATTTTGACTTTTGATGGTCAACAAAACACGATTTAAAACATAAATATCTATTATTTTACATGAGAAAAAATTATAAAAATTTGATATTTCAAAAATATATATTGAGACGAATCTAACAAGGTCATATAAGACGATATTATTTCTTACCGTTTAATGAGAATTAATGATCGAATTATGTTATGTTTGACTACAAAAAGTCAAAATGTGACAATCTTTTAGGGACGGAGGGAGTATTTTACATGCGAAAAGATTATAAAAAGTTGATATTTCCAAAATACATATGGAGACAATCTAACAATATCACACAAGACTATATTATTTTTTATTGTTTAATGGGAATTCATGGTCAAATTTTATTATGTTTGACCAACAAAAGTCAAGATGTGACAATCTTTTATGGACGGAGGAGTATGTCATTAGCACTTTAAATTCAGTATCAAATAATAATCTTAAAGATAATAGACAATTATCTCTTAATTAATACTCCATCATCTATTATTTAAATTCGTAGTTATTTCCAGGAAGCAGCTTTAAAAGGTGATAATGACCGAGTAAATATACTCTATTTTGACCAAAACTTGAAGACTTATTGGAAGACTTCGACTTAGTCTATGATGGAAACATCTTGCGGACAATTATTTCATTGAATTTTCATGGGTTTGTTAAGCTCACGTGTATGAAGTTCAATTCTATTATTTGGTCGTGAACTTAGAGTCATTTTATATGTATTAGCAAATAACTACCTGTATTGAAAAATATGTTTAAGCACAATTTAATTTCAAATATTGTTAATTATCTATATATTTTTTATTTTAGAAAATATTATATTTATATTGTTATGTTTGAAACAATACACTAATATAACTTATTAAATTTTATTATTTTTATAACCACTCAAAAATATGGGGTGAATACGGTTTCTCACTAATAATGACAACTTTCTGGTTTTCGAAAAGATATGTTATGATATTAAAGTGAAACAAGCGGAAATAAAACGAATTAACAAAATATTGAGTTCACTTAGACAATATATCAAACACTTTGATTAACTAACACAATATAAGATGAAATTTTAACAAGAATTTGAACAAACAAACAAACAATAATAGTAAAGAGTAAGGGAAGAAGAATGTAAACATGATTTTAACGAGCTTCGGTTCTCCTACTTGCTCGACCCCCGACTTTTCAACCTTGTGATTTGGAAAATGCTAACTTTGAGCTTGAAGAAAAGTCTTGATACAAATAAGTAGGGCTGCAAACGAGCCGAACCCTACCGAACCTTGGCTAGGTTTGAGTTCGGCTCGTGCATGTTCGAACCTATGGCTCGGCTCGGCTTGGCTCAATATCATCGAACATCAGAATAGGTTTGATGGTTCGAGCCGAAAAGTATCGAACATGTTCGGTTCGAGTAAAACAACAACAAACCACACTTTTTAACACTCAAACAGATCATATCCAAACCATAAATAAAAATCAATCCCAATATCCAAAATAATATGTTTGATTAAGTTACAAATAGATATTCTGAGTACACAAACAAATATGGAAAAAACAAAATTGAACCCAAAATCAATAACTTAACTTAGTTCTCAAAATTGAAAAAAAATCTTCAAGTTATTGGTGCTTGCATCGACAAACTCTATTGAATCGTGGAGATGACTGATGAGGAAGGAAGTAAAGGGATAGGGAGGGGAATGAGATGAAGGGGTGTGGATCGGATTCAAGGAAACTCGGGTGTGGGTCTTTTGTCGAAATAGAATGGCTTTTCTTTTTATTTATCGTGAATGAAGGAATTATTACACAGGGATGGAATTTTGTTGATGCATGCGCAAGAGTGAGAGTACGAATGACAATGGGTTTGGTTTAGGGTTTATGTTTGTTTTATACTATTAAATAATTATACTTTTACCCTATACTTTGATTTTTAATTAATATTCTCTATTTTCTTTTCGAAATTTACCCCAAAAGATATTCTTATATTATATATCCATTATTAAAATATTATTATACTATATAATATATATGATATAATTGTACATGCTGAGCCGAGGTGAGCTTTTTCGAACCGTTCGGCTTGGCTTTACGAATAATGGAAATTAAGATTCGGCTCTACGTTTGATATCCCGAGCCGAACCGAACTTTCAGGTTCATTTACAGGTCTACAAACAAGCAACTTCAATCCTAAGCTACAACCCAATGGACTAACTACCACAAGGATTTCAATCTACTCTTCAAAACAAAAGTAACCAAAACCTAAGTCTAGAATTTCAATCTCTAGATGAATCTAAAACCCAATTAATTCTAACTAGGATTTCAATATATTTGCTTCGATACGAAACACACAAATGAAACTCTCTAACTCTAAAGATATGAAGATTAACTATGAGAGCTTTGTTGATTTTGCTTTTGCTTCAAGAAATAACTGAAAGGTGTTCTTTTGATATTGGCAAAGTTGTGTTCATAAAATGGCTCAAGGCCTTTTATAGTTAACACAAAATTCTTCTATTTTCAGCACAATTTGAGGTCTCAACCGAGTTCAGTGGTCACGGAACTGATCTCGAAAGCGTCCCCAACGGTCGAAAGTACTAGTTTCGAGAGCCGTACTGAGTGCATGGTGCACTCGAACCTGGTCCTTGTACAAAGTTGAACCATTTACGTGACCACATACGAGACCATGTTGGTCTCGAAAAATCCTTTGGAAGAGGTCTTGAAAAATCCTTCATGAAATTGCTCTCTAAACTTGTCACAAAATAGGGGTTGAACCGCAAAGGCTTTGAGTCCCATTCTATTCTTCGAGTGCTTAATTCCCTCGAACCTAGTCACGAAACAACTCAAAACCACATCATAATTTTACCATTAAAAGTTACCAATTCAACGTACGAATGACACCAAGTCATTCAACATTGAATCAGAGTTGTTTCAAGTAAAATCATGACAAGATTTTCTTCACAAGAATTTTGAAAACGTTTAGATCATTCACTTTAAAAGTGCAAAGTCATTTAGCTCAAAATAATCAGCATAATTAATAAGTCGAGAGATCCTTACAATCGCCTAAGATACAAGACTAAAGAACTACAATCTTGACGCTTGCTCTTGGCTCGCTCATCCGTACACTATAACAATCAAACTCATTAGCTCATTCATTATTTCAAGACAAACATATGGAGGAAAATAAGAGGGGAGAGTAGAGAACTAGAGATACCTGAGGTTAGATTATCGAAATTGCAATTGAAATTTGGGTAAGGATAAAAAGATGATAAAATATGAAAGCCCTTAAATTGTTGATGGGCCTTCTAATTTTTTAATTGAAAAGCTAGAGGTTTTAATGAACATAGCTGGATACTTCCCGCCCACTAATGTTGGAACCGAACAGGCTCTTGTATATTGTTCAACGGGCCCAAACTAACATGGGCACTTGCACAAAAAGAATATTGATCTAGATATTGTAATTATCATATTCATATATATTGATACGAACACGATGATGTTTTGATGTGTTATCTATTATTAATTTAAAATTAGTTACACATATATTGATTTAGATATATAATTATCATATTCATATAGTAGTTGATAAAATATTTGTCTCATTTACAAAAGCAAATGGTCTTCTTGAAATAAAATCCAATTACATTACATCTAACAAGAATCGCCTTCAACAAAAAATCATAAAATTATAGTTAGAAAAATATAGGGAATACTAATATAGATATTTGTATAAAATTTATCGTTTTCTCATTCCTTTTACTAATTCATATTACAAGTATAAGTATTGTGTTTTATAGTACAAAATAGTGATATTGCTCAAAAAATTATAGTTGATTTCGTCCACCACTTAAAAACATCTAAATCTGTTACGGCCAGTTGAATGCTCATACTTCTTTGTAAATTATCAATGAGATGAATTTCGAACCCAATATTTTCTGATCACTAGAAAAAGTCTTTTTCACTAGGCTATTCGATTGACTCCGAATGCTCATACTTCTTTAATATTTTATAAATGCTAAAAAAACATGAAAATTTATCAAAATATGTCAGTATTAAAGTTTTGGTCTAATCTATTAATCAAGAAGAATAAGAATGTTTCTGAAACTTGGGTGATGATGAAATGCAGTTATCTCTAGATTCTGAGAACCTGAAGAATTAAAATATAATCAAAAATAAAATAAAACAAAAAAAAGACAACTACTCATACTTGGCAATAATGACAATTTCCTCAGATTTATTTTTTTTTTTTTTGATAATTAGCGATGAATTGTGACTACAATGATATTACAAACATGAATACAGAAATTGCTAACTAATAGAAAGTTAGAGTATAATATGAGACAAATATGTCTCCAACAAGGTTCGAACCCATGACCTCTTACATGAAAGGTTGGGCCGGATGCCACTATATATGTGGCAATAATGAGATCTAGCCAGCATTGCTATTATATGTGCCATCCTCAAACTCCCTCCCCCCCCCCCCTACCCCCATTTCTCTCTGAACTCAATGGCCAAGTCAACCAATTTCATCCTGATCTGCTTCCTCATCCACCTCCTACTACATTCTCCTCCACCCACCCATGCCTCCCCTCTTGATCACCAACTAACCCTTTTCGATTTCCCCGCGGCAGAGATGACGTCATATTCTGGTGGATCAGGCTTGGGTTCCTGCTCTGGAGGGTCAATTGGTGAATGCCTAGGTGAAGATATAGGTAATGATTGTAATTTACTAATGTTAGTTAGAGTACATTGATGCCAAACAGAATTGAACTCGAGACTTTCTAATAGAAGTTCGGCACAGGTAATTAAGCCCATAGGTAATGAGGGTGTTAGGGGCTAGTTTAGGACATTAATAGCGGGTGTTCGAATTTTTGTTAATAAAATTACAGGTTTTTTTCTTTTTGTAAATTTTATAAATAACGAATACAAAAATTTCTAACTAATTAGGATGTCGTCTTATTTCTAAAACAGAGTTTGAGATGGAGTCGGAAAACAGCAGGCGCATGTTAGCATATAGGCGGAGGTATATAAGCTACGGCGCGCTCAGCCGCAACAGGGTCCCGTGTTCCCGCAGAGGCGCGTCCTACTACAATTGCCGCCCTGGTGCCGCCGCTAATCCCTACAGACGTGGCTGCAGCGCCATCACGCGCTGCCGCCGTTGAGGAAATTTTATACTTGTTGAAGATCAGGAGGTCTTTGTATGTTGTATTAGTATTGGAATTTTAATTGGATAAATAAGATTTTAATGTTTGATAATAAGATGAGTGATTAGTACAGATTATTTTATGTGGTTTTATGAATATACGATTAATTATTACAAGAATGGTAATTTGCTTACTTGTAATTTGAATTATAATAAAGTCATTTATATTGAAATTTTACTAATGTTATTCTTCCTTGTATTGTTGTCTGTTGATGACTAAAATGTGTTAATCCCAATTGAGAACAGTTCTTCATTTAGTACTCTGATTTTTTTTAGTTATTGTTTAACCATTTTTACATAAATTGAGAAAAAAAATAGTTAAAAAATATATTGAAAGTATAAAATGACAATCAAGTGAAAATATAAAAATTTAATTTATTAAGCTAAAATGGTAGCTACTTTGATAAATTTAATAGTAGAATATGATTGTGAGTTTATATATGGTGATTTTCACTTAATGGCTAAAATGGTTCCTTTAGGTTACTCGATTAACTCAAACATATCAATTGAAATACCCTTTTCCTCTAGGTTATTCGATTAACTCAAACATATGGTGATAACTAGAATATGATTGTGAGTTTATGTATATATATAAATTTGCGTTGAGAGTATAAATATAATAGTAGTAATGAATACGTAAATTGCTAATTAGTTTATCGCTAGAATGAAAATATTAGATAAATTAGCTAGTTTAACAATTAAATTCAAAATCTTTTACTTAAAAACTTGAATTAGATGTTACGAGACTATTAAATCATCAACGACAACAGAGTTGACTATTAATGAACAAAAGAAATAAATGAGCGAACCTCAGTTCGTGCACCGCATAAATGTAATGGACCCCAGAGTTGTTGATGGAAAGGCTTTAGAAATTTTAAAGTAAAGTGTGAATATGAGAAGTATGAACAATATCAAAGTCACATCAATTTTGTCCATTTGAAGACACGCGGCACGCCCACTTTGGGGCATCAAGTTCTTGTGAGCTATGTCGTTTTCCATAGACTATTTCCAACATATTAGTGCAAGGTGTGTTAATTAAGTTTTTAATTTTAATTTTTACATTTCAAATATTTATTATAATATTATATATTTTTTATTTTATCATTCACTTTAATTTATAAAAAGTGAAATCTGATTATCAATTTGAAGTTTAAAATTTAAAGGTTTAAGTTATTGTGCATTTAGATATACTTATGAATGATTTAATAGTCTTGAGATATTTAACTTTCAATTTTGTTAAGATATCTCGAAATCAATTCTTGTTAGAGACATATCCGTATTATTTACTAATCCCTCCCGTCCTATTTAGGAGACCTTTTATGGTTTCATTTTAACCTTTGCCAACAAAAATGAAGGAAAATTTATGTTAAGTAAAAAATGTTAAGTTCTCTTAAGTTTTATGTGAAGTCAAAACATCCCAATTATATAGCAAATGAGTAAATTTTAAAGTTCAAGTCATATATGTTTGGTATTTTTAGTGTAAAAATAATACTAAATTCATTTTATCCCATAAATGAACGTAAATATGTACTCCCTCCATCCCATAATGTTTGTCCACTTTTTCTTTTTTGGAAATCCCAAAATTGAGTATCATTTAGTTCAAAATTATGGAGGGAAAATTGATAATGTGAGATGAATTTAAAATTTTTTAAAACTTTGTGCAAAAGTAAATAGGACAAACAAAATAGAATGGAGGGAGTATAATTGTACCGAACAAATAAATTTCCCATGTAAACGCCTAAATGCGTTTTAACTATATTGATTGAAGAGGAATAGGCTTCGTGTCATACA
This sequence comes from Echium plantagineum, assembly GCA_003412495.2. Lineage (NCBI taxonomy): Eukaryota > Viridiplantae > Streptophyta > Magnoliopsida > Boraginales > Boraginaceae > Echium > Echium plantagineum. The sequence continues at coordinate 37,719,671 of CM016561.1, read as the reverse complement.
AAGAGAAAATTGATGGCTCAGAATACTCTTGCAAAAATATGCTCACATGTGGTCATGTTGTTGGTTGTCTTAGACTATAGCTTTCAATCATATCCTCAACTAAACATGCCAAGGCCTCAAACGTACTCATCACTCATCACTCATCACTTTGCATCTTTCGAACCAATTTTCCAATCAATGTTCCCTCTTTTTTGGGTTGGGGAAATAATCAATGGGTTGGCACTCAATTAAACATTTTTCTTGCCTTTAAATGTGATCGGATACAATTGTTTCATATTTTATTTAACTGTATATTAATTATTAGTAATACTAGTAATCTCTGCACAGTTCAACCTGTGCAATTTCGTTCAAATAGTATTTCATAAATTTTTATAATTATATTCACCTAAATATGACATCATAAATAATAAAAATTAAATTGTATATCTAAGCATATTAATTAGAAAAAATACTTTTCACTATTAACTATTTGTCATTAAAATATATGAATATTAAAGGGTAGTTATTTTTTAAATGTTTGTCTTAGATAGGTAGCAAACATATATGATGTCACATGGATAGCTTAGATGATCTCCTAGACTTCACCAAACAAAGGCTCTTCCCACATTATAGTATAGATTATTATATTCATACTTTCATGGCTTATTTTCATTTTGGACCCTGAACTATGACAAAAGTTTCATTTTGGACCCTGATACTATCCTAAGACTCAAGTTGCACAAATACAAACATCATATTTATATTCGTATCACATAAGAATACAAATATATGTAAAAAATGAAATATTCGGTAATATTCGTTCGAATTCGATTCAATTCGATTCGGTTGTTTTCCACCCCTACATGTGAAGTCCCTTTCAAATCACGGATATTTTTTTCCTGGTATATACGCCCCAGTTTTTTTTCTAATAGCCATTTCTTCGAATACCCAGGTCACTTTAACCATGAGCTCTGATACCATGTAGAATTTTTATTAATAGAATTTGGACCACACCCATATGAGGAGAGAGAGCACACTTCATAACCCAAGAAGGCATCATCTTAAAACCAATTGGTGATAAGTGGAGTAGCCTAAGATCTAATTGGAAGATTGTAATTTTAATCCAATATTTGAGTGGCATCAGAAAGAGAGGAAGAAGCAGATAAGTTCAGAAGAGAAAAAAGTAATGAAAGAGGAAAAAATGAAACAGGATGAGAAGTATATGTGGGCTATTATCGATGGTGTCAAGGAGAAGGTGGGGAACTTCAGAGTTGAACCCCGTGGATTGTTTCGAGGCCGAGGAGAACATCCCAAGATGGGAAAGCTAAAAGAACGCATTCGTCCGAGCGATATTATCATTAATATAGGGAAAGAAGCGCCTATTTCAAAATGTCCAGGATCTAGGGAAAGATGGAAAGATAAGGCACGACAATACCGTAACATGGTTAGCATGTTGGATTGATCCTATTGATGTGAAGGAATTCAAATATGTTTTCTTGGCAGCTAGCAGTACCCTGATGAATGAGAGTGACAAGAAAAAATATGAAATAGCTCGAGAACTGAAAGATCATATAGATAAGATTCGAGTGACATATACTAAAAACTTTACATCTAAAGATGACAGAAAGCGCCAAATAGCAGTTGCAACCTATCTCATCGATAAACTAGCTATCAGGGCAGGCAAGAAAAAGGATGACGATGCAGCAGACATGGTTGGTTGTTGTACTTTAAAAGTACACGACGTAAGACCACTTACTCCAAAGACATTAGAGTTTAACTTCTTGGGTAAGGATTCGATTAAATATGAAAACGTAGTTGAGGTTGAACTTTTGAGGCTCTTTAAGAGTTCCGCAAAGGCAAGAAAGGTGGGGAAGACCTTTTCCATTTGCTTGACACTAGTAAACTGAATGCTCATCTGAAGGAGTTGATGCCTCGTCTCACAGCAAAGGTTTTCCCTACTTACAACGTATCTAAGATATTTGATGACTGGTTAACTACAAAGACAAATGAAGGAGATGTTGCCGAAAAGATCGTTGTTTATCAGCGTGCAAACAAAGAGGTTGCTATCATGTGTAACCATTAACGTACTGAGTCGAAGTCCGACATTCAGCAGATAGCGCGGTTGGATGAAAAAAAATAAAAGAATTAAATGATCTATTAAAGGAATTGAAAGTTGATTTAGATGAGGCAAAGAAAGGAAAACCTGAAGCCTTAAAGAAAAAAAGTAGCTGAAAACAATGCAAGGAAAGAAAAGATGGAGCGTGATAAGAGAACGAAAGAGGATCTGAAAACTGTGGCCCAGGCCCGATTGATGAAATTTACATGGTATCAGAGCCATGGTTAAGTGACCATTCAATTAAAGAAACTGGGCCTTATATGCCGGGGAAAAAAAATACTTCCGTTTGAAAAAGGGACTTCACATGTGAGAGGGGAGTGTTAAGATTACTTCAAATGAGTCCATCACTAAAAGTCAAAATGTATCAATCTTTTAGGGACAGAAGGAGTACTTTGTAAGATTATTTATAATAGAGTGTTCAGTAATTAAATTAAACTATTTAATTTTACAATGATGTGTCGAACAAAGTTTTGAATTAAAGTGAATACAAAAAGTGTTTAATCTTGTCAATATGTTAAATTTGTAATAAGTAGGTCATTTGGTCATATTAATAAATAAATAATTTGTGTGAACTATGTATAGATAATATTAGAAAGAAAAAATATTAAATTGTGTTTGACTTACTAGGTGAAAAAAGTATCTATGAAATCTGCAAGAAATTACATATTATATAATTTATATCATACACATTGTATCTATGAATGCAAAAAATAAAGGAGTATCTTACTTTGTTAAGATGCACATTTAATATCGGAAGCCGGTCTTTTTCCGGGTTAATATATAAGATTTTGGGCTACTCCATCTATTGTCAATTGGTTTTAGAGTGGAACCCCATAGAATCTTAGCATGGTATCATGAGCCAACCCCGAGTTAATGAGACATGCGCAGCCCCGTCAATGTTGTTCAGATAGTTAATATAGACGAAGAATATTCCGCCGACAATTGGATTACACGTGAGGGGAGTGTTAAGATGCACATCCCACATCGGAAGTCGGTGTCCTCCCGAATCAATATAAAGATATTGGGCTACTCCTTCTATTACCAATTGGTTTTAGAGTGGAACCCCATAAAATCTTAACATACTTACTTTAACGTTCCTAAATTCTAATTCTCATTTGAAACTTTTAGATCAGACTTGCACAATTTTAATCATGCATTCACATAATTTAAAAATATATATATAATTATGTTTGGATTTTATTAGATTTATTGCAATATATATTACTCAACATCAATTTTTTATAATTTTTTTTCAAATGTAAAACTAGAAATATTTATATTTTAAATTGTATTTCATTAATTAAATCAAATGAGAGTTAAAATATTTATCATTTTTTCTCCGCCAAATCAAACTGGCACCTAAAATTTCGCCATCTGAACTATTTGCTCGAAGTAATGAAGTACTAGTGTCAACTAATATTGCACTTGCTAGTGTGAGTGGCAATCATTTTAGCCTGAAAAAATGGAAAACAGACATAACATCTGGAAGGGGGCTTTATAGCACAAGTCTAGAAGAAAAAAAGTCAACACAACCAATCATATGAAATGAGGTATCACCTAGTGAAGGTCTCAACCACTTCTATACAAAAAGTAACAAAATAACCGATTTCCTTATCAATATTTTATTGGTCGAACATATTATCATATATACATGGTTGTTTAGTGTGGAATACTACACTCTACGAATATTATAGGATATTGCTTCAGCCTAAGAACTCAACATAAATAACGCACTCTACGAATAACTGTTCCGGATCTTTTTTACAAAAAAAAAAGTAAAAACATGCAAAGAGTTAAGGGCATTAAAGAAGAGTTGATAAACATCAGGCATGTTAACATTAATATGATGATTCAATTATCAAAGATATATGGTCACACAAGATATATGACTATACATGTTAAGAAATAATCTGTGTTTTCTGCCAAATTATAACAAACAAATATAATGTCAACTAGTTGGAATGACATAGCTCTGGCCACCTTATGCAGAATCTAAGGTCTACTTAAGATCATCATCCTTCACCTTGGATGGTGCAGAAGGAGATGTTTGATCCATTTCTGCTCTGAGATCATTAATGCTCTGTTCCAAGTCGTCGATCCGGTTTCTCATTTCATCAAGTGCAAAAGGAGTGTAGCTACTTCACGGATAGTACACGACCTTATCCTTGTGGTAACAATTAAGTTGTGTACTACTTCACGAATTACAGCAGATAACGAAGAAGGTAAAATTGAGAAGTGATATTCATAACTAGGGAGCATATACTAAAACAATAATGAAGCAATGGAACCATCTTACAATTCTAAAATCTCATACTTAAGGTCTAAGGACATCAAAAGAAAACTTGAAATTTAAAACTACTAGCACAAAGAACCGGGCCTAGCAGAGGCCCACGAACTAACACGCTAGCTCGGTTTGTTTTTGGCTCAGGCCCTTGTCGGTCCACGAACAGGCACCGTTTGTTTATGATTGGGCCGAACGAGGCCTCGATTTTGGCCCAGGCACAGTTGGAGCCCACCATTAATATCATTAAAGCAAAGTATAATAAAATATCTTAATCTTTCTATACAATAAAATCAGAAAGTAGCATGCATTGTTATAATTAAAGGCAATTATAATAAAATATTTTATTCTGATCTTTCTAGACAATACAGTTCTAACATAATGAAATTAGGTTTCTGGATATCATCCAAAAAAGTCTACTTGTAATTATAAACTATTTCATACGATTCAATGTAATACTCCCTCCGTCCCTAAAAAATTGTCACATTTTGACTTTTATTAGTCAAACACTACAAAATTTGATCATGAATTTCCATTAAACGATAAGAAATAATATAGTCTTGTTGGACCTTGTTAGATTCGTCTCAATATATATTTTTGAAATATTAACTTTTTATAATTTTTTTGCATGTAGAATAATAGATATTTATGTTTTAAATCGTGTTTTGTTGATCACTAAAAGTCAAAATGTGACAATCTTTTAGGGACGGAAGGAGTATATGATTAAGTTATTGTCCACTATTTATGGATGAGAGCATGAAATGCAATAATATAGTATGTTTAAACAATATAATATATTTGTTTCTTAGTAACATATTTTTAAAACATAAATATTCATCATAATACTATAAAGTAATAAGATTGTATATGATTTTTTTTAGATCATAGTATTAGAAAGTGATAGAGAATTAATTTATTAACATGGCCGTGAGAGATCAATGGGTTTGATAGAATTCAAGGGGTTGCAACAATTTAGAATTTAGAATAATATACTTGAAAATTAAATATTTTTTATTATATAAAGAATAACACTAATGTATTTTATGCTTTTGTTCGTACTTATATAATACTAGATACTTTTTCCGTTCAAAAATAGTTGACGTTTTGGCACTACTTTTTTGTCCCACAATAATTGATGTTTTCAATTTTTAATGCAATATTTAGATAGATTTTCTTTTTCAGCCCCTATTAAATTCTCATAGTAAAATGTAATCATCTAGTAGTATGCATTTTTCAATAAATATAAGTTGTCATTTATTTCCTATTCTATTTCATTGATTAGGGGCACCTTTGTAAAACTACACTATTTCTTAATAGTTGTGCAAATTGTTAGAACGTCAACTACTTTCGGACGGTGGGATTAGCTTTCAAGATTTAAGCCGGATTAAACTATGTTTCTAATTAACAACATATGATATGTGGTTAAATAGTCTGTTAATGCTTATTTACTTTAATTAACATCTTGTAATTGATATTATTAATGTATATTTACTTTAGTTAATATCTTGTAACGAAATTTTAACAATAAACGAGTTTTATTATATAATTAAAATAATTTATATAAAATCTACATAACTTGTAATTCGTTGTTCTTTTAACGATATATTCTTTGACGCAAAATTAAAGTTTTATCAATTATATTACAAATTCTAATATAGTGAATAAAATGTTTAATAGTAGAACAACTATAATTAGAATACATAAGCTAACAGAATTCACATGACACAATGGCAAGACACGTTCTCTTACAACATTTCCTTCATCCTAATTTGTATGATCAACTCAAAAATAGTACCTCCTTTTTTTTTCATTATATTTTGTATCATAACTTTTTCGAAAAAAAAAAAATCTTAAATTAATTTCACTTTAGTTCAAATTTGTCAAAACAAAACGAAAAAAAAATGTGAGTTGGACTTAATTTTTTTCTTAAATTTTGTAAAAAAAATAAAGTGACCAAGCAACATTTGATAGAGAAAGTACCGTTTTTGAGACCAGTTGTGTGATCAAATATATAGGTGGAGATCAGAATAAGAACTTAATAAGAGATTTTTAAATTAGGAAAACCTTTGTATCATTTAATAATGGAGGGAATTTTTTAAATGTGGTCACATATTACTACAACGACGAAACTAAAATAGAACTTAAAAAAATAGTAATAGCTCTTTGAAAATTAATAATACTATCATATACTTTCTCCAATCTAAAACAATAATTGACTTTTAATTTTTTTGAAATTGAACTTTGACCATAAATTACTATTTTGTTACTTATTTTAAAACATATAAAATTTATATAGTTGGAGTAATCTTTAAAAGTAACTTCATAATATTAGTTTTTAAATTTTTTGATCTCATAACTAAAGAGCAACGAAGTGTCAAAATTTATAACGATATGCGAAAAAAATAATTATTTCATATTGGAGGGAGTATCAAGTGATTGATAAATATTTACCATGTTTTTTAAGAATAAATTTGGATAAAATTGTCTAATATACTCAATAATGATTATGATCCACAAACTACGTACGCATGAGACTCACACTTTATTTGGGAATAAAGAGAAAAACATAGCATGTCACAAGAGCGAACCGAGATTTGAAACCCTATTGCGAGAGGAACGCCTCGCGAGCTGGGCTTTTAGAGATTAATAAAATAATACTATATTTTTAATGAAAGGAAGAAGTATTTAACGTTGACTTATTAACAAAATTGATTTTTGTTGATGAATAAAATATTTTAATCATGAGGAGTTGAAACTCCCCATATAGTGTTACCAATAGATTCGTGGAACCCAAAAGTTTTAGCATTAAAAAAAACAAATACTAGATCTATTATTACAATAATCTTTTCAAATGAAAAAAAATCCATTATTGTTCTAACATATGACAGAAATTGATTTATTTGTGTCACATAGTGCGTGCATAATGATATAGAGTAAAACAATTGCATCATATTGTATCAAGATTCTTTGATATTCATTAAAGGGGAATGCGCGTGCAGCACACGCGCGTTTTCTCTGCTAGGCGCGTGTGCTACACGCGCTTCGTCTAACAACAGGGGGCGCGTGGCCTGCATTAAGAACTTGTACATTGCGCATCGTTTGTTGTACTTAACATATGCTCACGCGCCTGGAATTGCGTGGATCACAGATGCATTGGGGTGTTGTACTGTGCGCATTAAGAATTGTACTTTTGGACTGTTCAGGTTGTTTATTTTATTACTTTTTCTTCCCTTAAGTATTTTGTTACTTTACTTTTGACCCCGTTAGTTCTATTTCGTATTTATTTTCTTACCACAATTATTTTTTTCCTCCTTTTTTTGACCCTACATTTGTTTAAGATTTGTTTATTCTTAGATTTGTCTTTCTTCTGTTTATTTACTCCTTTTTTCCTGTGAGCTCTCTCTTTTTGACGATTGTAAGAAATTTAGGTCTTCCAGCCGATTGTAGCGTCTTCTTCACAATTGCCGGATTATTACAATTCAGCCTGTCCAATAATTGTAGCCCAGGTATTTATTTCTCTTTTCATTCTAAATCGGGTGTTTTTTGTTGCCGGGAAAATCCGCTTTTAACAATTACGGTTTTTTGCTCCGACTCTATATTTGATCTGTTATTTTCATCGGAATTGTTTATGTTAGTTTCCTTAATTGCCCGATTGTTCGTTTGCCAAAAATCATATTCATGGAGAAATAATGTCTAGCCTGCGGATCGGCTATCACTTAGGTGTGAAACTAGCAGAGTATTTGTAGAACCCCTCTATGTAGTTGTATTTCTAGCTTGCATGTTTGTGGATTGTTGTTTTCATGCCCATCCTTAGTTCAGTTTGTTAAGAGAAAAGTTTGAAAAGAGAAACTTATTTATGGTTTAAGACATTGAATCTTTGTCTAATTAGCCATGTTGTCTTGTTTAAATATGTCATAGTTTGTTGGTTTTAATTAGTCAGAGTTTTATGCTAAAATTGGGTCGGAGTATTATTTATTCCATGTCCACCAACTTATTTAAATTTAGATTTGGGAGTGATGGAAAAGTGGGGAAAATTATGATTGATGCAAGACTCATGAGTATGAGATTCTTATTTAATTGTCAATTGGATATCAGAGATGAATCGAATTTGGAGCTCTATGTAGAAACAGAGGAAAGCCATCGGCATTCATCATCAAGATTCAGCATAATTGGAACTGATGATGGCCATGAAAACAACAAACCATTACATAAGATTGAGTTACAGGGGTGGGGTGGGGTGGGGGTGTGGGTAGGGTGGGTTGGAGAAGAAGTGATGGGGTTTAATTTTAATTATATAAAATATTTTAATATTGCCCCCTATACTTTGTAATAGTGATAGGGTATAATGGTCATTTTATCTTTTAAAACTGTAAAAAATGATTCAGGGGCACCTCAAAAACAATTAGCAATATAGAAGACAATCTAAAACAAACTTCATAGTATAGGGGGCAAACATCGAATGGATTCCATCAATGTTTCTGATAACTTACACGTCTACATAATATGTAACTTATTCTAACTATGTAATTTAAGGGACGTTATAAGTATGTAACTTAAAGGACGTTTAGGTAATCTAAACTATCTATGTGTGTGCAGGAGTGGGTGGGTGGGGAAGCAATCGTATTCTTCTGCCGATGCTGTAGCTGCTCCTGTTGTGTGCGTTTTGGTGCCGCAGGACATCCATCCTTTTGGAGAGCCCAATGTAAGTGTTTACATAATCCAAAATCTCATAATTTCGTGTGCCCATATTTATCAAGGAGTAAGCTGTAGTGATCTTTTGTTGGTTGCTTAAGGAACACTTCTATTAATTTATTGAAACATTCACTGGTCACTTCTCTTTTAAATATTGTGTTTCGCAGAGTAAACTTGATGTGCATCTGAGGGCTGTTGTTGATATACAATCTGGTAAGACAGATAATTTCGTTTATGTGGTTTCCATTTCAATATGATAATTTCAACTTCTTCCAGGTATAAGATGCTGACTGACTCAAAAGCATTTTAGTTGCCAACAAGAATAAAATATCACTTTCAAAGGCTTTCCTCATTTACGTGCCCTTGAGGTTTGTGGAGTAACTTATTTTGTTTGTCAATTTCTAATTATATATATAATGACTAATGACTTTAGTGTTTCAACTTAAGTTGGCTGAAGCGAGGGATTATACTCATGCTTTTTTGCGATTGTTTCCTCAAGTATTTAGTTTCTTCTGCTTATTCTGTTTGCTAATATATAAATACCATTCTGACTTTCACTACTGCAGTCTGTGAAATGAGAATGAAAGGTGATTGCTGGGCAATCTCATCAGTATATTAATATATAAGACAATTGAGTGCATTCCCTACATTTGTTTTACATTTGTTTATTCTTAGAATGGTTCCTGCACACATATAATACATATTATGTCAGAAAAGTGGATTTTCTCTGAAAAAGGGTTTTTTAATGAGGTTTATCTTCATGTCCGATATTACTGAGATTTATTAATAATGGCTAATGGTTGCTCGCGCGATTTGGAGCCTGCAGCAAGCAAAAGAAGTGAAGCTGCAAAGTTGGGTCAGTTGTGGAATGAAATTATTACTAGCTTTCGTGAAGAAGATCTCATAAGTGACAGGTAAAAATCATTCATTGGCTTGCTTATGCTCAGAGACTGTTTTGCTGTTCTTTTATTATTCTTTATTGTAATTAGAGCTCTTTCTTGGAATGGAAATTAGCTAGACGGCTGCTGCCTTCCTTACTGCCTTTTCTGCCTTCCTAATGGAAGCCCAGGACCTACTCATTAGTACCTAGGGTGGGGACTATCTTTTCTGCCTTTTGTTGCTTGCATTAGTACCTAGGGTGGGGACTGTTTTTAACCGCCTTCTTTCCATATTTCATTGTAAATTCGTGTCAGTTAACCATTATAAGTGCACCAAGGAGTATATATGATTGGTCCAGCTCTTGATTCATGGAGGAATGATGTTACTATTTTTGTGTACAGTGTTTACTTAGGGTGCTTTCTCCATTATAATGGATCGGTCAGCTCCGAAAAGAACCCCACGATCTTCAGGTATGGTTTTGTTCCGCTCGATCTTGTGTTTGCAATTTAGGTATTATTTGTTCCTCATCAAACCATGTTGTCCTATAAGAATGATTTCAAGTGTTTTCTATATGATATTCTCTTGCAGTGAATAGGCAGTTAGATAATGAACGACATCGTAGATACTATGCGTCCCATAAAGAAGAGATCAACAGAAGACGGCGCGAGCTATATGCAGGTAGTTAACTAGGAATATTTGTGTTTGTAGTCTCTTTATATGTAGGCGTCTAAATTTGCTGCGTTTGTAGCGAAAAAGAGGACGTCTGAGATAGCCAGAATGGAGAGTGAGACTGATGGAGAGGTAAGACTTCTACTTTGGAATTCATAGTTTCCCTTTTATGAAGTTTTTTGCTTTTTTTTCTATAACACACGATTTGTGTGTTTATTGTCCAAATGGTATATGTATTTGTTATCCAGAAAATGACACTAGGTATTTTTTATAGTCTAGGCTTGGTTAGACTAAAAAATGGAATATTCGGGCTCCTGAATACTTGTGTTACTTTTTAGTTGGCTTTCTTTTAATACTTTTTTTCCCATACAGTATTTTTTGACAAATAAGCCAGTAGTTGTTGTCGACTAATGCGATGCATTGCAATCTTTCGCACTGTTCGTTGTATCTTTAAGTTATCGTAACTTATAGTATTATTCCCTGGTTTTCTATTAGCCGGGTCAAACAACAGTGAATGAACCATCAGGCGAATACCCTGCTTCTGGGGTTCCTATTGCTTTAGTTAGCTCAAGTTCTCGTGCAGGTATGCTCCGACTCTATAGATTGTATTATTTGTCTGTTTCGAATTATAATTATGAAGATTTGGCGCGTCTAATGTGGTTCTGTTATTGTTACAGCTGGTCCTCCAGTTGAAGATGCTCATGTACACGGTGGTCTTGCTCCAGTCGTAGTACAAGATGTAGCCGATCCTAGGTGTGTCGCACAGGTATACTATTATCAGCCATTTTGATAAGCCGAGTTGTCGTGATGAAGACTATGTTTCGCGTTCTATTAACTGCCACTACAAAAGCTTCGATTGTCCCCTGAGTGAACCTATACTAAAGGTTTGGTCCATGATAACTACCTCTTCAATTTGGAATGTGTCTGACAAAAGAGAAAAATCCAGGGGGGTCTTTTTTGGGGGGGTTCTGGGACGAATAGCTTCAAAAGATAAGAGAATTAAGTATACCCTCTAGAAAGACTAAACCAACCCATGATGATGTATTCAGCTTCTTCTTTTTAGTGGTTTGGAATAGTTCAGGTGTAATGTATTTTATGGATTTGATTGCATGTACATTTTTTGTGTTTGTTTATGTCTCAAATATTTTATTTGGTTGGTCATTTCATTCTTTAGTATTCCTCTAGCTCTATATACATTTGTGATTCAATTTGAGATACACGCAAAATATGGATTAAGCATGTTTCTTTTTTGATCAAGTTTTCTGTGTTAGTCATAGAACTAAAGAGAAGTCACTGGATTGGAGTTGAAGTTGAATGACCTGATGTTGTTGTATTGTGTCAAAATGATGTGCAATGTGTGTATTTTGTGCCTTTACTATGATATTGTTGGAAGCGTTAGATTTGTTTCTATTCGTGAAGCATTGGGTTTGTTTCTATTGGCGAAGCCTTAGAATTGTAATTCTTGTCTTCAATCTGAGTTTTGCACTTCATCTTTGTTCTTTCCATTCGTAAAGCTCTCAATCTTTTTAGTTAATTGAGTAACCTTAAAGATGGTACTAATACCGTAACTTGAGAGTGGGATATAAGGACCTCTCTTATTTAGGATTGTAATCTTTTTAGTTAGGATTTTATGCCAGTTGAGTTAAATTGTTGGGATGGTCTTTGTTAAGCGAGAGCTTTCTTATCTATCGGCGCTGCTTTGCTTGACAATATTCACCATGAATATTTTTTTCCTTTTTACAATCAAATTTACACTATATACAATATTTAAGACTTAACAAAATTGACATTCTTAAGATGCACATTTTTTTTCTTACGGTTTTGATTTATCAATTTTTGTTAGTCATTTAGTTGGTAGTTTCCTCAACGAAACCTTTAAACTAAAATTTTCTTAATTATTGGAAACAAGTTTCAAATTATTCTCATATCTCATTCTTTAACTATTTCAACAAATATATGAACTAAAAAAGTTTGTTGTTAGATAAATTTAGAGTATTGCTCACATTTATTATGTCTATATATATATAATGTCACTTTAATTAACAAGTATGACCATTCACCAAATATGTTAGTAACCATTTTTCATAATTATATGTGATTAGTATGCTCTTTCAATTATATGTTATTAGTATTGCCCAGGGCCTTGAATCGCAATACTCAAATATTAGTATCTGATAATCTTTTGCGCTCATCTTTTGTATCTTTAAGTTGTCGTAACTTATTGTTTTATTCCCTGGTTGTCTATTAGTTGGATCAAACAATAGTGGATCAACCATCACATGAATGCCCTGGAAGTTATGTATTGGCTGATAAAGTACCTGCTGTCCTACCTTCTGCCTTGGTTAGCTCAAGCTCTTATGCAGGTCTGCTCCAACTCTGTCCGTTGTATTATTTATTGTATTGTTTGTTTGTTTCCAGTTCTAACTATAAAGATCTGCCTGCTCTAATTATATGGTTGCGTTGGCGTAGTTAGTTTTGTGCTTTTGTTATTGTTACAGTTAGCAAAAATTGGATCAATAGGAAATCTCGTGAATACTACGCATCTCACAAAGAGGGAATTAAGAAACGGAGACAAGAGCTATATGCCGGTATATCAACATCTTGTTTTTAAGATTACATGTACTTCTTCTCCTTTGCCTAATTATCTTTTCTCTACTGTTTTTTATGTACGATAGATCGGAGAAAGATGTTAGAGGGTGCTAATATGGAATCAGACACATCCATGCGAGATACAGCTCGACAACAAGAAAGTATACCTACTCGAAATATTCACAAGTATCCGAGCCCCTCTAGACAGGTATGGTCAACTAATAGCCATCAATAATGTCCAGGGGGCTAATGTGGCTCCAGAAGTCGCCATTCTTCCAATTTCTTTTGAAAACTTAAACTCATTATAAGTAGCATAATGTTTATGTTTATCTCTTGGTCTTACTCAGATAGGTGAACCAACAAATGGAGAGACATCGAATGCTCACAGTTCAAGCTACGTGCGGGAAAATCAAGACTTTCAGCAAAATTTGTCCACACATCACGCGACAAATCTTTTCATAGATGATAACTTGATCAAGAAAGTTATAGGCAATCTGAGAAAAAAGGAGCAAGCTGGTGTCGATTTAGGTATGATACTGTCGTCATATTGTGAATTGCAAGTTGTTTCTATTTTCATCACATTGTCAAGTATATGTAACTCATGCAAATTTGAAATACAGGTGAATATATATGCTCGAGTATGCCTCCTACAGATGACAGAACACTCGTTCTTCCCAAGAGAAGGCCTTGCCCACATTGCAGAGCCTACAAATTTTACAAGGAGACGGATCGCTTTTGTTGTGGTACGGGTGAAATTGCTATAGCAGGTACGTCACTTCCTCATTACCTCATCCAGTTAATCACTGGTACGGATTCGAGATCTAAACAATTTCAAAATATGATTCGCACTTACAACAACCATTTTGCGTTCACATCTATCGGAATGAAATGCGACGAGGCTTATCAACGTCGTAATCAAGGCATCTATACTGTTAAGGTCCAAGGTCAGGTTCACCATTACCTAAATGATTTGGTGCCGAATCGAGGAAGTAGGAGACTCCAAGGGATACAATTTTACTTCTACGATTCGGACCATCAAGTAGAAAACCGACTAATGTCATTGCCTAGATTAGACCCTTCAATTGTCGTTGAATTAGTCGACCTAATGAAGAACTACAATCCATATACCAACTTTCTAAAGCAAGCATCAGAGTTAGATAATATAGATTTGTACCGGATAGTGATAAGGTGCGACCCAGGATTAGATCAAAGAACGTTTAATGCTCCGACTTCAAGTGAAGTTGCAGGTATATGGCTCGAAGATGAGAGCAATGGTGAGGCTAACGGAGAGTTGTGGGATATAAGAGTATACACTAAGGCTGGTCATAGCCAGAGTGTGCAGTACTATTATGGTTGTTACGATCCTTTGCAATATGTCTTAATGTTCCCTAAAGGCGAAACTGGATGGCATGGGAATATACCGAAAGTTGGTCGTTCCGTCAGAAGAGGTCGAAGAGGTCTTCATAATAAAAAACCTCAAGATTTCTTTTCATTTGAAGATCTCCTTCGTGCAGAACAGGAAGGTACCTTATTTTAAACTAATGTTCATTATTAAGATCATTGTAACATATTATTTAAGTTATTTATATTGGGGCATTTACAATTGGTTGTAGGAATAACACGTAGTATGTTTAATGATGAACTTCCAAATCTTGATAATGAAGCCATGAGTGTTGGCCGAGGGCGTAATCGTGCGACAGTTAGCTGTAGAGAATACTATGTCTACAAGCTTCAAATACGCCCAAATGATCGGTCGTATTTGCTTAGATTTGGAAGACTGCTACAGCAATATGTTATAGACAACTATATCAAACTGGAAACCATGAGGCTCGACTATCTGAAAAGGAATCAGCTGAAGACAAGAATAGATTATTATCAGGGAATAATCGACAGTGTTGTTACTGGTATTCCAAAGGGTGGACAAATAGGGAAAAAAGTGTTCTTGCCTGCAACTTTTATTGGAGGCCCCCGAGATCTGAAGAACAGATATTTGGACTGCATGTCACTTGTACAGGAACACGGGAAACCAGACATATTTCTTACTATGACTTGTAACCCCAATTGGCCGGAGATTAGGGAGCTGCTACGTCCTGGAGAAGAATCACAGAACAGGCCAGATCTGTTAGCCAGGGTTTTCAAAGCAAAGTTGGGCATCTTACATGATATGTTGATGAAGGGAGATATATTTGGTAAGATCGCTTCTCTTGTACATGTGATTGAATTTCAAAAGCGAGGACTTCCTCATGCACATTTCTTGATAATTCTCAAGCCAGCATATAAGTATTTGACGCCGGAAGCGTACGATCGCATCGTTTGTGCAGAGTTGCCTGATCAAACGGAGCAAAAATATCTGTATGGTCTGGTTGTCAAACATATGATGCATGGCCCTTGTGGTAACCTCAATCCAGATAATGTATGTATGAGGGATGGTCTGTGTAAAAACCATTATCCGAAGGAGTTCAGCGAATATACCGCTCATGGTAAAGGTACATACCCAATGTACCGGCGGAGAGATACTAAAACAACAGCTAAAGTACGAGGAAAAATACTTGATAATAGATGGGTAATACCTTATAACCCAACACTGCTAATGCTCTTCAATTGTCATATTAACGTTGAACTTTGTTGTGACATAAGAGCAGTAAAATACCTATACAAGTATATACACAAAGGCCATGACAAAATCATGTTCCGTATATCACCAGAGTCTGGCAGCTCATCTGGAGATGAGATAGAAGATTTCCAAAAAGGAAGATGGGTATCAGCAGTTGAAGCTGCATGGCGGATATATGGTTACCCACTGTATGACATGTATCCTCCAGTTTTGCAGTTGCAAGTCCATACCCCAAACTTTCAGACGATAGCTTTTGAAGAAGATACTAACTTAGAGAAACTATTAGAGGATGCAAGGCTTCAAAGGAGCATGTTGACGGATTTTTTCAGGGTAAACAGGGAAGATCCATTAGCCAGACAACTTAACCTACTTTACAAAGAGTTTCCAAGGTATTATGTATGGGATGTTCAATCAAGGGTTTGGTCACGTCGGAAAAAAAGACCTGTTGTTGGGAGGCTGGCGGTTGTGAACCCCGTTGAAAACGAGCGTTATTACCTTAGGGTCCTCCTTAATAATGTTCGTTGCCCAACTTCATTTGATCACCTAATGACAGCTAACGGTACACTATGTGAATCTTTTCAACAAGCTGCATTGAGAAGAGGTTTATTACACAATGACAGTGATATAGACAAAACTATGCAAGAGGCTTCCATATATAAAATGCCTGCTGAGTTAAGACGGTTGTTTGCTACTCTACTTAACTATTGTAGACCCTCGAATGCCAAAAAATTGTATGAGGACTACTTTGAACATATGGCCGAAGACTTCAGGCGATTGCAGCACCGGTTGAATTTTACACAACATGAGCTTGAGTGCAAAGTTTTGCAAGGAATAAACGACACTTTAGAATCTTTGGGAAAAGATATTAATGACTTCCGGCTGGTATCTTTTAAATACAAAACCACAGACTTTGAGCGTTACACCAGAGAAATAGCATGTGAAAAGAGCATTCCGATACCAGAGGAAGATTTGCGCGCATTAAATCTACTCAATTGTAAACAAAAAGCAGCATTTGAAATGATCTTTAACCGAGCTCTAACGAATACAGATGGGTTATTTTTTGTTGATGGTCCAGGAGGAACTGGTAAAAGCTTTCTTTATAGAGTACTCTTGGCACACATTCGATCTATGGGGTTTATAGCACTTATTGTAGCTTCCTCGGGAATAGCAGCTTCGAACTTTTTAGGAGGTCGCACTGCTCATTCGCGCTTCAAGATTCCCATTGATGCAGACGCAGGAGTAAAATGCCAGATTAAGAAACAAAGTTCTGATGCGGATCTAATAAGAAGTTCTAGAATCATAATTTGGGATGAAGCACCGATGGCACATAAGGCGATTATTCACGCCTTGGATGTTCTATTAAAAGATATATGCGACTGCGACAAACCATTCGGTGGCAAATTGGTTGTGTTCGGAGGAGACTTCCGACAAGTACTTCCAGTTGTCAAAGGTGGTGATAAAAGAGCGCAAATTCAGGCAAGTCTTATAAGTTCTGATCTGTGGCAGCACTTTATCAAATTGGAACTAACAGATAACATGCGAGCGAGGTATGATCCAGGTTTTGTTGAGTACTTAATGAGAATCGGTAATGGTGAAGAACCGACCAATGCCAAAGGTGAGGTACAAATTCCTAATCCTATGTTAATTCCTTATGTCAATTTAGAACAATCAATTGAAGCATTAATAGCATCTGTTTACCCAGATTTAACACTTTTTCAAACAAATGCTTTTGACATGATGAAGAGAATAATCTTATGCCCAAAAAACGAAAATGTTGACGACATTAACTCTAAACTAATTCAAAGACTTGTAGGCAAAGAATTCGTATATATTAGTGACGACCAAGCCAAAAATCCAATTAATCAAGGAGACTACATAGACTACTTAAATAGTTTAGAACCAAAAGGATTACCACAACATAAACTATTGTTAAAAGTTAACTGCCCTGTAATATTACTCAGAAATATTAATCCTGTGGAAGGTTTATGTAATGGGACAAGATTAATATGTAAGAATTTATTACCTAATGTGGTAGGTGCTACCATTGCAGCGGGTCAATTTATGGGAAAGCATGTCTGGATACCACGCATCCCTCTGGAAACAAATCCTTCGGATAACAAGTACGCCGTACCGTTCATTAGACGACAAATACCCCTAAGACTTTGCTTTGCAATGACAATCAACAAATCACAAGGGCAGACTTTAGATTATGTTGGCATTTATCTCCGCCAACCTGTTTTTTCACACGGACAATTGTATGTTGCTATGTCTCGAGCAAAAACAGGAAATAATGTCAAACTACTACTCATCCCTCCCACCTGGAATGATCCAGCCATACATCATACACGAAACGTTGTTTATAAAGAAATATTACAACAAGGAACACCAACCTAATATATAAGCATAGCAACTGCGTCTCAATAACCATTACAGTGCCAAGCTCGGGGTTAGGTCATCCATTTAACGATACTAACTGCTTTTGTTTCCCATTTCTCAGAGTACGAAGAGCTCTATAGCATATGAAGTTGGTGTTCAAATGATTAGCAGAAGGCTGTGTTTGGATCCTAGGCAAGTGAAGTTTTGGTTTCAGAATAGAAGAACTCAAGTGAAGGTACTCTAAGAAGTGATAAAGTTGATATATTTATTTTTGTTGTTACCAATGTGGGTGATTCTTGTGTGAATGAGTAAAATACTAAATAAGTTTGATTATTTAATTGCACCAGACTCAACTCGAGCGCCATGAGAATTCGATTGTCAGACAAGAAAATGAACACTGGTTCAGTCATCTATTCATACAGGTTTTGTAACTTAACAATTGCTTTATTTTAATGTGCAGGTTAAAAGAATGACGATCGAAGAATTTGTAGAATTTGTATATTATAGAGCCGATGAGACCGATGACGAGTTGATTAACGCAAGTACTCTCTCGAGGAGTAGAACAAGTCAACAAAGGTGAGTCATCTATGTCACATCTTTCCTGGGGATAAAGTGTTACGTTTTCTATTTAATCGGTCATCATCATGCCCATCCTGGTGTATCAAACTCTCGACATGCAACAATTCTTGAATTAGGAATGTATTAAAAAATGTGATACAAGAAATTTGGATGTAATATATATGTAGGAGATAGATGGACTGATGTGTATGCTTCTTCATATGGTACAAACATGGATCGATGTATCCTTAATTTGAAAGTTAATCCCGTTACATCTGTCTTTATCGCTTTTCTGAAGAAATTATCACTGCTCGATGTATCTGAATATATGATCAATGTGATTTTAAAAGTTTAAGACCTGTGCTGAGGGTTTACTTAGAAGCACGGTACAGTAACAGAGTAATGGTTTAATAGCTCCCATGTTGGCAGTGGCACAACAATGAGTTGGACGAATCTGTTTTATGAGCTGAAAGACAGTTTAAGCTTACATTGAAATGTGTTGCTATATTGGTTGAGGCCCTTGTCTCTAATAAGCTTTTCAGAATAGTTTGGGGTCAAGATTTTTTTGTGCCCCTCTAATAAGCACTACATTGATGAGCATCAACTTCTATCTGTTGGAAGTTGGAACTTAACGTTTTTCTGCAACTATCTGTGACTTGTTTATTTCCATCCATCCAAATCCTAAGTTGGCTTGATTCAAGTTTCACAAGAAGAAAGGATAATGTATTCTATTTTTACGATACTACTAAGTTTTGCTTGATGCTTGTAACAATTGAGAAGCACTGTCCAATATATTTTCTTCTCCCTCGTCTAGATCACTAATTACTTCATCATATTTTGATTATGCGTAGGCTTTTGTATCAGGTGTAAAGTTATGTTTACAAAATGGTTACAACAGTAAAATCATTTTGGTTAATTTACCATGGGTTTTCTTTTTGCTATGTGGTATGGCCTGTATGCTCCTTTGTTGAACATTGAGATCAGAGCAGGTGGGAGTAACTGGTGGTTGAACTCCACCTGGACCAAATAAAATCTTTTTCTCGATCCTTTCAGAATTCTAACTGCTTTTGTTTCCCATTTCTCAGAGTACGAAGAGCTCTATAGCATATGAAGTTGGTGTTCAGATGATTACAGGGTATACTCTTCCTCATAATTCACTATTCAGATTTTATGTCCTGGGACATAGAGATTCTATATATCCCATTAAGAGAAGCTCAGCACATAAACCAATCCTCATCAGCTTTAGGAGGTGTGATCAGAGCAGGTGGGAGTAACAGGTAACTTTTCTTTTAGGGCCCTTTCTTTCAAATTGAAATTCAAGAGCAATTCAGCAAAAATTATATAGTTCCATCATTCATGTCCTGTATTTTAATCTTGTATTTCCTCGATCTTGCAGTAAGTAGTTCATACATTCGTGTATCGATAAGACCATTCACTATTTCTTCAAGCTCGATCCCTCCCCCGGATAAACCATAGAAGAGCTTGCCTCACCCATCTAACTAAAATGTGTTCGACCTGTCAGGTAAGTAGTTCATACATTCGTGTATTGATAAGACCATTCACTATTTCTTGAAGCTCGATCCCTCCCCCGGATAAACCATTGAAGAGCTTGCCTCACCCATCTAACTAAAATGTGTTCGACCTGTTAGTCTTCTTCATTTTAATAAGTGTTGATTAGGCTACAGAGTAAATTCAGTGTTAAACAAAATACATAAATCTGCTATTAAACAAAATGAACAATAACTTGACACCTGTTGTAAAATGACTGCCAGCTGTGGGTAAGGTAAACTATAGGTTGATCTGAAAACCCACAACTGTGGGTTGGTTTGAGAACCCACATTATATAAGCTGCCCTTCACCTGCCACCACTAACCAAAGCATTCCAGCATCTGATCAACTCAACAAGCAAGAAGTTAAGCTTCTTAGAATCCAACATCTGACATCTTCCTTGGAAACCAAGGTAAAAAATCTATCTCACACCTATCTTTCCCATCTTTGCATGTTAAAGTATTACCACAATAAGAATAATACAACAAAATGGTTGTAGAAGTAATGAAACTACCATTTAAGCTAGCATTTAGATATTAATACTAAAAAGATCAAGTAAAAACCATGTCAAAACTGCCTCCCTGTAACAAGTCATCGATCTCAATATTTAAACAACAAATATAAGTTGCATGCAGATTCTTGTTGTTAGACTGAAAAGTTAAGCTTCTCATTCATCTTTCCTATGCTTGCATGTTGAAGTATTACCAGAATGATGTAACCCAATTATAGAAGTGACAAGGCTACCACTTAAGCTTGCATTTAGAGATCTTTTGTTATATGCAGACCTAAAGAGATCCATCCCAAGATGCATAATCTTCTTTCATATCTTAAGCTACCATTTAAGCTAGCATTTAGATATTAATACTAAAAAAATCAAGTAAAAATTTGACACCTATCGTAATGATAAACGGCTCGTCTCGCCGTGACCTTCTCTTGAATTCTCAATATCTAAACAACAAATATAAGTTGCATGCAGATTCTTGTTCTTAGTCAGAAAAGTTAAGCTTCTCATTCATCTTTCCTATGCTTGCATGTTGAAGAATTACCAGAATGATGTAACCCAATTATAGAAGTGACAAGGCTACCACTTAAGCTTGCATTAAACAACAAATATAAGTTGCATGCAGATTCTTGTTCTTAGACAGAAAAGTTAAGCTTCTCATTCATTTTTCCTATGCTTGCATGTTCAAGTATTACCAGAATGATGTAACCCAATTATAGAGATCTTATATTATATGCAGACTTCAATTCTAAGCACTCTGAACATCTAAACAACACATAAGAGTTGCATGCATAATCTTCTTTCATATCTTGACACCATATTCCTTACTTAAATGAACAAAACTAAAAATCTACTACACTACAGGATGACCACTCCAATAGATAAGGAGAGGCAACCAATTCTAAGCATCACACCTGAATCGAAGCAGTGGACAGCTAGAATTACCGTTTGCGAAGATATTCCTATAATGCACTGTTCTAACGGATCCAGACTCAAGCGCTATGTTTTCAGCGATTCTGAGGTATGTCGACTTTCAATAACACTGTTGTATACTTCATATATCTATGTGCCATAACAACATTAGATCTACTTTCACGTATACTAATACCATCCAATGTACAGGGCAATCAAACACTTGCATGTATATATGATCCCGATGTGGATACACTATGTCCAATGATTCACCTTTATGCTGTCTATGACATCTCAAATGCCGATGTTAAACGAACAAATCAACAGTATCAGGTTATCAAGCATCCCTTTCAGTGGATAATCAAGCGCGAAACATTAATCCAACCGGTACCAGAGGCCACACCAAGTCTACACTATATGCTAAAAGGCCTAACACAGTTAATAGACTTACCGAACGCTGCAAAGACCAACCAAACTACAGCAGGTTTATAAACTAAATCTTTCTAGCATTAAAGATAATTACACAACCTTCTACACACCTTTTAATATCTATCCATTTTACTTCTTGCAACAGATGTGATAGCTGTTGTCATAGACTGTGACGACATCAGACAAGTGAAATCAGGACGCAACCAAGTTCAACATTTCACCATCATTGACTCAGAGTACTGTACAACAAAAAACCTTTACATTGTCGCATTTACATAAGCATCAAATTACCAGAATCCTTACACTGTAAATATACACAAACTGCAGCCTCTTCCCTGTCCGTATCACATTGTGGGATGATAACATCGCAACCCACAGCCCAGCACTCACATTAGCCGCCAACAACAACTCAGTGATCGTCGCTAAAAGAATGGCTCTAAAGACATATGACTGTGAGATCCCATTCATATACATATATGTACAGATATAAATATAGATAATATCATAAATAATTAAACTTTTCCAACTTTCTGTACAGCACTATCCCTGTCAACCAGAAATTCTTCATCCATCGCAGTGGATCCTCCCCTACACACAGTTGCAGAGATCAAAGAATGGTACAAAAAGTTTCATTCATCACATATTTCAGTTTTATATACCATTACCTTATAATGACCAAGTGCACCCAAAAACAGGTTCCGTAGCATAGATCCTGCAGACTTAGAAACCATGAAGACTCAAAAGACCACATCATTCACAAAAGAGTTGGTTTGTGCTGGAAGGATGAAAACATACCAAGTGGCTGATTTAAAGAACATCGAAAAGGTACACCACTACTACGATAACATTACTTAGCTGCACATACAAAGAACCATTTCATTGACTTCAACAAACTTCAACAGATTGGGAACTATTGGGTTCGAGGATACCTGAGCTTACTACATGATGACCAGCAATTCTACTACATTGCTTGCAACAAGTGCTTAAAAAAGGTGAAAGCAAATCTCGACCAAAGCTACGACTGTTTCCTGTGCAAGCAAAACGCCATAGCTATACTCAGGTGATGCCACTACCAAATATTTCATACATCACACAATACATACAAAAATTAACAAGTATTTCCCATTCAGACCAGTTGTCGTTCTCTGCGTAATTGATCAAAGTGGAGATATGGAACTCACAGCACTAGACAAAACAGCTGAAAAGATCTTGCACACAACAACCGAGGATATGAAGGATCTACATAAATGGGTAAAAACACAATGTATAATTAGCTTACATAACCAAACAACTAGGAAACAAACTAACACAATGTATAATCTACAGGGGAAAACATTGGATCTACTGCCAGCCAAAGAAGACCTCAAATCCAAGCCTTTCTTGCTGCAACTCACAAAAACCCCAGCCAGCCTAACAGACAAGAATCTCAGAATGGTTCTCCAGGCATACTACGACGAAACCACTCCAGAATTGCAAAACAGGCCAAGCTCTTCAACTGGAATGCAATCATTATCTCCGCTCAAGCGCCAGCTAGACGCAATAAGCATAACCAAAGGTCATATCGTCCCACCCAACCTTTAATTTTTATAAATTTGCAACATAGTATCTATATCTGACTACTTCCTTCCCAAACAGAAACTCCGACCAAAAAGAAACTTCTACCTGGCAACCTACCTCAGGAAATATCCGATGCCTGATACTTGTATCTACAAGTTGCCCAAACCGATGACTCATGCAACTATCTACAAGTCACTTTTGCAAACTCAGGGGATCAAGAAACCGATGACTAATGCTCCAATCTACAAGTCACTTTTGCAGACACTAGGGATCAACACACCGATGACTAATGCTCCTATCTACAAGTCACTTTTGCAGACTCTAGAGATCAATGGCAGTAAGCCAACCCTGAATTTTGTATGTTCCATGTAAATATTATAGTACATGTAAATTTGCAAACTCCAGGAATCCATGGTACCAACCTAACATGTCACTAGACCACTTCGGATACATATGTAATTGCATAATAGTTGTTAAATTTTCATCTTCTGAACAACTATAAATATAACTATTTGCCAGTTAGACCCGAGCAATTTATAATCCCGAATTTAGCCCCGCATTTGCGGGGCCCTTTAAACTAGTTATTATATAATAAAACAAATATTATCCTATTGCAATCTTGACCGTTTCCACATTACCTAATTTATTAGCACTACATGGTTTGTTCATATTATGTGCCCGACTATGGTATAACTCGGGTCCCTCTCTAGAAAAAGGTTACTATTACAAATTTAAACTTAGGTAATGATGCTTACATATCGTTTTTTTATACGTTGTGAAAGTGGGGTTTTTGTATAGTGCACTAAAACTTAGATCTTTTTTTTTAAATGAAGAAAAAATAGCTTAAATGACACATAAAATAAAAGCGCTATCTAAATAAATAGGTAATATAACGCATTTCATATGCGATATTTAAGTAAAAATGGTAAATATAAGCTTATTTTCATATTTGCGCATGAATTCTTCGTATTTTTTCAAATTGCAACCTAAAGTATCTTCTTCTTAATTTTAAAATAGGCACCTCAACCATAAAAATGACGCATGAATTAATGTTTTTCAGCCTCTTCACAATTTTGCAACATTTAAATTTTTTAGTGAAGGGGAAAATAGTCAAATCACAATTAAAACTAACGAAACCTAACTATACACTAACCAACCTTAACCTAACCTCAGATTTAGCTCAACCCCACTAATATCTATTCAAATCAAACATCACAATTACTCATTTATCCCGAGAAAATTGGAAGAATGCCCCGCTCCCCCATTTTTTTTTTTTTAACTTTTACCCTCCTACTTAATTTCTTTTAGCAATGAGTACCCCCTTCCCCCCAAATTCTTTTATTTTACCCCCCAACCCTTCTTCCTCATTCTTCTTCTTCATCTTCACCATATCCTCACCACCACCATTCCACCACCATCTCCATCAACGTTTTCTTTTCTTTTATTTTTTTTTCATTCTTTCTTCTTCTTATATCTTCTTTCTTTCAAGAACACCACCACCAACTACCAAAACTCTTCTCCTCCACCCCTCACTAAGCGAGAGCATCCCCTTCCCCCACGCAAGGCCTCCCTGCACACCTTAGTGATGGTGCAGATGAGATGGTTAGGTTTGGTCAAAAAGAGCATATGAACAGCAGGGCATGGGATCAAATTCGACACACAACTGAGCCCGTAAGCTGGTGGAAATTGGTATGGTTCAAAGGGCAAGTACCTCGCTTTGGGTTTGTAGAATGGCTAATTTGCTCTGACATACTATTAACAAAATCCAGGCTACTTAAATGGGGTGTTATCATGGATGATAAATGTGTTTTGTGTGGGGCAAGTAGTGAAACTGAACAACATCTGTTCTTTGAGTGCTCTTTTTCGGTTAATCTGTGGCGCAAACTGTTGCTTTACCTTGGTGAATTTCATAAGCCAGGATGCTGGAATGAAGGATGTGATTGGTTGGTAACAAAGGGAACTAGGCAATCCTTCAGAAGCAGGCTCCGAAGTCTGTGTGCAAGTGTGGCAATATACCACATTTGGATAGCTCGAAACAAGTACATTCTTTAGGGTGAAGTGTCAAATAATGACCGTGTTATTCGTAGATTTTTTTCAGGCAATTCATAGTTGTGTTAATAGTTAGGAGAATATTATTAGAAGTAGAGCCATGTCTCAATTGGGATTTTTGTTTGGCAATTCTTAACTTTTAATAGCCTTTATTTGTATTCTTTTTTTGGTGATCAATAAATGGCTACTTAAAAAAAGGAAAAAGAAAAATTTACCTGCTTAAACTTTTGATAAAATTACAATAACACCTCAAGAAAGACTTTCGAAATTTAAGAAATTTTCGAAACATGATACTGTAGCAGTTTGGCTCCTAAATCTTTTCGGGTGTGTATTACAACTCAGCAAACCGGCTGACCGGACAATAATTGTCCGAAATCTAGATCCCCACACGCATATTTCCACTCCCTTTCCTTATTCCTCCTCCCCCACCCCACCCCACCCCACCCCCACCCCCACCCCCACCCCCACCCCCATTCTTTCCATCTCCAAACCTACCCTCCCACCGACACCTCCAAAAACAAAAACATTGCTAAATGCCACAAATAAGATCTTTTTATTGACCCAAACAATCTTCCTTTTCCAAACCATTTCAAGAAACAACCAACTGATTTTTTTCCAATCAAGTCAATTCAAGCTGCACAATATGCTGGAGCGTTGTTTTCCAGCCCAGAGAATGAGGCAAATGAAGAGACTAATAAGAAACAGCAAGCTAACTGTGCTCTGTTTGGTGCTCACAGTTGTTGTCCTTAGAGGCAATCTTGGTGCAGGTAAGTTCGGTACACCTGAGAAAGACCTAGACGACATCCGCGAGACATTCTCCTACATTCGGAAGCGGTCTGAACCTCGTAGGGTTCTTGAGGAAGCTGAACCAGTTATGAAAGCCACGACTAAGGAAACGATGACTGAGGATTCCGCTAGTAATAACTACGCAACGTTTGATATTACCAAGATTTTGGTTGATGAGGAGGATAATGAACCTGAGTTTAAAAGGGATGTGAATGAGGGTTATAGTTTGGGACCCAAGATTACGGATTGGGATGAGCAGAGAGGTGAATGGTTGAAGAATAACCCTGGATTTCCTAACTTTATTGCACCCAATAAGCCCCGGGTTTTGCTTGTTACTGGGTCGTCCCCCAAGCCTTGTGAGAATCCTGTTGGGGATCATTATCTTTTGAAGTCGATCAAGAATAAGATTGACTATTGTAGGCTTCATGGGATTGAGATTTTCTACAATATGGCGTTGTTGGATGCTGAGATGGCGGGGTTTTGGGCGAAGTTGCCTTTGATTAGGAAGCTTTTGTTGTCACATCCTGAGGTTGAGTTCTTGTGGTGGATGGATAGTGATGCTATGTTTACTGATATGGCGTTTGAGTTGCCATGGGGGAGGTATAAGGATTCAAATTTCGTGATGCATGGGTGGAATGAGATGGTTTATGATCAGAAGAATTGGATTGGATTGAACACTGGAAGTTTCTTGTTAAGGAATTGTCAGTGGTCTTTGGATCTTCTTGACGCATGGGCGCCAATGGGGCCTAAAGGGAAGATTAGGGAGGATGCTGGGAAGATTCTTACTAGGGAGCTTAAGGGTAGGCCTGTTTTCGAAGCTGATGATCAATCTGCAATGGTGTATATTCTAGCGACACAGAAGGAGAAATGGGGCGATAAGGTGTATCTCGAGAATGGGTATTACTTGCACGGTTATTGGGGTATTTTAGTTGATAAGTATGAGGAAATGATTCAGAATTTTCATCCGGGGCTTGGTGATCATAGGTGGCCACTTGTGACTCACTTTGTGGGTTGCAAACCTTGTGGGAAGTTCGGTGATTATTCAGTTGAGAGGTGTCTGAAGCAGATGGACCGTGCTTTTAATTTTGGCGATAATCAGGTTCTTCAGATGTATGGATTCACTCATAAATCACTTGGAAGTCGAAGGGTTAAGAGAGTTCAGAATGAGACTAGTAATCCTCTTGAAACGCAAGATGCCCTAGGCTTACTTCACCCTGAGTTTAAAGCTGTCAAGGTACCATCTTCTTGAATGCATAGTAAAGGGATCGATATAGATATATAATTTGATCCTATGTTCCACGTTTGCCTTTTTTGAATTAGATATCATAGTGCCTTCAATTTATTCTACTTCGTTACTTATTAACTATTTGTATCACTTCGTTCATCACACTCTTTCTGTGATATAGATGCAAAGTTATGTAACTTGCTATGGAAAGCAGGATTGTATTAACATTGATGTCTTTCATCATCGTTTCCCTTTTTTTCCTTTTTTTGGAACTTACGAACATGTAAGAATATGTGAAGGGGAATAATAGTATAGCATGTTGTATATGTGGTGTCATATCGTTCGATTGATTTATCAGTACAGCCTTATGCAATGATATATAAGATGTTGTCAATATTCCATCCTTGTTTGCTGCAACTGTGTAAGCACCAATGTGCTTTGGTATTTAGTAAACTCATCCTGCATTGCATTGTTTTCGTTGAACGATTGCAACCCTACTAATAGAGCCAGGTGCCATTTCTTGATGTTGGTACACTATCTGGTTGTCTATAATCTTCAAATGCTAAAATAATTGTCAGTGAGAGAATACTGGGATATAGAGCAATCTGTCACGCACACATCGACATCCTGGGTCATTTTAATTTTAAGGTGCCAACTCTTATTCGTCAATCGTCATAGGGTGAATTCTTCTTATGCTGAAGATCATATCATGTTCTAAACCTGAACCGTCAGAGGCTCATACTAACTTGCGGTCACTTAAATATTCTAGTGATTTAGCTGAGATTAAGAATTTGCCTGGCTAGTTCGTCCAGGTGCCATATTCTGCTTCTGTTGAAGTTCTGCCATATTCCTAGGCAGTTTTACCTCTGGTAGGATAACAAAGAGGTGGTTCTCGAGTTGATTCAAGAGTAAAGCACAAACATTATCTACTGTTTCACAACAGATAAATAAGCATAGCTAGTGCAACGAAACATTCTAGTAATGCACATAACATGGTATGTGAAATATAAAACTTACTCATAGCTTAATCTGTAATCCCTACAACTCATGTTAGTTCATTGATTACAGTATATGTTTTCATGTGCTATGTCTTTATGTCTGCTTGTATGCCATGTGCTTTATGTTCTCTACATATATGAATGTGCTATTCTTGTCACGTTCTTGAGATCGACCAGATTCAATATTATCTAGGATATTATATTGTTTTGGTGTCTTCTTCAAATATACCTTCAATAACAGATAAAAAAAACTTGGTGATTTTTCCCGAAGATATGGTTGAAAGATCGAAAGCTCTAGATACCGAAAATCAAGCACTGGATTTAATCTAGCAGTGAGTTTGAATACTCGGCCTCTAGGGAAGCGAGGAATTGGAGCTGCGATGACTGAACTTGAGTTATTCAATTCCGATTGGCTTGAACGGAGAGCTACGAATTGCCCGAGCGTTAAGAGTCTATAAGGTGATTCCTTAAATCAAGTGTTCAGACTTAAGAGTAGGCATGCGAACGAGCAGAATGAAGCCGAATATCTGAAGGTTCGATTCGGCTCGGTCATTTTGGAATTCAAGGCTCGGCTCCGCTCGATTCACACGAATACCGAAAATGAAGGCTCACCTATACGTTTGATTTCTCAAATCGAACCACGAGCAGAGCTTCTTCGAGCCGAATATCTCGAGCCGACGAGCTTTCGGGTACCTAATTAAGGCTTTTTTTCATCTAGGCCCTTGAACTAATTAATAAATCCCAAATCATCCCTTATCACCTTTTTTTCCCCAAATAGGCCCCTGGACCCCAAAATTGGCACCTGAACTTTCATTTTTTTCATTTTTGCTGACTTTTTCAGATTTTTGACTTTTTAAAATCCTTAACCCAAGGGCAAGTTAGTCATATTGAAAATATGAGTTTTTGGAGGGAAATATTCGAGAAAAGTTCAGGTGCCATTCCGGAAAAAAAACATTTAAGCGCCAAAATTGAAGAAAAAGTTCAGGTGCCAGACAAAATTTTTTTTTACATTCTCGTATTTGAAACTCGAATTTAATTTTATACTCGAGTTGTATTCGATATTCAGATTCGATTTTTTAGATTAGAAATATATTGAAATTTTTAAAAGATAAATATAATTATTAATAATAACTTAATTTTTTTTTAAAAAACCCTCCCCCCCGCACCCACCGACCCCCCCGCACCCCGACCTGCGAACAACCCCCCCCCACCCCCCTGCGAAAAGCAACCGTCACCTACATACAGCCCCCCCCCCCCCCCCCCCGCCCACCACCTGCGAACAGCCCCCCCCCTACCCACACCCCCCTGCAAACAGCAACAGTCACCTGCGTACAGCCCCCCCGCCCCCCACCACCTGCGAACAACAAAAGCCACCTGCGAACAGCCCCCCCCCACCCCCTACCTGCGAACAGCCCCCCGCCCGCTACCTGCGAACAGCAATAGCCACCTGCGAAGAGCCCCCCCCCCCCCCTCCACCCCCATTGCGAATCAGCAGCAGCCCCCATCCCATATATTCTTACAAATTACAAGTTTAAGAAGACATAGTCATGAACTCGTAATATCAAAATTGGCTAAATTAGTAACGTAGACAGTAAAAGATTAAATGTATTGAAAGATTTGAGCAATAAACAGAGGAAAATCTACCGGGTTATTGTCACAAGAAGAGGACATGGGCTGCTTCTTTTTTATATATATTTTGATATGAATACTGGAAGTTATAGCCTTGTTTATATAGGCAACCAATAATAAAGCATAAACGATTTAAATAGAGTGGTGGTGGTGAATGAAGATGATGGCGGCGATGGTGAAGGAAAGGGGTGGGTGTGGGGGTAGGGGTGGGGTGAAAGATTGAAGATAATGTTTTTAATAAGGTTGGGTTATATATTTGAGATTGAGTTAGTTTATAATTAGGTTGAGTTAGTTTTAGATGTGATTAGACTAATTTGCCCTCTATCTCAAATTTAAAATCAGAGAAATTTTTTTTAAAAAAAGTCCAGGTGCCATTTTTTGGGTCCAAGGGCCTATTTGGGAAAAAAAAGGTGACAAGGGCTGATTTGGGATTTATTAATTAGTTAAGGGGCCTAGATGAAAAAAAGCCCCTAATTAAACCCAAAATCCAAACTTGAGTACCTAATTGAACAAAAAAAAAAAATTAAATACATAACTGATTAGAGATGCATCAACATCAAATCTTCAATTGAAAACAAACAAAAGGATGAGGAGATGAGCGGGGGTTAGAGTTTGAGGTTCTTGTTTTCATCGTTTGACGGCATGGGATTACACGCATGATTAATGAAGATATGATTGGTGTTGCCTCCAAGAATTTATAGTATAAATATGTAAAGGAAGGCCGAGCCGAGCTATTCGAGCTATTTAGCTCGATTTGAATACCAAAAATAAAGGTTTGATTTCTCGAATCAAACCATGAGTCGAGCTTTTCGAATCGAATACGACCAAGTTTTTCGAGCTTTCGGGTTCATTTACATGCCTAGTTGAGTCTATAAGGGGATTCCTTAAATCAAATGGCAATACCAAGTAATTCAGTTTTTATATAATTACCTTAAAAGTCGTAATTTAATAATGTGGGATTGGATTCCTCAGTAACTTTTCACATGTGTAATTTTGGTCTTGTTGGACCTTTCCTCATATATGGTTAACACCTGGCCTTAACAAGGAGTTGAGTATCAGATATGTTAAGAGTCTACGGGTTTTATTGTAAAATCAAACTTAACAACAATGTCAAAATGACTTTCTCCATATCAAGCTGTATAGATTGACGATCGAACTTCTCACCAACTCATGATAAGGTTGCATCAAACGAAGAATGGTCAACTATAAGGTGGTGGCAGGTGTTGGGGTGGCGGGGACACCAGCAACGAGGGTTAAGTCAATGGTTTATTTGGATTAAGATACGTGATGCTAAGGAGAAATTTTAAATTCACACCATTCGGGAATCGATTTTTCATATTCACCTAGGTTGATTTAACTTAAATGACTAATCTCCGTTTAATTAAACTCGCCTCCATTTTCATTAATATAAAATTGTGTTGTAATATAAGTGAATGATATTATAAGTTATTTTTTACATCGATTCACCTTAACAAATTAAATAATATTTGAACAACTTGTTAATAATATTCATCTAAATTCACCTAAAAGTCGAAAACAAATTGATACAATTAACCCCCAAATTCGAATTCACCATGTGTCATATTTTACAACATATCAATAGAAGAGGAGATGGCCTGGAATGTTCTGAAGTATAGGTGATCTCACAAGGACGTTCTAAGATATACTAAGTAATAGACTACCCCAGTTCAAAAATTAAAGGGGTATAAATGCGAACATTAGACTTCATCATTGCAACAAAACGCAAACCTCCAAGTCAATTCGAAAGGGAACTAGAGAAGGAGATTAAGGGTGGAGACATTGGACATTCGTATTTGTGTAGAGATATTACTTTGCTGAAATATTGCAGCGGTCACTTCTAGTTTCGTGTTACGTTGGTCATCTCTCTTGAAGAGCACGATGCTACTACATCAATCTTTCCATTTACAACCCACATAAGATGCCTTTGTCACAGGGGATTCAACTTCATAAAAAAAGCATATAACAATATTAAGGAGGTGATGTTTATTAATCGAGTCATTATTGCAGGATTATTAATATATGTTCGAAAGACAAACATTGCATTGCACAAAATTACTTCTGGTTTTATGGTGTTTTATCAATTATTTGCTTTATGGGAATACTTGTTCTTATAATCATCCCACAATTGTTGAATGGATTTTCCTGTTAGTTGTACAAAGTAATCCTCCTTATACTCAATTTTCATCATCTTGTTCAATGTGGCAACAAATCCAGGTTTCAAACTGTTGCAGTATGCTAAAAATGCAGCTGTTATTTCCGAGGTTTCGTCCCACTTCTTACCATCTCCAGGTTTCGCCCACTCAAAAATTTTATGCCCTGAGGTCATTGATACGTAGTCTGCAATTCCTTCGAATAGCCACGAAGGCGGGTTTGTTGCAGATTCGTTACCATACCATTGCCAGGCATGGGTCATCTCATGATCGACAAGACCTCTCACTCTGTCTAAGAGTTCATTTGCTTTGATGTTTTCCATATATGCCGCGCTTATAAGGAGTACCTGGTGAGGCAATGAGTACAACTTAATAGTAAGACGATCTGACTTGAATATATAAGACAAAGGTTAGAAGGGGGGGGGGGGGGGGGGGGTCACGGTTAAAAAATCGAATAATTACCTGATAGTTTTCTGAGCGGTCATCATAATAACCAACTGCGCCTTCCAAATAATCATGAACTTCGACATGGAACTCAGTCCCTGGTGGATGCTTCCTATCTGCAACGTTTTTTTGGCGTAACACTTTGAATACGTCGTCTGCGGCTTCTTGCAAGGCTTGAATCATGAAGGGGAGGCCTACATCTTTTCTGAAGCGGATAATGCCTGGTGCTGAACTTTGGTTGGATGCATCATTAGCTGAGAATTTGTATAATTGAGCTGGTGTTGAAGCCAGATTAGATTCTGGGCGTCCTGAGAGCACTCGATAAGAAAAGAAAAATGGAACCAAAAGTAATGTAACTACGAACAATTTCATTTTCGAAAGATGAGTAATCAAATGAAACATTTCGAATCAAATATAAATAAGGTGTACAGGATTGTTATGGTGATTTAGCCACTCCGTAAGTAGTGCTCATTTAAGACCTTAAATTTAAGATCACAATATTATATTCTATTTGTCATGTATTATTTCCATTGAAAGACCTCTCTTCAAGTGGTCCGACTTTAATTTATCCAATATAACTTTCCTAATTTATCATATATCATTTAATCATTCCTATAATATATATATATACTTATATTTATATATACATATATTATAAAAGATATATATTTACTTATCAATTATTTATTGGTATTTTAATTTGGATAAGGGATAATAATATACCTAGGGGCTAGGGGTGGATCGTGTATTCAAATTTACTCTGGTCCCTAAATAATCTAAGATACAGAAGAAAATAAATTATTAATAAAAATATATGAAGTAAAATTATCAAAGTGCCTTGACGTCCTATATAAAACCAATAGAAGGTCAAAAAATATAACTAATGTCGAAATTCTTCTCGAGCCTCCATAATGAGATATTTGAACTAAATCAAGCCATTAGATTTTACTCCCTCCGTCCCTAAATGATTGTCACATTTTGACTTTTCATGATCAACAAAACAAGAATTCAAACGTGAATATCTCTTATTCTATATGCGAAAAAATTATAAAAATTTGATATTTCAAAAATATATATTGAGACGAATCTAACAAGATCCCACAAGACTATATTATTTCTTATCGTTCGATGAGAATTTATGATCAAATTTTATAATGTTTGACCACCAAAAGTCAAAATGTGACAATCTTTTGGAGACGGAGGGAGTATATATTAAATCATATATGAAGACTTAACTCTACAATAATTAATTCATAAAATTGACCATTTACTTAATAAGATGTAATCTCATAGTAATTATAAATTGACTAGTTCATTAATAACTACATTCAAATTGGTTAAAAATTTATAATTAATTAAAGATTGACTATCATATTAAAAAAGGAAGAATGCAGGAAATGAAATAAATTAAATTAAATGTCAAAGAAGAAACCATCAAGCCCCACCAATTGGATCCACTTCCCCCGATACAAACTCGAACTCGGGTTAATTTTGTAAGAAGTGAGACTTATCACAATTTAAACTATTTACTTATTTGTCTTAGAGTGGTCCAGGACATGCCTCCAACAGAACCTTAAAGTTCAAATCGACTGGCACAGTTCCATATATAGGATTCAACCGAATTCGGTGATTTATTCTTTTGTGTTCACTTTTTAAGTCCACTATATTATGTTGAAGTTCAAAATTAAATATTGGGTTATTTAAATCAATCACTGGAATCTGAAAACTGAAATCTAAAATAACTTTATAATTATACATCCATAACTTTGTAATCCACTATAATCGAAGTTCTCGCTTATCTGGCTTATGTTAGATATCTAGCTCCAATAAAGATGCTTGTATAAACATTGAACTTGCCATTTTGTTGTTCACTTTCACTTAAATTTAATTTATGACTTTTGATTTTTCTTATTAACTCCTTATTTCGTTTGTATGACTTGATTTTTATTTTTAAATTTTAGATGTGAAATTTTGTATGTTTCATATGTGACTATCATATGTAAGTTCTTTACCATACGGTCAAATTCAATGTTTTACGAAATTAATCAAATGGACTACTATACACACCTAAATAATGTTGCTTTAGATGAAAAAAGATTATTTTACCTCACTTTTAATTCTCTCAATTACTATACTTAAAAATAGGGAGACACAATTATATTTTCACACCTAAAAATCACTATTTAAGTATATCCCATTCTAGAGTTAATCGAATAGCCTAGTGGAAAAGGCTCTCGCTACTAACCAGAAGGCCCTGGGTTCGAATCTCACCTCATCGCTAATTTACAAAAAAAAAAAAAAAGTATATCCCATTCTATTATTGCTAACCTAAATTCCTAATTATCTTTCATCTTCAATTGTGATATTTATTCTTCTCCAATAGTGCCTTATTGTTGATTTTGTCCCTCATCTTCATCTTCATTTTCTTCTCTGTCATCTTTAATTTTTCATTGTCGATATATCGATAGTCTCTCACTCCCTCTCCGTCTCTTTGGTCTTTAATTCTTCACAGCCGATTCTATCCCTCATCCTCATCTTCATCGCCTTCTCAATCACCTTCAAATCTTCATTGCCAATCTGCCGATTCGATCTCTCCCTCTCTCTCATCTTCAACTCTTTGTCGCCGGTTCGGACAAAACATTTCTACGAATCGTTCACAAACATAGACCAAATCGAGCCGAACTACAGGTCTAATTCGAACTCGAACTCGGAGTTACGAGTTTGAGGTTGGCACATTTCGGAGCGAAGCCAACTTAAGGTTTGATCCTATGCGAACCAAACTCACGTCTACTCTCAAGCTTCGCTATAGTTCGATCTGCTTACAACCCTATGTAAGGGGTGTGGAGACTCGGTTACGTTGATTAGTAAAACTAGTCGTTGGCTGATCAGTTATAGAATAATGAATTTTAGAGGTGAAATTACTATTTTGCCCCCTATTTGGAAGTGTTGTAATTGGGAGAGTTAAGTGGGAGGTATTCGGGTGTGTGTTGCCCGTCGTTGGGGCTAATCAAGTAACTTTACGTGTTCTTTTTACTCTTTTAGTGAGCTGATAGAAGTGATTCCCAAGAATTCATCTACATGAGAAAAAATCCCTCTAGACTTCGTTCTCAAAGAAACCCAAGAATCTCTGAAACACACTTTAAGCTTTTCATACAAATTGATTTTACTTCTCTCAAACACACTTTAAGCTTTCTCTATATCATTCTTGTTCCTTCATTGATTCTCTGAAATCAGAATTAAGTCAACATCAAAATATCCTCAATGTATATTCCCCTGGATATAGTTACAGAAATCTTGAGTCACCTCCCTTTGAAAAGCTTAGCAAGATTGAGATGTGTATCAAAATCATGGAACGAAATTCTCACTGATCACAAATTCCTCAAAACCCATTTCGAAAAAAGCATCAAAAAAGAAACCATCATCGCCATTTCACCCTCAAACTCTCTGCATGCCATTGAAGTAACTACCCATAATGAGTATATTTCAAGAAAGCTTAATTTTCCCCCCCATTTGGATAATTCTTGGTATATCATACGTGGTTCATGTAATGGGGTTATTTTGGCTTGGAATAAAAATGGTGCAAGCCCCGGTTCCTATACTTCTTGGTGTATCGTTGGTCCTTCCAGTACTCGAAAGGAGATAATTGGGTCTCCGTTCTTGATTAACCCCACAAATGGAAATTATCGGCAACTTCCATTGCCTTTAGGATATACGATCTCTTTTCTTGGATTGGGATATGATGGTCTTAATGATGATTTTAAGGTTGTTAGACATTCTTTCTTTGTTACTAGAACTGATCAAGGTGGCCAAGAAGAAGCTGGTGATTCTAGTGTTTATGTGTACAGTTTAAGGTCGAATTCGTGGAGGAGAATTGGATATTCTCCTTATAATTTTGGTGGTGTTAGGGTCCCCTTCCCCTCGTGTGTGTTCTTACATGGTTATCTTCATTGGATTGCTAGAAAAAAATTGGATAATTCGTATTTGATTGTTTCTTTAGAGTTGAGTACTGAGACATTTAGCCAAGTTCCGTCTAAGGCTTACATTAATGAGGATGGAAATATGCGATACAGTCTTGTGGTTCTTAATGGTTATCTTTGTCTGGTTCTTCATGATATCGTGAGGCGTGCAAGTACTGTTATGATCATGAAAGAGTATGGTGATGAAAGTTCTTGGAAAGAACTAGTCCAACTAAACATATTAGATGACCAACTGTTGAAACCGATATATCAAGGGGGCGATAGTGAGCTGGTTGTCTCTGCCCTAGTTAGACATCAGCAATTAGCTATATACAATCTGGTAGCAGGAGAACGCAGGAGTTTTGTTGTGGATGGTGCACCAGCTCTGTTTCGAGGAGGATGGACCTTCGTGGAGAGCCTTGCGACACCATATCTGAACTAGCAATGTCACAAACTGTTTGGTGATGAAAGATTATTGAAGGGGGTTAGTTTGCAGCCTGAGATATAGGTGGGACTGTCATGCTATATGTAATTCTTTTCGTTTACTTTTCGACTTGGAGTTTTCATGGAATTCTGCACTCATATTGCACAATCAGGTGGAAGTAGTCTATTCGCGTAATTGTATGGGTTAGTTTGCAGCCTGAGATATAGGTGGGACTGTCATGCTATATGTAATTCTTTTCGTTTACTTTTCGACTTGGGGTTTTCATGGAATTCTGCACTCATATTGCACAATCAGGTGGAAGTAGTCTATTCGCGTAATTGTATGATTGTTTGAAGCTGTCTTGTGCTCCATCCTTCTCTGTTCTATGGGATTATTGATCTATCTACTCGTGTTGTTATCTTTGTTATGCTCATCCAGTAGTAATTGAAGTATGTTGATTACTTTAAAGTTGACAGTATTGACATTATTGATCTATCTACTCGGATTATTGAACTGTCTAAGTTGTTTAGAACTTTTGTACATAAGACTAAAGATAAGTCTCTGAGATGTCATTCGGAATAGGAAGTACACTGATTGAGTTACTGATTACAAGGTCGTTCCTCGTTCATCTATGAGTTAGAATGTTTTCTTTAGTCGATTATGATCCCCGTCGCCCGAGGTGATGCAGTGATGGTAACAATGCATATCATAGAATTCAGTCTCTACCTGAAAGAAGTATGCAGAAGATGAATCTGCAAAATTTAAATATAATAAGTGATGATGTCCATCTTATTATCTCCATATTGGAAGCTAAGTTCTGTAAATTTATCTAGTCTTCATCAATCTTATAAGGATATCTATATGTCAGAGCATCTTTAGTAGAAGCCTCAAAATAGTTCCTACTCAATGAGTTTACCGAATAGCCTAGTGGAAAAGACTCTTGCTAGTGACCAGAAGGTCCTGGTTCGAAGCTCACCTCATCGCTAATTTACAAAAAAAAAAAAAAAATAGTTCCTCCGCAATAATAGGGTGGGTTTTGACAAAAGATGTGCTTTTTCAACTTGACCTGATCGACTCATTTATTTTAGAGAAATTAGCTCGCCGGTGTAGTTTTAGGATTTTTCAGTCTCCTCAAACTTACTTTAATGAGGAGGACTTTCCCTTCCCCCTCCTTGTTTCACTAATATGCAAACAACTACAAATATTTTTTTATGATTTTATAATTTAAGTTTTGCTTAAATTAATTTATATTATTATTTTATTAATTCGATCGTTGCCTAAAACTTACATATATGATATATTTGAATAATTATCAAGGGATAATTCAATTGTTGATTTTTCTTTTAAGATGTTTTTTTATAAAATTAGTTTGATCAATGGTGTCTTATTTATGTGAAGATTTTTAATATATTTAATTTTTTATAGAACTTTCATGATTTGTTGTGTGTATTTTTTATATTTAATGATGTATAGGATGACAATAAAAAATCTGGTTTTGTTTGAAAAGTTAAACTGTTGCCTATAAAATAATAAAATTGATATAGAGAGAAAATTTTAGAGATTTTAGTAAGGACACTAATGTGAATGTTTCTCACAATGTTCAGAACCCCCAAACCAAACGTTCAGATAGTTTAGAGGGCCATAAGAAAATAAGCTTAATTATAATGAACCCACAAACTCAATTTTATACCATTTTCTTTGATTTGCCTCCATGGCAGATCACTTGTGCAATTTCATTGGTCATATCCCAAGTAAATAGAACTGTAGATCTAGTTTTCCGTTGTCACATTCAGACTCAAAGCATTAATCAGAGTGAATCTCAGAAAATAACTTAAACATTCGGATAGTGATCTGTTACAATCGGAACATGCCATAACACGAGTAACAAAAATAGTGCGTGAAAAGGTACAGTTTTAGTATTAAAACTTAGAGTACACGGTACTAAAAGTCCTGAACGAAGGTCATCTAGAACTTCTAGCACTTGATCTCCTTCAAGCCATGACCGAAGTACAAGAATGTTGGATCGGCAGAACCATCCTTGTAATAGGCAAACACCAAAGTGCCATCATCATGCATGCTTTCGCCAACAAAACTGTACAACGCAGAAAACGAATTAACACAATGCAACAGAATCTTAAGTAAATAGGTTCACTGCGTATGAGGACATTATTGAAGATGCAAGAAATGGTAGAGGCTTACAATTGAAGGTCACTGAGCTTCGCGAGAAGGAACTTTGTCGCTGCCTCTATGTTTTTCTTGAAAACCTCCTGATTTTCAGCATCTAACTTGGGGGTCAACAATTTAATGTATTTCTTCATGAAAGCCACAAACTGCTTCTTGTCAAAAGGAGGTTGTTCCTGCAAAGGCACCACAGTATCATGGTCAACGTCTTAAGTAAATTGAGTACGACAGAATCGGTTTAAACAAGCAAACGAATATAACAAACCTGGAGCCTAAATGTGTCGACAATGTCAACAACTTTCACAGCTGTGTCATCAACACCCTCATCTTCCCCACCACCTTCAGCAGAGGGATTGGCACCAATGTCAACATCAACAGATCCAGTAACAACCCACTTTAGGCAAACAGAACAATAGCTTAGCAAACTTCACTGAATAAAAAAACATAGTTGTAACGTGATAACTATGTTACATAATAAGAACCACAATCACCTTTCCTTCTACTTCCCACAGAACCCCGTTGCAGATTTCCTTGTATGGGAAAGAATCAGAGAGCAGCTCGTCACCTGAAATTGGTCAGGGTAAAACATAAAAGACTGTACATTGCACACGAATAGCTCAGAATATTGTCCCCAAAATTATTCTTGATAGGTCAACATCACAAACTAGAGAATCGATCGCAGACTCACCCCTCCAGATAATAAATTATAACTATCTGGTCTATAGAATAAAAGCACAACACATAGAGTAACATACACATGCACTAGAACACTTCACCACTAATAGATATGATTCATGAGTACATAGAAATAAGCACTAAAGAGTTAAAACTTAGTAAAAACGGAATCTTTCGAGAGATCTAATGAATCATTATATTGGTCAATTTATTTTGGGATAGATCAAGGTGGATCTCCTCATTTACCCTTGTTGGGAAATTCTAAACATAGCTTCACCTAGGCGAATACATCAAGCTACCACCCTATATTGAACTTCATTCCCCTCAAATCGTTATCTCTAAGGCAAGCTAAGGTAATCGAGGTACATGTTATTTCTAGGTAGTTTTTATGTTAATATACAATTAACATTAAAAATTAATCAAACACCATATTACAATATTCTCTTCGACTGTCCGCTAGGTTACATTGTATGTTTTACCCTCGCCTTAATTCACTAATCCAAAAAATACCAGAAAATCCAACCAACATCCAATCCTATCAATAAAAACACTACAAGAAAATATCTGCTGACAAAAACTAATAACTAAATATCAAACACAACTAGAAAAAGAAAAAAACCAACATAAAATCAAGTATTTACATCAATTCATACACATAGTAACCCAATTCACAAATCAATGACAGTTTAAAGTAAAATAAATGTGAAAATGCAACAAATTGTTATAAAATGGAAGAATAAAGAATGGGCATTACCAGTGAGTAAATCTTGGTAGACCAACATGGTTGAAGGAGACAAGAAACCTCAGATGAAGAGGAGCAAAGAGAGAGTGTTTGAAACTTGAAGCTCAGAGGAGGAAGAAAACATGTAGACCAAGAGTATATATACCCGAGGGTTTTTGGGAAAGAATAATTCTAGTTGGACTGCAAGAGATGTGTTTGTGTTGGTCCGTATCGAAACCTGGGCTGAACTTGTTCGGGATAATCAATGGTACTAACGGTCGGCTTGGATTGAGGTGAACGAGAATGTAACCGAAATTTTAAGTTCATTTCGTTTTGGAATTAAATTTTTGTTTTCAACTTGGTTAATCAATTAATATATATTTATATAGATTCACCTTTATGAATTAAATAGTATTCAAATAACTTTTTAATATAATCAGGCTTAAATTCCGACAGGCCCCTGAACTTTGATCATCTGGTCAATTTGGCCCCTGAAGTTTGAAAATAGGTCTACTTGCCCCCTGAACTTTCACAACAGGTCATTTTGGCCATTTTCATAATTGTTCATGGGCAAATTAACAAATTTTAACTTTTCATGAAGGACAAAATAGAAATTTAGTATATAATAGACATTTTGGGGTCACTTTTAATAAAGAAAATATATTAGGGCTCTTTTAAAAGAAAATAAAATTATTAAAAACAAAATAAATAAATAAAAATAATCCCCCTCCCCCCGTCGTCCCCAACCCCCATCCCTCATCTCCGCAACCGCCTTTTCCTTCCCTCGTCCCCTCCATCTTCATCGTCCACAACCCCTCCCTGAAATAGCCCAACCTCCGCTCGATCTCCGTCCATCTTCATCGATTTACAGGTCCCGATCTCCCCCTCC
Source organism: Echium plantagineum (assembly GCA_003412495.2). NCBI lineage: Eukaryota > Viridiplantae > Streptophyta > Magnoliopsida > Boraginales > Boraginaceae > Echium > Echium plantagineum. The sequence continues at coordinate 37,677,822 of CM016561.1, read as the reverse complement.
CCCCATATCCGATCTCGACCTCCCCCTTCCTCCACCAGCTCGAGCTTCTTCTCGTGTAGCCTAGTTCGATCGTCTTCTCGTGAAGGCCTCGTCAATGGTGAACGGGGTTGGGGCTAGGGTGGTCTTCTCGTGCATGTTCTATCAATGGTGAACGGTTTTATGGTGGGGTGGGTGGGGGTTTATTATTATTTAACAATTTAATATTAATTTTATATTATTTTTTAATTTTTATTAAATTTTTGATTACTTTGTCTATTATAAATTGACTCGTAATGCCTATTATTGTTGTATGTCTATTTTACCCTTCATTTTAAGGTGAAAATGGCCAAAATGACCAGTTAGGATAGTTTAGGGGGCAAGTAGACCTATTTTCAAACTTCAGGGGCCAAATTGACCAGATGAGCAAAGTTCAGGGGCCTGTCGGAATTTAAGCCATATAATCACCTAGTTTCACACAGATTATCCTCACCTAAATAATTTTTAATTATTACCCTCACATAAATTCACCTCAATCCAAATGCACCATTAGGGTGGAGAGTAGAGACGTAGAGCCGTAGAGATGTCTAAGAATTCGAGCCGATCGGGCACCTATTTCAAGTTTTATAAACTGGTTGAGAGTTTTGCTCAAGCGGGTTTAAAATATTTAAGGGTTAATGACAGGGATGATCACCTATGTTTGTCAAATGTTTTCAGTCGATCACCTATGATTTAAAACATTCCAGTCGATCACCTATGTTTTAAATTGTATTTCTCTTGGTCACTCGGTTAAAATTTTCGTTTAACTTCAGTTATGTTGGTCACGTGGTTGCACATGACAATTAAGGAAGGGTAGTTTAGTCAATCATCCTAACCCCCTCCTCCCTCACAATTGGCTGAAACTTTCTTGTCGGGAAATTAGAGAATGATTTTTCATTTTTCATCCTTAAAAATATATTTAGTAAATGACCAAAATACCCGTAATACAAGTCGCGTGTTAGTCACATGCAAAACTTAACGGTGGAGTTACAGATCGGGTGATCGACTGGAACGTTTTAAAACATAGGTGATCGACTGGAACAGTTTAAATCATAGGTGATCGACTGGAAACATTTGACAAACATAAGTGATCATCCCTGCCATTAACCCAATATTTAATGACATTTTTAATTCTTGATAAATTGTGCTACGTTTTTTTATGTTCAAAATCAGCTCGTTGATCCAGAGAATGAAACGTAATCACCATAACCAATTAATTACGAACGAGCAGTGTTCATTTTTTTAAGGAAATTAAATTTCTTTCAACTTGAGAGATCGTTTAGTCAGACGGGTTGTAAATAGAGAAATGTACCTTACTAGAAATTAGGAAGAAGATTAATAAAACATCAAATCAGAAATAGCCTCTCTAATATTTTAGCAAAATATCATAACTTATTACTAGGCTATGTCTAGAACTAGGGATGTGAGCTAATGTAAAAGGTTCGATCCGGCTCGCATTATTCGACTCGATATTAATAGAGAATTTTTCCTTATTTATACTCTAAAGTCTAGAAAAATCACTTCCACTTCAATATCTCTTCTTTTCCTACTCATTTCCATGAGTCATCTCCCTCTCATCCGCCCAAATGTCCAATCGCATCGAACACTTTTGTCAATCAAACCGAACTTGTTCGGATAGTTTGCAATAGTTCGGTCCGACTCGACCTCCTGCGGACCGAACTCAAACGTAGGTACGTTCGGTATAGTTCGGTCCGTTTAGAGCCCTACCTGAAACACATGAGTTGTGTTCGTTAGAGCCAATTAATTTGTATATTTTCCTCCATCTTTGTATTCCAGTTTAAGTTTTATAGTTCATTCATTCTTTATCTTCAAGACAAGTGTTGTACTAAAATGCTCTCAAGTTTTCTTAAGTAAGAATTTGCCTTTAGAGTTTCTAATTCATTGAAGGAAATTCGGCTTTCAAGGTTCAATATGACTTGGCTGGTCATAACTCCCATCTCTTACTTAAGTTTTAAAAAAAAATTGAGGAGCTATATGAAATTTAGGTTTCTCAAGGGGTTAATGATTTTTACTTCGTTTCTTGATTACGGCCATCTTCATTCTTTGGTATTTTTCATCTAATTTATACAAAAAGTAATGTGCCGTTATCAGTTATTGTAACCTAAAAAACTATCATACTTATGGTATATTTGTTTTTGTTCTTTATAAATTAACGATGAAGTGAGTTAACCAGACCTTTCAGTCACTAACAAAAACCTTTTCCACTAAGATATTTGATTAACTCTTTAATGAAAATTGAATTTGGAACAAAGTATGAAACAAAGATTTGTCTGCAAAGACCATGTTCAATGAATCATTACAGAGACACAAACAATAGTAGTGTGAATCCAAATATACCTTGGAGATAACTATCACCAACTTATTTCCAGTCCACTTATTTCTTCTGCTTACATTATTTCATACATCATCATATATAATGTGGTCCTCAACTTCAATTCATCTTTATCAAAATCTCCACTCTACAAAAAATCAACAAACAAACAAACTCCAAAATGGCAAAAATGGAACCAAATGGAACCATCATCTTCACCACAGTTGGAAGACCTTACTATGGCTTTGATATCTTCTCCATCAACCTCTCCTCCCCCCCTTCCGACGAACGCCGCCTCACCGACGGCGTCTCTGTCAACTTCAATGGGCAGTTTGTTGATGATGATAACACCATTGTTTACATATCAGAAAGAACTGGATCACCATGTGTATACATTTCAAGAACAGGGTTGATCGACTCCCCTTTTGATAGCCTCTTCTTTGATCGCCCATTCATCAAGAACAATAGTTTGTTCTTCATCTCAGCTCATGAGAATCCGGGGAAAGCCTTCAGGGGTTGGTCAGCTTTGTACTCGACTCGACTCGATGATAATCAAACCCAAAGGCTGACACCTAGAGGTTGTGTTGATTTGAGTCCTGCTGTTTCTGAAACAGGTAAGTTTCTTGCGGTAGCATCTTATGGAACAAGAATTTGGGGGGGTGATTTTCGTGATTTGTTAACGGACATTGTTGTTTTTCCGGTGAGTGACGTAACCAAGCGAGTGATCGCGGCGGAGCATGGTGGATGGCCTACATGGTGTGGTGATGATAAGATATATTTTCACAGACAATCAGACGATGGGTGGTGGAGCATTTATCGGGTGGATTTGTCTGATGATTTTGAGTCCTCAGGGGTTTCACTTGCTCCTCTACGTGTTACTCCTCCAGGTGTTCATTGTTTTACCCCTGCCGCGATACCCAATACTATGGCTATTGCTGTGGCAACAAGGCGGAAGGGGACTAAGTACCGCCACATTGAGGTTTTCGATCTGGAGAAGCAGACGTTTCGTCCGATTACTGAGGGGATAAATCCGAATTTCCATCATTACAATCCTTTTGTGTCTCCAGGAGGTACTTGTTTAGGCTATCATCGTTTTCGGGGTGAGTCGGCCCCAGGAGCATCACTTGTTCCAAATATTGATCCAGTGAAGTCCAAGATTCCCGGGTTGAGGATGCTTAGACTCACTGGAACATTTCCAGCGTTTTCACCTTCTGCTGCGTTTGTTGCATATAATCATGATTTCGATGAGAATAGTGGATTGAAGATTGTTAAAGCAGATGGGTCGAAACGATGGACATTGATTAAAGGGAGGAGTGCGTTTTACACTGCTTGGAGTCCAGTTGAAAGTGGTGTGATCTTCACCTCCATTGGTCCTGTTTTCGAGTCTGTGAAAACAACTGTTCAGGTAGCTCGAATCGAATTTGATGAGTTGATGTTGAGAGAAGATGTTGACGAAGTTCCAGTGAACATCAAAGTTCTTACCAAGGAAGAATCAGGGAACAATGCGTTCCCATCAGTTTCGCCTGACGGGAAATCTGTAGTGTTCAGGTCTGGGAGAAGTGGACACAAGAACCTGTACATTGTTGATTCTGTTCGCGGAGAATTTAATGGTGGAAGTATACGCCAGTTAACAGAGGGGGCCTGCATTGATACGATGCCATCATGGTCACCTGATGGCAAATTAATCGCGTTTTCATCAAATAGGCATAATCCTGACAACGTCGAAAAGTTCAGCATTTATATGATCAGGCCTGATGGGACTGGTCTTAAAAGGATTCCGGTGGCTGGTCCTGAAGGGTCTGATGAAGTTGATATGGAGAGAATAAATCATGTGTGCTTCAGTGCTGATTGTGAGTGGTTGTTGTTCGCAGCCAATATAGCCGGGGTGACTGCTGATCCGTTGTCTTGGCCGAATCACTTTCAACCATATGGGGACTTGTATGTGTCGAAAGTGGATGGGAGCGGCTTGCGGAGGCTGACATGGAACGGATATGAGAACGGAACACCGGCTTGGCATCCGACGGACGGCGATTTGGGAATGGAGAGTTTGTCACTGAAAGAACAGGATGGTGATAAATTGAAGGGTCAATTTGATGAGCCATTGTGGATCACTTGTGACATATGAGTTGGATTTGTAGTGTGTTTTCGGCTGACCATAAGAGTTCTATGTAAGAGGCTTCTATTTTACAATAAAACAATGTATGGTTTGAATAATGAACTTACTAACGTAACTGTTAGAGTATATGCTTCAAAGAAAGAATGAAATAATGTTATATCCAATAAGGATTGAACTCGAAATCTGTTAGTAGTTAACTCGGCCCAAATATCAATAGACTATTAATCTATGTTGATCCATCCTCATATTTTGAGAATCCTCGAGCAAAGTGAGGAAATAGGACCCTTAACGCTTCATTCATTTGAGTTTTTAATATAAAATATTTAAATGTTAATTTAAACTACCTAAAATTTGACAATTAATATAAAAATAAATCAATAACACATTAGTTTATTATATAATACTATTATAGTAAGGTAATGTGATTGTAATTAAATAAATTATTAAAGTTGTCATAATATAGTTACAATGTCTTGTATTTTGATCATTTAAAGTTTTTAAGATCATTTTAGATGGATTTTCTTATTATAATATCCAACCATAATTTATTATGAGTTTGATTTGATAAAATAAATATTTGAAAAAAAAAAAGAATTGAACAAAAGCAAAGTTGTTTCATAAAAAAGTTTAGTATCAAATCAACATTAATAGTTCTACTGAGTACAAGTTAAATAATTTTGTAAAAAAAAACAATTTGGACAAAAAGAAAATGACTTTGCCAAAAAAGAGACAAAGTGGCTTAGACAAAAAAAAATTGGCGATAATGACAACAATTTTCTATGTGTTCCTGATCGAGTGCAGACCGTATCAAGTAATGTAGTAGAATAAATAAGAATATCGTCTCACAAATTTCAATTTATTAAGACTAGTCCTTTTTAAGTATCATTAATTAACTAAACAATAATATATGATATAAATTAACTAAATTACTTAATAAACTAAATAATAACATGCAAAAATAGAATATAACAATCAACTAGTAATAATGTAAAATCTAGCCAAAAAAAATCTAGCCAGAACACATGAATTCATTGGAACATCATATTAATTAAATATTCTTAACAATTGATATCACTTCTTAGTAAACACCAGTTAAATCCACTAAAGCCTAACTATATCACTATGATAGCTTAAAATAGGAGAAAGATTAATGACATCATCTTATTAAATTGCACATTGCATTACCTATATCTCTATGGTAAGTGAAACATGTGTTGTACTCCCTCCGTCCCATTATCTAAGAGTCATATACCAAAAATAGAAATCCCATTTTAAGTATCCATTTTATAACAAAAGTTGGAGGAAAAACTAAATTTATGAGAGAAGTTTAAATTTTTCTTAAATTTTGTGTAAAAGTAAATGGTTATTAGATAAAAAGACGGATGGAATAATTGTTTTCGCAATTTTATATGTAGCAATCAATCACTCATATATACAATTCCATAATGGACAATTAATAGTTTACTCATTGCTTATTACCAAAAAATAATAATGGACAATTAATAAGAAGATAATTAAATCAAACAATTAGAACTATAAATTAAACGACAAATAAATTCCAAAGAAATAAATACTCAAATCCAGCTACATCATGGTCCTAACTAATAGTAATAAATTATTTTATAATTGAAAACGACAATAAATAATGAACGTTACAAGAAAACTGACACATAATAAATAGTAGAGTGTTGAAAATCTTCTGTCTGGCTTTTTCTATGTGTGTAGAAGCTCCCTTATATGTATGGAAGAGAGACCTATGTATAGATAATTGAGAACTCTCTAAGTTTTATATGGTGAACTTTTTTTTTTTTGTATATTAGCGATGATGTGAGTTTCGAACCCAGGACCTTATGATAACTAAGAAGAGCATTTTCTACTAGGCTATTCGATTAACTCTATATGGTGAACTTTTAGACATTCTCGACACAAATGTTGATAGCTCCATAAATTCACATTAGGCTCGTCTAGAACTCTGTTATTGGGTTGATGTTGATCCACGTCATCAATTAAGGCTCTAATATCATCAATTAATCCAATATCCTACAATCAACATTAAGTGAAAACAAGTACAAATCATATAAAATTAAGTATAAATAGCATTATAATATAATAAATTAATCTCTAAAAATATTATATGTTAACCACCTATCAAATAACCTCAAACTAAACAATCAAACATTGATTAAAGTGTAACCATTCGAACACTACTTGAGATCGATTTTCAGCTCTGAAACCAACTGATCTTCCAAATTTTACTCTCATTAGACTATTTGTATATATGCATCAGGAGATCCCTATTAATGGATCTCGTAATTCAAGAAATCGTTCAAGAAATCGAGTGTAGGTTTATTATAAGTAGGGGAAGAGGTGTCTAACGGACGGCCCCTCATCGAATCGTCCGAGGCCCCGATACGTTAGTCCGGTTTGGGCCTATTAGGCCCGTGGACGGCCCCTAGATCCTTAACTAATGAACCAGACAGAGGCTTCACTCTTTGGCCCTAATCCTCGGCCCGATTCGAGCCACCTGAAATCCGGTTGGTATTCGGCCGGGCCCGGTTCGAGGCCCCTTACCAACGTGCCCCTCAGGTCCTTTTAAGTATCATTAATTAACTAAACAATATTCATATAGTTTTCAATAGTTATTGATAGCATAAGGCATTATTTAGTACTCCCTCCGTCCCAAAATAGTTGACGTTCTAGCAATTGCACAACTATTAAGAAATAGTGTAATTTTACAATGATGCCAAATAGTATAGAAATATGACAACCTATATTTAATGGAAGATGCATATTTCTAGATGATTCATTTCACTATGAGAATTTAATAGAGGCTAAAGAGAAAAATTTGTATGAATATTGCACTGAAAATTGAAAACGTCAACTACTTTGGGACAAAAAAATAATGACAAAATGTCAACTATTTTAGGATAAAGGGAGTATAATTATTTCTTATGTGTGATTTGGTTATATCACTTTTTTCTTGGTCGATTATTTTGTTTAATTGAATAATTTAAATATATTTTTTGGTAGGATTTTCAACATTTCACTATATTCTAAACTAGTTTACATCTAATTTTACAAGATATAGTTTTAAAAGGAAAAATACATACCACATGCAATCACTATTAGTTGAACAATACTAATATATATTAACCGTAAATGAAAATTCATGATATTCCTATAGTATCTTTTAACCTTTAAAAAGGTAAAAAACCTATATTTTCAGTAAATTCTTAGTTTTGTCCCACTAAGATGTATTAATGTTGCCTTAATAACTCTTTGGTATTTTATTTTATTTACTTCAAGGGACCACCCAATATTTTTTCCTAACTCCATAACAATTACCAATTTGTTGGGATGTTTCAATTCTAATATATTCACAACCAAAGATACAAGTAACACTTTTTTAAATTCAAATTTGAAAATGAGAAATTGGATGATGGTGGTGGGGATGATGGGTGGGGACGGGGGCTAGGGTGGTGATTTTTAAAACTATTAATTTATTTATCTATTGATTTAAAAAATATTCATTTATGTAAAATACTTTAAAATGTATCCCATATATACTTTAAGGCAAAATAATCAATTTATCATTTAAGTGTGAAAAAAATGACTATTAAAAAATGTAAAATAGTCAATTTGTCAATTTGAAGATAGGAAATTTTATGGACAGTGCAAAGTCGAATTTGTGGATTCTCGAATATGAAGATGATATATAGGTTACATAAAAGTCGCTAATTTGACCTCTATTTTATGGATAAAATGATTTAATTTATTTCACTTCTGAATCCCAATAATTTCAATGGGATACATAAAAATTTAAGGTCATTTCTCCATATTGCTCTGCAATATATATACAGAATTATGATTTTTTTTTTGAAAAATGAATGGCACAACCGTCTTATTGTTTCGCTAAAAAGAAGAATTTATGATTAGCTTTTCGAGAAATTTTTCATATTTTAGGATAATTGTTGTGAAAGAATGAGTAGACAACGGCATGCATTGGGTTCTGCTGTTGTTTCGAGTGAAGTCTCTTTCTTGAAAACGTACCTAAAGGCTAAAGGCTATTGAATTTAAATTTGGCTTATACAAATTACAAAACCAAACAAAAGACAATTAAAATAGTTGTCATCACTGATATATCTTCATCTCATGGTCCTCAATTTCATGTTTTTGAAATAACTTCATCTGTTGTTTAGTAAACTAAAAGGACTTCCCACACAAGATATCAAAATTGTTGACAGACTACTGACACCTGACAGGTCAAGAATTTCCAGGCTACAGAACATGCATTTGCTTCCATTATATTCTTCATTATGCCTTAAGCTAATATAGTAATGTAAGCATAAAACTATTATATTAGGATCTTTACACTCTAAATTATATACACTATGATCGATAATAATACAAGGACATACCTTGATCCATGATGAGAGTTTGATGAAGATCACTTTGCTAAGCCTCTTCCTTTTCTCTTCTCTACTCTATCTTTTATTTGTATTTTTTTAGATGGTGTCTAACAATGATGCATAGGTCCCTTTATATAGTAGTAGTTATCAACCCAAAGGTCTAATACTACTAATGATCACCCTAAATACATCCTTAATGAGTGAGATGAGAGGGCTAGAAGTTATACCCACTAATTATAATCCTTAATGTATAACAACCATCACATTAAACCTTAATATTATAATTAGACTTTAATATTACATGGACCATATATAATATTATTTATTATAAATAATCTAACAATCTCCCACTTGGTCCATGTATTATTTGATGATTCAAAAATAACTATAAGTGTACACCTTTCAATGAATCAACATTTTCAATTCTATAATATGAAATAAACCAACTGGATCATGGCGGTCACAAGTCATACAAGCGACATGATTCCTTCCATGTATCACAAGTCAATCTAATTCAAAATACTTTTATTGTGAAGAACTTTAAGTCACAACTTTTATGGAGATTACTTTGTTGTCTCATCATAACAATCCATACATAACTATAATATGGACAACATTTTATGAAGCAAAAACATAACCTTTATTGAATTCACAAGGGTCAGCCTTTATATGAGCAAAACCGTTCATACATATGTATAATATTCATTTCCGGTTAACAAGGCTTTTCTATAATACCCATCATTTCTACATGGCCAATGTAAGTCATGGGTGGTAATCATTTAGTTAACGGATCCGATACCATTAAGTTTATACAAATATGCTCAATAGACACCTTCTATTTTTGCACTTCTTCTTTGACAGATAGGTACTTTAAATCCATATGTTTTGCACCTTTCGAGTACCTATCATATTTAGAGAAGAAGACAGTTGCGGAATTATCACAATAAATTCTTAACGGCTTGGCTATACTGTCGACAATTCCAAGTCTTAAGATAAAGTTCCGCAACCATGGAACATGAATTGTTGCCTCAAAGCATGCAACAAATTCGGCCTCCATTATGAAAGTAGCAATGGCAGACTACTTCCCATTTTCCATGATACAGCTCCCCAGCTATTAGGAATGTCTTTCAAATGTAGACTTTCTTGAGTTCAAACATCTAACATAGTCTGAATCTGTATAACCAATAGTCTCAAGGCTATCCGACCTTTTATAAGTAAGCATGTAGTCCTTGGTGCCTTGTAAATACCTAAGGACTTTCTTTGCAGCATTCCAGTGGTCCATTCCAGGATTACTTTGATATCGTCCAAGCATACCAACAACATAACTGATATGTGGACGAGTACATGTCTGAGCATACATCAGACTCCCAACCACTGGTGCATAGGGAATATCTTTTATCTCTTTTCGTTCCAAATTACTTTTAGGATATTGGAACAAACCGGACTTGTCCCTTTTCTGAATGGGAAAAAAATCCGAAAGTACTTTTCCATTCTAAATCTTTCCAAACTTTTATTGATGTAAACTTTCTGTGATAGGCCTAATATTCCTTGGGATCTGTTACAGAATACTTCGATGTCAATCACATATGATGTTTCACTAATGTATTTCATATGAAAATTATTAGAGAGGAATTTCTTTACGTCATGTAACAAACCAAGATCATTAGCAGCAAGGAGAATGTCATCAACATATGAGACTAAAATGATAAGCTTACTCCCACTGACCTTCATGAAGATACACATGTCCACGGTGTTTTCTTCAAACCCATATGATGTGATGGTATTTTTAAACTTTAGATACCATTGTCGAGAAGCTTGTTTTAGTCCATAGATTGACTTCTTTAGCTTACACACTAACTATTATTTTTCAACGGTTACAAAACCATCTGGCTGATCCATATAAACTTCTTCCTCTAAGTCTTCATTCAAAAGGCAGTTTTGACATCCATTTGGTGAAGCTCTAGATCATAATGAGCCACCAAAGCCAAAATAATTCTTAAAGAATCCTTCTTAGAAAATGGAGAGAAGGTTTCTTTATAGTCAATACCTTATTTTTTGAGTAAAACCTTTAGCAGGAAGTCTGGCTTTGAAAGTTAGAATATTGCCATTAGAGTCTCGTTTGATCTTGAAGATCCATTTACATCCGACTCGTTTTGAACCTTTAGGCAACTCAACTAAGTCCCAAACTTTCTTGTCATCCATTATTTCAACTCTTCTTTCATGGCATTGAACCACTTTTCTGAATTAGCACATTCCATGACTTTATTAAAAGAAGCTGGTTCTATATTAACACTTAAATCACATTCATGTTCAAGTGTATAAACCACATAATCATCTGAAATAACTGGTCTTTTCTGTCTTGAAGACTTCCTTAATGCTATTTCTTGTAGTTCATTTGATACTTGTACATGTGTGATGTCATTGATAGGGTCAATATTGATATGATCATTGTGTGAACCACTATTTTGAGGAGACACACTTTGATGAGAAACACTAAACGTGATATCTCCCACTTGTTTCTCTTCAAAATTAACCGTTTGTGGTTCCTCACTCCCACTGACATGACCATTCTCAATAAACCGTGCATTACCAGTTTCAACTATTCTCGTACTATGGTTAGGACAATAGAATATGTACAAGTATCAAATGAACTACAAGAAATAGCATTAAGGAAGTCTTCAAGACAGAAAAGACCAGCTATTTCAGATGATTATGTGGTTTATACACTTGAACATGAATGTGATTTAAGTGTTAATATTGATATGATCATTGTGTGAACCACTATTTTGAGGAGACACACTTTGATGAGAAACACTAAACGTGATATCTCCCACTTGTTTCTCTTCAAAATTAACCGTTTGTGGTTCCTCACTCCCACTGACATGACCATTCTCAATAAACCGTGCATTACCAGTTTCAACTATTCTCGTACTATGGTTAGGACAATAGAATATGTACCTCTTTGACTTTTCTGAATACGCGATTAAATTACCAGAGATGGTTCTTAAATCGAGTTTCGTCTCATGTGGGTTATATATTCTTACTTCAGCTTGCCAACCCTATGCACGTGTATGCTTTAAACTAGGTTTTCTATTTGTCCATAATTCATAAGGAGTCTTATGAACGGCCTTACTAGAAACCCTCTTAAGCAAATATGCAACAGTCGTTAAGAATATGTCCACAAAGATAAGGGTACATTACTATTACTCAACATACTTCTAACTATTTCTATAAGAGTACGATTCCGCCTTTCAGCTACACCATTTTGTTGTGGTGTGCCAGGCATAGTGTATTTAGCACATATGCCTCGACTTTCAAGAAACTTTTCAAATGGACCGGGACATTGTCCATTTTCATTGTATTTACCATAATATTCACCACCTCTATCTGATCTCACAACCTTTACTTTTGTATCTAATTGCCTTTCTACCTCGTTAATAAACACCTCAAGGTGTTTACTGATTGAGACTTTTTATGCAAAAGATATCCATATCCATAACGTGAGTAATCATCAATAAAGGTAATGAAATACTTTTCCCCGCTCTATGACGGGGCTTCAAATGGACCACAAATATCAGTGTGTATCAATTTAAGAAGTTTTGTGCTTCTTATGGATGCTTTCTTTGTAGTGTGTTTAATTTGTTTGCCTTTAATACAATCAACACATACATTTAAGTTTGTAAAATCTAATTGAGGAAGGATTTCACTTTTAACCAACCTCAACATCCTTTCTTTGGATATATGACCCAGTCTTTGATGCCATAAGAAAGCAGAGTTATCATCCAGTGCACTACGTTTACTACCAACAACATGTTCAATATTAAACAAAGACTCCACAAATTCATTATCAAGATTGAAACGATACAAACCATCCATTAATGCACCACAACCATAATAGTACTTATTCTTAAACAAGGAAAATGTACGATTTTCATACTTGACATTAAACATATACTCATCCAACTCTCAACGGAAACAAGATTCCTAGCATAATCAGGAAGATAAAGACACTTTTCTAGATCTAGATGACGACTAGTCTCTAAGATCAATCTATAAGTCTGATTCCTTCAAAATGTGCTGTCATCTTGTTCCCATGAACAAATATTTTTAGTTCCTCTTATGGGTTAGATCGAAAGGAATCTTTGTATAACATGAGAAACATGAATAGTTGCACTAGAATCTAACCACCAGGTATTACTAGGAACTTCAATAAGGTTTGATTCAAAACAAACGGAAACAAAGTAAGTACCTTTCTTTTTGAACCATTCCTTTCTTTTCTGACAATCCTTCTTCAAGTGTCCAATCTTCTTACAGAAAAAACACCTACTCTCCTTTCCGACTTTGTCATTATTAGCCTTTATTGAGATTTTATCATTCTTGAGTCATTGTCTTTCCTTTTGTTCCTTTTCCCTGATTTAGTCTTGCTGCTAGAAGCTCCTTAATGGACAGTGAGATGAATTGAGTGATCTTTTATTTTCTTCAGCCTCCCTTCCTCTTGAACCAACATGGCTTTGATTTCTTGAAAGTTCCATTTTTCCTTTAGAGTATTATAGTGTACTTGGAACTGACCAAACTCAGGAGGAAGAGAGTTGATGGTGAATGGAACAAAAAATGTCTCACTCAATTCCATGCCCATTGTCCTTAACTTTGCTGCTTTGTTAGACATGCTAGTTACATGATTATGAATGAGTTTAGACCAATCAAATTTAGTAGTCGCTAACTCACTCTTGAAACTTCTCATTTTGGACTTATCAGTAATGTCCGATTGAGAGCACTCTATAACTTTCATGAGAAATTCCCTTCAAACTTATATATTAATACTTTGAGTTACTATGATGGATTCAAAAAACTTTAATAACATATATAAGTTCACCTTTGGGTGAACTTAAACATGTAAATTTGAACGTTAATCATATGCATAAATACATGTACGTATAATGGTTAATGACTCCAAAAGTACATGTTAAACGTCTCTTATAATCATGTATACTTGATAAAATGTCTAATTAATTTCTATAGCTAGGCCACTTTGGTGACTAACAAGCTTGAACATATTAGACATTTAAACAATAATAACAATAGTAAGATATAATGTCTATGTAATAATTTGGCCACTTTGGTGACTAATAAACAATTTAAAATAGACAACTTTAATAATATCTTAAAAGATTACTATTCAATAAAATGAGATAATCATCTATTTAGTGATTTATCTTGGCCACTTTGGTGACTAACAAGCATTATAAAAAATAGATAATTTACTGTAATATCTCAAAGTTTTTGTAACCTATAATTGAGATAAAATATTAATTTAGTCATTTAGCTAGGCCACTTTGGTGACTAACAAGCACTTAAAACTAAATTAGTATTATAAACTATCATATCTCAAGATTTCGTAACATTTAGTTGAGATGAAATATCAATTTACTCATTTAGCTCGGCCACTTTGGTGACTAACAAGCACTTGAAAAGTAAATAGATATTATTGATTATCATATCTCAAATTTGCACAATTTATATAATAGGAGATAAAATATCTATTTAACAATTTAGCTAGGCCACTTTGGTGACTAACAAGCTTTCTTAATAATAGATATTTTTAATTATCTCCAAATATGTGCAAGGCAAATTTAATACGGTTACACATTTCTTTTCCCATCATATATCAAAATCATGATACTCATTATAAAGAAATTATAATATTTTAAAATTTGCACAATTTATATAATAGGAGATAAAATATCTATTTAACAATTTAGCTAGGCCACTTTGGTGACTAACAAGCTTTTCATAATAATAGATATTTTTAATTATCTCCAAATATGTGCAAGGCAAATTTAATATGTTTACAAATTTCTTTTCCCATCATATATCAATATCATGATACTCATTATAAAAGAAATTATGTGAACAAAGAACATGTATGTATAAATATAACATTACACATTTATCAAACAATTGACAATCCAATATAACTTTTATGTCATATAATACAATAACCCTTAATATACATGATCAAATATTGTCAATTATTGTGATGAATATTGAACGCTAATAATATAATATTATAATGGAAAATTAACAAAACATCCATTTATATATTTCATATTCATAGCGGAAGCAATAAAACATATTTAGCAATTCATTTAGGCTAAATAACAATTCATGTAATAATCAAGAGTGTTCAACCATGCTCTGATACCAATTGTAAGCATAAAACTATTATATTAGGATCTTTACACTCTAAATTATATACACTATGATCGATAATAATACAAGGACATACCTTGATCCATGATGAGAGTTTGATGAAGATCACTTTGCTAAGCCTCTTCCTTTTCTCTTCTCTACTCTATCTTTTATTTGTATTTTTTTAGATGGTGTCTAACAATGATGCATAGGTCCCTTTATATAGTAGTAGTTATCAACCCAAAGGTCTAATACTACTAATGATCACCCTAAATACATCCTTAATGAGTGAGATGAGAGGGCTAGAAGTTATACCCACTAATTATAATCCTTAATGTATAACAACCATCACATTAAACCTTAATATTATAATTAGACTTTAATATTACATGGACCATATATAATATTATTTATTATAAATAATCTAACAAGTAATATGCTAAGTTTTTTACTGTTGTTCAGGTGATGGATCGTACGAATGAAAAAATCGATCGAACCAAATTGAAATTTTGCCGATTTAGTTGGGAAAGAATGAAACTGGATAGAAATAGTAAAAAAAAACAATCAAAACTGATAAAAAATTAAGAGGCGCCAGTTTTAACATAAACAGAAGCCGAAGCCGAAGCCGAAGCCGACAAAGCCGAATTGAGTATATATATTGTGCAAAATATTTATATTTGTAATTTAAAACTATTTAAAATTAAAATTGAAAAAATAATTAATTTTCATAACATAAATAAAAGGAATTAGTATTAGTTAAAGTTTTGACCAAAAAAATATTAATTATTAGTCACTTTTTCTTAAACATCAAGAAAAGTGAAAATATCGCAACTTGTTATCTCATATACAATGTAATAACATAATCAAGTCATAATGTTATTGTGTTTTGAACTATCGATTAATTTTCAAATAGGTTCAATAAGGATAATGATAGGAGTGAAAGAACTGTGTTAAAGAAAAACGGGGTGGTAGTTATTTTATGTATGTAAAAGAGTTAATTGATGAAATGGTTTCAATAAGTGGGAGTCCGTTAGAGTTTGGTCTCCGGAAGCGGTATTGTTGCGGAAATGATCCCTAAAAATGTGTATAATGGTTCATTTTGGTCTTTGATCCGTTAACATTGAAGATTTTCGGCGTGAATAATGAAGTTTTGGAGGAAAAATGAAGCCTTTAAGGAGTTGGTTAACTTAATGAAACTATGAGGGAAAAAATGACTAAATTACCCCTTGATACACTTTTATTTCTTTTTTCAATTTTTTTTAAATTTTTTTTTGATTTTTTTTCCTAGTAAAAAGTTTCGATTTTGGTAGTTGTTTTAGCAAAAAGTTTCGGTTTTGGCAAAAATGTTAGAATTAAAAAATGTTCGGTTTATGTAGTTTTTTTGCAAACAACTATCAAAATAAAAAATCACACATTTTTGCCAAAACCGAAACTATCTAAAACAACTACCAAAAGCGAACTATTTTTACTAGGGAATATATAAAAAATAAAAATCGAAAAAAATAGAAAAAACAAGTCTATCAAAATATCGGGGGTAATATAGTCATTTTTCCCCTCCAAGTTTCATTGAGGTAACCAACTTCTCAAAAGTTTCATTTTTACCCCCAAACTTAATTCGCTATTCACGCCGAAAACCATCAATGTTAACGGATCAGGGACCAAAATGCACCATTGTACACACTTGCAGGGACCATTCTACAACAATGCTAATTTCCGAGACCAAATTGCACCTGACCTTCATTTATTGGGACCATTTCAACAATTAACACTACATAAAACATATTTTAAAACATGCCTTAATTTAAGTATAGTGTTGGGAACTGTGGCGGACCCTACCATGTTCATACTTTTTTTTTTGTAAATTAGCGATAGATGTGAGTTTTAAACCTATGACTTTTTTTTATCACTAGTAAGAGCCTTTTCCAGTAGGCTATTCAATTAACTCGTACCATGTTCATACTTGGTTAGTCAAACACGCATTTTTTTTGAAAAAATTAAAAATTGTATAGATATAAAGAAAAAACTAATATAAAAATTAATATTTGTATTTATATTTCAATAAATTTAAGTATTTTACACAACCATTCCAAAATTATATTAATTTCTAACGCCTGATGTAAAACAGCTAGATCCATCCATGAATAATAACAGCACAATCATTTTGCATACTGACAAATTAATTTAAGATGCATTTCTAATAGCTCAAAAATTTAATTGAAAGAGTCAGGAATAACTAACAAATTAACCAAATCATAAAATTTAAATTTAAATCATATTAATATTAATTCACAAATATTGACTATACATTCCACCTACTAGTACACTTAAACCGTTAAACATGGAGCAGTCCAGTTAATCATGCTTCTGACACAAAACTTTTCCAAGGAATAATCTTTAATCCATTTTCCAATATGCAAATGATTACATAATGGAAACCATTTATAACCGACATTTTCCACTAAATCAATAAAAACAACACACATTAATATTTAATCATTTTCTCCATACACACTACAGCTTAACAGCTTCTCCAAAATTTCAATAATTGAACACATTATCATGCTTCCATTGAAAAATCCAATCTAAGTGAAAAAGGTCTCTTACACTAACTGTAAAGTTATCCCTAACAATCAAAATGATAATTAAACCAAATGTTTTTCTTTTTTTAATTTTAATAATGTAACTCTTCACTAATACAACAAGTTCGACATTTTAATTTGCACATAAATGATGAGTTAATCGAATAGTCTAGTGAAAACAACTCTTACTAATAAACGTGACATTTTGATGTGTATATTGTCCAAGTTAATTAACTTAGACGTCACTAGCCAGAACATCATCGTTTAAATTTTCTTTTTTTTTTATAAATTTACGATGAGGTGAGTTTTAAAACTAGGACCTTTTGGAAATTAGCAAGAACCTTTTTCACTAAGTTATTCGATTAATTCATCATCATTTAAATTTTTAAACAAAATACTTCTAAAAACATATCAATTTTTAATTAAACTAAACCACAACTTATTGTACCCACCGATGACTCTAAAGTGTAATTATTAAATTATGCATATCCAAATTGTACATTTTGTAAGCACTTGTTTTCTTTTAAAGATTATGTTTAATTTTATTAATACGAATAATCCATTACAATCATCAAACATTAATACGATTCGTAAATTCAAGGAAAGAGGCGACTAGCATCAAACTAATGAGAGAAATCATATCTCTGACCAATTTCTTTGCTAGCAAAAGGGCTCGAACTCGAAACCTCCGTCAAAAGTATCAACATGTTTACCACTAAAACAAAACGTCTTGAATATTAAAAGATCAACTTGTAAAGAGTTAGAGTGCATATAATATACTCCCTCCGTCCCTTGTTTGACGGTGTAAGCACTTGTTTGAACAAACAAGAGTTTGTATATATGTTGTTATAACCAATAGCTAATTTGTATTTTTCATGCACAGGTCTGCCCAAAAAAAAATCACAAAAAATAAATATTAAAGGATCAACTTGTAAAGAGCTAGAGTGCATATCATATACTCCTTCCGCTTTTCTTTCTGTTACTTCGAAAGTAGCTGCTTCAGCTTCAGCCACTCGAATTTTCGAAATTCGTTTTTATTTCTCATCAAACGAATGGCATCTTCTTCTGGAAATCCTAGCTATTCTTAGCATGATATTGGGAAATCTCATTGCTATTACTCAAACAAGCATGAAACGTATGCTTGCATATTCGTCCATAGGTCAAATCGGATATGTAATTATTGGAATAATTGTTGGAGACTCCAATGATGGATATGCAACCTAAAAGATTGTCATATTTTAATTTTTGGTGGTCAACAAAACACGATTTAAAACATAAATATCTATTATTCTACAGGCGAAAAAATTATAAAAAAATTATTATTTCAAACATATATATTGAGACGAATCTAACAAGGTCCACAAGACTATATTATTTCTTATCGTTTAATGGGAATTCATGATCAAATTTTTATAAAGTTTGACTATTAAAAGTCAAAATGTGACAATCTTTTAGGGACGGACGGAGTATAATTTAGGTTCTTCATGCAACACGGGGTTTAACTCCTTTAAGGAGCAAAGATTGAAGTGAGACAAGCTCTAGTCCCCTGATTAGCTGAGACACATCCCGCGGTTCACTTTCTTCGTGTACTCCACAGTTGGGTGGAAAGGGGGCCACATTAGGATGATAATTTCATCTTTTTAGTACTCCCTCTCTGTTGTTCTAAATCATTTACTTTTACACAAAATTTAATAACATTTGAATTCATCTCACAAATACAATTTTTCCTCCACACCTTTTTACCAATTTGGTAAAAAAAGACCCTAAGATAATTGATATATTAGAAGAATGATTCTAAGACTAAGGGACGAACCGAACAGACTAATAATAATGCTAAAACTTACAACTGAAAATTTATCACATGCTCAATCTATAGCAAATTTCACTATTGACTTTCTACATATATATACACTACAAAATTTGACAAGACTAAAACCAATTAAATGCATGCTTAACCTTCTTTTTTTCCACCATTGAAGAAGACAGCTTCCATTTTTCTTGTCTTTTTTAACATTCTAGCAATATATAGGGACCTATTTTTTTTTGGAATTTGGCTAAGGCATTCACGGGCATATTTACCATAATTATACTGCTCCATTAGACTTTATATTTTCATTACATTCTTATCTTCTACATAGCCTCTTCTTGATGTCTTCAACATTTTTCATGTAACAATGTCTTCCAGAGCCCCTTTAGTCTTCAATAGTAGTCATGTTAATGAGAAAATAGACCTCGAATCGGTACGTGCACTTGTTGCTATAGTCAATCAGCATTTGGATAAGTTACTTGCAAATGCAAAAGCATGGCAGTTGTTGAAAACGAAGTGTAATTCGAAGATGAGAGTCGAGAAGCAAGAATTCTTCGAATTTGCTGATCATTCAGTGATGTCGAATCTGCACTGGGGTATAGAGAACATTGAATCAGCATTGCAAGCAAATTCAGCAGAGGAAAAGGCTTCCAAGCTGAAGAATTCTGAGAATTTGCTTCAGCTGCCTGCTTCGCTCGATGAACATGACATGACTGCAGGAATTCCGAATAATTGCTTAGTTGCTTATTCTTACTTTTTCCTGTCCGTTGTTAGGAAACTCGAGGGCGATGAATGGCAGGTGGCTGTGCATTTTCTCCAAGCTCTTCTTGTAGCCCCTAAGCTTGTTTATACAGAACTTGTACCAAAAATTTGTAATAGTCTGTTTCTGTCCTGCTGTAAGGGGAATGAGAAGAAAATTTCACATTCGAAGAGGAGATCGAAGTCAGCCTCATTAGTCGATTTTGATGAGGATGAGGTCAATGAAGTTATGAAGTGGATAGCCAAAGAGTACAAAGCACGCTTAATGTATTATCAGATTATGTCTTATGGAAATATGGCTAAAACGCAGGACAAAGATAAAGGTTCTGCATTCTCCGATGATGAACCAGAAAAGCTTTGGTAAGCTCTTTCTTGATTAGTATTTACCTCGAAGAAATGTACAAAGCATTGCACTTAATTTAAGTACTTTTTGTTCGTAGTGCTTGCATCGCAGAATGCATTTCACGGGCCTCAAAATTATATAGAAGTTATGAAATGATAATTGTTTTTTGTATAGACATCCAACTTTTTGTGATTCCTAATATGAATGCAGGAACCAGAAGTCACAGACATCACAATTTTCGAATTTACGCAACCCTGGGGACGAAAATTTAGATAACCTATCTGTAAGTTTCTGCTAACCCTCGCTTGATAATAGTTTGCAGATAATGTACTTTCGAAGTTCTTACAGTGTAAGCACAAGAAAAAATTGAAGCCTCTTTCATAAGGCAAATGAATTGGTAGTAGTAAGGAAGCCCAACCGATGAAACAGTAATATAAACAAAAGCGAATGTTGTCTGCCTGCTTGAGCAGGTGCATTTACTAGCCTGCAATAAAAACAATGTTGGTGAAGAGATGGAAGAGGGCAACGCATGCCCCCTTTTCGATACAACTAATGGAGATATGGAGAGAAATAGTTTTGGCGAGACTTTAAGAAGCTCAAGTATCCGGTGTCTCAGAGATATCCTACTGGAATCAGATTCTGACATTCTTTTAGAAACAGATGATAACAGTTCTGTTGATGAAAGTTTGTCTGAGGTAACTCCACATAAGAACACCATATCTCAAACAAACTGACCATTTCGTCCTGGCTAAAATGTCATTATGCTCATTTCATTTCAAATCAGGAATATCTGGAAGAATGTGGACAAGCGCTATCAGTAAGGAGAACAAATCTGGACAATGAGCAAGCCGGGACTTCAAATCAGTTCGGTTCATAATCAGAATACTCAATACTGAAATACTGAGATAGTACATCGATAGTACCTAGTAGCTTTCAGCCCTTTTTTTACTAATGTAAATTATTTAATTGGATGATTCATGATACAGGAATCAGCAAGCTCCTTGGGAATTCTTATATCCAGATGGCCGGCTTTGCGTACCTCAGGCCTCCAAACGTTCTATACGCAGAGATGCCTGTGGAGTAGAAATGGTCAATATATTTTCTGAAGGATTCTCTAGAAATTCCAATAATAAGCACTTGTCAGAATTCAGGCGTAGAAATAGAGCATACATTAGTCCAGGAGGAAACGCAGAGCAAACTACTATAGGAGAACTGCAGCAACAGGAATATCGACGCCATAGCCACAAATCAAGAAGATCTGCTACGAAATATTCTGAAGAAAATCTCGACCAAGCTGGAATGCTGGAGAAAGTAATTTCAAGCATATGCTTTTCAGAAGAAATGAGAAATTTTCAGGAAGACTATGCAGTTGAAATCACAGCTATTTATGAGATCCTAAATAACAAAACAGGATTGAAGTATTCTTTGTTAAAGGACGTGATTCTAGGTCAACTTCTAAAAGCTATATCAACATCCAAAGAAGAGAAGGTTATTAGAGCATCAGTATGTATACTGGCTACTATGATTTCAGCGAACAGGTCGATTGCTGATGATGTCAAAAGAAAAGGGTTGCGGTTATATGATTTGGCAACTGCTCTGAGAAGAAATGTGCATGAAGCTGCAACGTTAATCTACTTAATAAGTCCCTCTCCTGCAGAAATTAAGATGCTGGAACTACTACCTTGCTTAGTGGAGATTGTGTGCACTTCAAG
Organism: Echium plantagineum; assembly: GCA_003412495.2. Classification (NCBI taxonomy): domain Eukaryota; kingdom Viridiplantae; phylum Streptophyta; class Magnoliopsida; order Boraginales; family Boraginaceae; genus Echium; species Echium plantagineum. Next base: position 37,655,561 of record CM016561.1, on the reverse strand, counting down.
GAGCTACAAGCTTGCGCTAAGGACATTGATTACACCGTCTGCGGCATCACTGATGATAATCGAGATACTGGTTACAGCATTTGACCATACAACAAATAACATGCACTTGGCTGTGATCAGCTCTCCTAATGTCCTCTGTGGGCTTCTTGCTATCCCAAGAAACGATAACATACAAGAAGTTATCTCTTTGGCTGCGGTTCTTGTAAAATGTATGCAATTTGATGGAGCATGCAGAAAATACATAGCGGAGGTTGCACCAATTTCTCAGTTGATTTGTCTCCTTCGAAGCAACCAAAATCGGGCATCCTACATTGGACTAGAATTTTTCCATGAAATGCTTCGGGTGCCACGGTATGATAATCTTATTAATTTCATATTCTTATCTATCGATAAACATGTTCCATTATACCAATTTGTGAGGATATAGAAAACTGCAAAAACAGCTTTGAGCTCAATATGTAGAAGAGCTTATAAGAATTCAAGAACCACCTCTAGGAAAAACTAAACGATAATCCATTCAGATAAGCACTTCTCCATATATCCTTGAGGTTCAATAAAAATAACAATACTCCATATACTGTAGTAACTGTCATATTGCAGACAGGAAAAAGTCTTTTAATTAACTTAAAATACGGACTGCAGAGTTTCTAAATTGAGGATTGGCTGAATATCTGTGTTTTTGTAAGCTCTGATATCCATTCTCTTGCAACAGATCATCGGCCATCGATATATTGCAGCAGATGCAAAAAGAAGCAAGCGTCGATAATTTCAGTGCATTAATGCTTCATATCCAGGAATCAGAACTAGAATACAAACTCTTAGCTGCAAACTTACTACTTCAGTTAGACATGCTGGTAATTTATCCTCTGTCATGGTCGTTTTCACACCTCACATTAGAGATTCCGAAGAGTATCCAAAGCTTTCCCTTTTCAGTAAATTGCGGATTACAGAAGAGGATTTTTGTCCATATTTACTCAGCACATCTTGCATTCCTGAAAATGTTCAACCTCACTTTTCCTTTCAAATTAATTCAGTATGTTTTAATTTTCTTCTCGTAGGAAGACAAATCAAACGGTTCTGTTTACACGGAAACTGCAATAAATGTCCTGCTTGAGTCAGTGAAGTGTGAAGAGAATTCAACAACACAGGCCCTAGCAGCATCCATCTTATCAGATATAGGCGGTACTTATTCTTGGACTGGAGAACCATACACCATAACATGGTTGCTCAAAAAGGCTGGTTTAACCTCGCTGCACCAGAGGAATATGATAAGGAACTTCGACTTCTTGGATGAAAGTCTACATGTCAGTAAATGATATAATTGAAATTTCATTTAGCATGCATATTTGTAATTAAGTTGCGGGAAGGTTATTAATCCTTCCAAATGGTGAACCTACAGCATCCGGCCACTGATACATGGAGCAACAACCTTGCAAGACGCTTGATTAAGTGTGGGGTTCCAGTATTTCATGCTTTAGAGAAAGGTTTAAAGAGCAAAACGAAGAGGGTCTCTAGGGACAGCCTTACAATAATTGCATGGCTGGGGTGCGAAATCATAAAAAGTTCAGGTGATGTGAGGTATGTTGCATGTGAGACGATACTCAGTTCAGTCGAGCAATACATACATCCAGGGATTGAGCTTGAAGAGAGAGTATTAGCATGCCTATGCATATATAACTATACTTACGGAAGAGGTAATTTTCATAGCTAATATATGAAATTAGTGTTTGCTAGATTACATGTTTTAAGACCATAAAGAAGCGTACAAAAGCATAAGACATAACACAGTATTATCTTAGCTAACACTATCACATCGATGACTCTTCATGTTATCTTCATATAAAATTTAAATTCTGCACTAGTCAACATGAACATAACGACCCAAATTCATTAGTTATTTGATATTCGGTATCTTTTAGCGTTGAACAGCACAATTTATATTCACCCTCATAATGGTAGCTGATCTTTATTACACAGGGATGAAGAAACTATTTAATTTCTCAGAAGGAGTAAGAGAGTCACTCAGACGACTTTCAGGATCGATCTGGTTGGCAGAGGAGTTACTTAAGGTAGCTGAATATCTTCAGCCGAATAAATGGGTGAGTACAACTCAGTAAACAACTGTTATTACCTCATTAGCTAGTCTAGAATTGAACTCAATCAGCAGTTAACGAAAGTACCAAACCAATAGTAACTTGTTGTCAACCTAAATGACAAGAGCAGAGAATATCTTGTGTTCATACCCAAACCATGGAAGCAGGGGATAACAGCAGCGGTGCTGTAACAACGCTTATCTACTACAATGGATACCTTTGCAGTGGATATGAAGATGGTTCAATTAAGGTTAGTAGCCCAAACTCATCAATAACAACGTATTCTTTTCATTTATCTTAATATTTAAGAGGATATATTTTCACTATATATTGCAGCTGTGGGACATCAAAGGTCAAACAGCATCACTTATCTGGGATAGGAAGGAACACGAGAAGGCTGTGAGGTGTTTCTCTATTTATGAGCCAGGAAATCGTCTTCTTTCTGGGTCTGCGGACAAAACCATTAAGGCACGACTGCACGAGATCCTACAGAAAGAATGTTCACTTTATATTAAATCGAAGAAAATAACAGACTGATGGTCCTTGTCATGCATTTGTTTCTGCAGATTTGGCAGATGGTTCAAACAAATCTTGAATGTGTAGAAGTCATAAGAACAAAGGAGGCAATCCGAAGTTTAGATGCTTTTGGGAAAGATATATTTGCAATTACCAAAAGCCATAAGCTAAAGGTAATATATGAAACTCACACACAACTTGTTCGAGAGCATAGGTTTCCTCTACACACCCAAAAGTTGTTCAAGAGCATAGGTTTCCTCTACCATCAAGAGGAAAGCATAACTCACATCTGAACTTTTTAAAAGAACATAGGTGTAAAGGATGATTACGCATATATACGAAACATTAAAGTACATCATTTTCTCCAGGTATTTGACTCATCAGGGAAAGGAACCGATGTTCTCAAGAGTAAGCGTGTCAAAAGCTTTAAACTATCAAAGGGGAAACTCTATTTAGGTTGCCTAGACTCAAGCATTCAGGTTACATTCATAATTCCTATTTGTTACCCCAAAGAGTGATAAACCAGGTAATAACATGAGGACCATGAACGTTCAGGAATTATCTATAGCACAGACACGGCAGTTCGAGCTCAAAGCAGCAACAAAAACATGGATGTTGTCAAGTAAGCCTATTAATTCCCTCGCGATATACAAAGACTGGTTATATAGTGCCAGTGTAATACTCGAAGGTTCAACTATTAAGGTAAGGCTTCTAAAATAGCTTGTCTCTTATAAATTTTATACAACTTGAACTGATCATAGACGTTGTGTCAGGACTGGAAAAGGATCACCAAACCTCAAATAACATTAGTTCCAGAGAGAAAAACGAAAATCCTAGCCATGGAGGTAGTCGAAGACTTCATATACTTAAATTGCAGTGGTTCTTCAAACAACCTTCAGGTATTTTCTTTCTACATATGTCCCAATATCATATAATCGAACATCTAGGATAAAATTATGTACAGCAATGCTTCCAAACACTTATCCACTTCTGTTGCTCCAATAATTGCTTCAGCATGATATTTAAGCACCGTGCTTAATCAGAATATTTAAGCACGATCCGTTAGAATAATATTTCAGCACAGTGCTTAAGCACGATATTGAGTACATATATTGATATAGTACCCCACGGTGCATCCAACAGGTCTCAAAAAGTTTAGCTCATAATTGTTTCCGAACTGTGTACAAAATCGCGATATGTACCCAATATTAAGTTTAAGCCCTCTACTTTCAACAATTTATAGCAATTTCCCTAAAATCTATAGCCACACTCAGAATAAGGAATGCCAAATAGCAGAAGAAAGCTACACATATCATACTTCTCATCTGAAAAGGCATGCATATTATTTTTACATCAAGACTATGTTAGTCCTCCGACCCAAACCCATGTCTTCTTTCGACATATAACAAGATGTTCACTGATTTCATGTATTTTGAATACATCACATAGATATGGTTAAGAGGAACACAGCATAAAGTGGGGAGATTATCAGCTGGAAGCAAGATAACGAGTCTACTCTGCGCTAATGACATGGTCATATGTGGCACTGCCACAGGGTTAATCAAGGTTTGTACAACTTACAACTACCATAATCAATATATGGTTCCTCAAATTAAGAACTAATTTATCAGTTCTACAATTGCATCTTAATTCACGAGAACATAAAATTTAACAGGGCTGGATCCCCCTATAGGGAAAGCAGCATAAACACCAGAAATCCAAATTCAAGTATCCGGGGATTTGTTCATATATTGCTCCAGTATATAGCCATGTTAGTAATATACATTACCGAAAACATCAGCTGGTTCGAAAAACATGAATATACACGCACACTCGAACCTATGCATAACAACTTAACAAGGGCTGATGGGCAGTTGGGCACCACCAAAATGTTCGATCTTTTAGCAAGCCTCGGGCGGTAATATTGTCTCATAATTTCTTCTTTTTCATTTTGATATCGTTCGAAAGTATTGAAAATATTTTGTATAATTTTCTGTACAAATTTTCATGGAGCGCACCACTAGAAAGTCGATCGGCGTGTACAATGCTCCTCTTGTAGTCTTGTACATGTTTTTTTTTTCTTCTAAACCTTGTGTATGGTTACATATTTGCTTCTCTGTATCCAAAATATATTGAGATTTTTCAACACATCATATAAAGTAGAGGACATGTTTAAAACATTGCGTAGTAAAGATTAACAAGTAACAACCATGTTCACAGTGGACAATCGTTAAAGCAAAAACACAAAGAAATATTTAAGTATATGGGCAGACCTTTCTTAACAAGATATTGGCATCCGCTACTCGTTAAGTACGCATTGGAGACCTCCAGATTTTCTGGGCAGACCTGGCATTATGGCATGTTGTCCTGGGAAATCCATATACATCAATCATTGGACATGGCCAAAACGAGTACTTAAATGAACGAAGGGTGGCTAATCTGAGGTTTTGATTATGTGAATTTTGATTATCTTGATTTATAATTACTTTTGTTTAATTAAAAAATAATTACTCCCTCCATCTCATTTTTTAATTCCACTTTTTATTTTGAGAGTCAAACTTTAACAACTTTGACCATGAATTCTCACTAGTATATCATAAAAAATATAGTCATATGAGATATTGTTGGATTACTTTCCATGTATATTTTTGAAATATCAACTTTTTATAATTTTTAACGTGTAGAACAAAAAATATTTACATTTTAAATCGTATCTCGATGATCGTGAAAAGTCAAACAGAAACTAGAAAATAGGATGGAGGGAGTAATTAATTTTCAAAGTAATACTCACATCTGTTTCAATATGTTTGACTACTTAGAAATTTTGTCATGTTTCAAAATGTTTGATTGTTTACATTTCTAATGAACTTTTAAGACTATTTTCTCATTTTTGCCCCTATAAAGTAGTTTTTGGCCCTAACAAAGTAATTAACACTCCAACACCTTATTTAGGACATATTAGTAATTCTTGCATCATTCCTTAATAAAATACTTTTCCTCCAAACAATCAAACATATCGAAACGGAGGGAGTATTTATTGTTTTCGATGTACAAATTACATTACTTTTTAACTTAATTACTTTAATTTAATTGTATTAATACTTAATTGATTGCAAAACTAACTAATTGATATTTTTGTCGTATTTCGTCGTATTCTACGTACAAATTACATTAATTTTTTTGCCGAATTTCATAATGCCCCCAAAACTATTGGCAACCGTTCGAATGAATGACTAAACTTCTGAGTAGGTCAATTTGCCCTATATAGAATTTTTTAAATCATTTTTCCTCATGAACAATTATTTTAGATCAGTTTGCTCCCTATCTTAATTTTTCATCAAGGGTTATAATGAGAATTTTATAAATATTAAAATCCTCGGCACAATTCTAAATAAAGACTATTTTAACAATAGGAACCAGTTATGGGGTGATGACGATTGTGGATTCAGATGCATATTTCGGGTGGACTAATTGGAGATGTTACACTTCAAGCATTCAAAGGGGTTACTCAATTACGTCGCAATATTCGACTATTGTTATTCTAAATTCGTAGTGTGATTAAAGTATTACATTATAATTTATATGATAAATATGAATGTCGAGATATGAATTAATAACTCTTTGCTTTGGTGCAAAGCAAGATTGACATATTAAAATTAGTTCGAAGTTATAGTTCGATTATATTAGATTATAATCGAGTTAAATAGATTAACACGATCGTTGCTAAAAGAGTAATCGATGATTACGTCCTGTATCATACTATTAAGTTCATAAAATTGTCAAAATTTGTCCTATTAGGTCATACAACTACGACAAAATAAGACAAGTTGTCCTTTTTTGTCCTTGTTTTAATTTTTTCATTCTTTTTTCTTTACTATTCATTAATTTAAAGTTGAATAATTGAAGCACATATCGACATAATACATCATAAATAATTATTTGTGAAGTATTTAGTAATTAAAGTATTACACTAGTATTATAAGATAAGTATGAATGTCGAGATATGAATGAATAACTCTTTGCTTTGGTACAAAGCAAGATTGACATATCAAAATTAGTTCGAAATTATAGTTCGATTATATTAGATTATAATCGAGTTAAATAGATTAACATGATTGTTGTTAAAAGAGTAATTGATGATTACGTCGTGTATCATACTATTAAGTTCATAAATTTGCAAAATTTGTCCTATTAGGTCATACAATTACGACAAAAAACGACATTGTCCTTTTTTGTCCTTGTTTTAATTTTTTCGTTCTTCTTTCTTTACTATTCATTAATTTAAAGTTGATAATTCAAGCACATATCGACATAATACATCATAACTAATTATTTGTGAAGTATTCATGTAATTAAAGTATTACGCCAGTACTTTTATGATAAGTATGAATGTCGAGATATGAACGAGTAACTATTGCTTTAGTGCAAAGAAATAATGACATATCAAAATTAGTTAGGATTATAGTTCGATATTATTAAATTATAATCGAGTTAAGTAGATTAACATGATCATTGTTAGAAGAGTAATTATTTTATCATGCCATGTATCATCTTATTAAGTTACCAAATTTGTTAAACCTATCCTATTATGTCATACAACTAAGACAAAATACGACAAATTGTCCTTTTTGTCATTTCTTTTAAATTTTTTCTTCTTCTTTTTGACTATTCATTAATCTAAACTTGAATAATTCAAGCACATATCTACATAATACATCATAGCTAATTATTTGTGAAACATTCATGTGTGCAATTATTTTTTAGTGAGCAAAAAGGACAAAATACTACAAATTTGTCGTATTTTGTCCTTTTTGTCAATCGAAATATAGAAAACTTGCATTGGGCCAGGCTAGGACTTGTCACGTTTTGTCGTTTTTACACTTACGACAAATGATTATTTTGTCGTTTTTGCTATTTTTTTCAATAGTGGGATTAACCTAATTAAAAACTAGATTACAATAATACATTTCAAATCCATTGTTAGTGGCTATAACTTTCCACCTGAACTAACTTATTTGAGCATACAGCTATACTCAATTCAGAAATTTAAGACCAATAAATGAAATGAGCATGAAATAAATGACCACAGACACCAAATAAAATTAGTTCAAGAAGTTGAATGCAAGCATTCATATCTATTTGTCTAGTATGTTGGTAGTTTTGGACTATGCTATTACTAAAAGACAAATAGAGTCAAGTGGATGGTCAAGATGAAAGATCAGATAAGCACAACATATTATGGTCCATTATAAAACCTAATTAGCATATTACTATTCTTAGAAATTTTGATCTCAAGATGGAGATCACAACTCACAACTCACAAGTATGATAACAAGCATGGGCATCCCTTTCTCGCCAGATGTTAGGAGCCACGTCTAAGCATGTTGGCAGGACCGATCATAACATTTTGAAGGTCTGAAAAAAAAAAAGGGGCCTTTATAGTTTTTATTTTATTTCATTATTTTCTATATATAAAATTTGAAAATTGATATTATTTTAAAGTTGTGAACACAAAAACATAAAAAAATTCATCTTAAGAACAAAAGAAATATTCATCGCGAATTTTCTTAAATTTGATTGTTTTCTTTTTAATATAGGTAATATACCTTAAAAAGAAATCGTTTAAAACTAAATCTATTTTACTTTAACTAAAACTCAATTTATTCTTTTAAAAACGAAAATGTCAAATTAAATCAACTTTGTATTAACAACAATAAGAATTCAACTCGATTCGATAAGTATCAAATCGAATTCAAACTATGCAAGTTTCAATATGATTCTAACCTTGTGTCCCTTAGTCATATGTGTACCACTTCATTATTGTAACGAGAACTAAATATGATCATTTTTCAAATTTAAGAAAAAAGTCGTTGGAATTTATAAAGGTGTCCAAGTTGATGAAGTGATTAAGACCTATGTGTACCACTTTATCATTGTAACGAGAACTACATGTGATCATTCTTCAAATTTAAGAAAAAAGCCGTTGGAATTTTTAAAGATGTCCAAGTTGATGAAATGATTAAGACCTAGACTAGCTGACCGCAAGATCCTAAATTCAATTACCTTGCAGTTATGATCGAATATGATCACAGTCTAGTGCATTAACTTGAGATCTATCCAGTACGCACTCTACGAATGGCAATAACATATCCTCCCACTACAAAAGAAAGTTCCATGTTCCATTGAAAATCACACACCATATGCTTTCAATTCTCCACCTGTTCCCCATTGTCCGGTAGATCTATTACTTGAAAATTTAAACTACTAGAGAAAAAAAAACATTAAAAGCCATGACAAAATGCATTAGGACATTACAAATTGGGACAACCAAAAGATGGCCTCCTTAAAAGTTCCTAGTACGCAAAGCCATTTGATCTTTTACTGCTCCCTTTTTGACTGGCAGAAGGAGATGGAGAGGCAACCAATGAACAGTTGTCTCTCTTTTTAGTCTTAGGTTTTTTGGTCTTACTCTCTTCTTCATCCATATACATCTGCCTCCATCTGCACTCCTCACTGCAAAAACCTCTGTCTCCTCTGCACCAACCAATAAATGTTCATTAACCTCCTCATATCACTAAATTTAACACATGCCCGAAACCTATTTTCACGACTCCAATATCCACTCCAATATCCACGACTGCAAGGAGTTCGACCATGCATTTTGTGTGTTAAATGTTAGTTTTTCACTAAATTAGTTCAAATGTATACTGCCGTTAAAATATACTCCCTCCATCCCTAAATGATAGGGACATTTGCTTTTTCACGGTCTCCAAGACACAACTTACAACGTAAATATCTTTTATTTTGTACACGAAAAAATTATAAAAAGTACATATTTTAAAAATATACATTGAGACGAATCTAACAACATCTCATTTGACTATATTATTTCGTATTGGCTAATAAAAATTAATAGTCAAAGTTTACAAAATTTGACCAAAAAAGTCAAAATATCCCCATCAATTAGGGATGGAGGGAGTATATACGATTATGAAGCCATGTGCCTAAATACAAAATGACAATTTTTTTAAAAAAAAAAAGAATTACTCCAATTATATAGTTTGGCAGTACATGAATATGAAAATCAGTTTCCTAAACAAATTAGTAACCTTACCGTTTATCTTTAAAACATGAATACTCTTGTTGAAATAAATCTATGAAAAATGTTAAATTGAAAAATTAATAATGACTTCATTGCACCAACAAGAAATAAATAATTAATATAATAATTCAATATCTACTCTAATGCATTATTTTTAAATGAATATTTCTAAATTAAAAAGAAAACAAAACATAATTCTTTTGAATCCATAAAATTCGAAGGCCAAATACAGAGAAAGATCTAAAATAACATAAAGGTAATTTCATCCCATGATCTATATAAAACAGGAGATAGTCTAAAATGCCTTTAGTGACAAATAGATACATGTATAACATTACATAAAATAGTAAAAACACTGTACTTTGTTATCACTACAAGAGTGAAACTTCTTTCGAACATGTATCACACATGTTCGTTATTATTTTTACACTAAAAACATCAAATGCACGAAAACCGTGAAAATACGATTCCCGTCAAAAAGGGAATTAAGAAGTAAGATCTGGGTGAATTTTGAGGAAAAAGATAAAACAATAATAAGTACATGGAGGAATATTATATACATAGGATTCTTGAAGTGGGGCTATAACAAATTAAATTAATAATAAAAAAGTACTACTTAAAAGCTTACTTGTAGATATAGATATCTTTGTCTTGCAAGAGCTTCTGTTTGCAGAGAAAACAATGGTGAAGAAAGCCAGTGCAAGAGAAGGGGTTGGGAGAGGAAGGTGTTGGTGAAGTTGGAGAAGTCTTCACCATGTTTGTCTTGTTCAACACTTGTGATGATGTACTACTACAACTGCTTCTGGTACTACTATTACTGGCTTCTAGTACTACACTAAGCCCCACCATCTAGTGGTTGTTTGAGGGTGGTGATAGAGGTGGTTGTGCCCTTCTCCTTGGACTTTGGAAGGAGGGGAGGGGAGGGGAGGGGGGGGGGGGTGAATAGATAGAAGTGAGGAATTAGATTAAATTAAATATGGACATTGGTGCTAATAGAAAGGGGTCAGCGGGCCCTCCTTTCTTAACCGGAGATCGTTGTGCACGGGATAGACCTCGAGCTCGAGTTATCGTAATATTTTGCGGACCATGCCAGATTAAACATGTCATCCAATAAGAAAGGAATGTTAAAATGGTCTTATATAATATGTGCCGTTAGTGTGAATGTACGGTCTCGGGAAATGGTCTCTCATAGTTATCGAAAATGTGCACTTTATTAGTCAGTCTTTTGATGTAAACGTTAAATTTTGATAAAAAGGGGACTAAACTGCACATTTTCGAAAATTATCTAAGTGTTTGAAATCCCAGTTCACTCTGTTTTAGTCAAAATTTAACATCTTTATCAAAAGAGAGACTAAAGTGTAAACTATATATTTACAAGTATTAAAGTGCAACTTACACATATTATTTGAAACTATTTCAGTAATTATGATAAAATTGGGGGCAAAAGGCCATTATGATATGTCAATTCGTCGTTAGCAATATCATGTGAGAGGCACGTGACTCGTCAATAAGGTTGTTGCGATAATTTTATTTGATATATTTTGGGATAAAAAGATCAAAAAAAAAAATTGAAATAACTCACCTCCAATTTCGAATATAAAATTACTCATCACAACACACATTTAACAACAAATTTAACACACCAAATCAAGTATAAAACATAAATAATTGATAAATGAAACAAGTCGATGAAATAAAAACATTTTGTAAACGTAAATGATTAATTCAACTTTTTATTTACCAAAGTTTTGTCAACTTTTGGGAGTGTTGGTGGCCCCTCCAAACAATGAGGTTGTAGGAGTAAAAAGGACGAGTAGCGTCTCCTATGATCTAACATGTAGTGATTGTTAAGTGCCACGTAATACCTTTTCACTGTTTATGTAAGTAGGTCTTAGTCTATCTTTTCTCAATAATTTAATTCTACATGTATTAAATATTGACTGTACAAATTTTGTCGTCTTGTGATCCTTTGAATTTACAGTTTTACAGCACAGTTTTGATGGGCTTAGCAGTTTACCAAATCAGTCAATTGAGTTGTAGTAATTGCAGGGAGTACCATTTACCAACTCCTTTTGCCGAATCTTTATTGAATCTTGAATCTGTCTTTTACCACTCACTACTATTTATAGTGGTTAGTAATTATTGTTGTCCAATTCATTGCTTTTGGTTAGGGTCTAATTGTCTAGTTAACTTTAGGCTTCTTTTCTTTTTTGTAAAACCCGTCACTGTCTATTTATAATGATAATCGAACCCAAGATTTTTAAGTGACTCGAAGATCTCCTAATAATTAGGTCATTCGATGTTCTCAACTCTAGGCTTGATTTGATACAACACTTACTAAGAAAGTTAAATCTCCTTCCATTTGTATAATAAGTCTTTAATCAGATGATGAGTTGTAAATCGAGGAATGTGCTCTACTTGTAATCATGCAAGGAAAAGGAAACGTGGTATACACAACTAAAAATAAATCGAGGAATGTGTTCTAATTGAGATAAAAAATATATTTGATGTGGGCTAGCCCAAAATCTTTTCTATTTTTTTTTCTTTTTTCATGTTGGTTTCCTTTCAATTGGGCATTCCATGAAAATTTTACTAAAACGTTTTCTTCCTTTCATTTTGCCTTTTTGTTTTGTTTTTATTATTCTTTCATGTTTTTTTGCATTTTTTTTCTTTTGTTAATTTTTTGGTTATGTCCATGTATTAATTGGGCGTGTGAATTACTTGTTTTTTCCTTCTTTATTAATACTTTCTCTACTTTTCTCATTATTTCGGTCAAGGTAAACACACTAATCACACTAGATTTTTGACCCTCTAAGTCATGTATATTTTTTGTTCATAGTTCTGCCAAGCCTATTGCGATTTGCGACAATCAAAATTAATCAGTATTAACACATTATAATTATACAGTGTAATGTTATAACATAGTATAAAATTATTACATTTTTATACTAGTGAACTGCTATAGTATGATATAAAACAATTACAATTTTATGCCAATAAATTATTATATTATGATATAAAATCTAAAATTATTACTATAATTTTATTTATACCAGTGTAACTATATGGAATAAAGTCATACACACAAATTCTTCTCGTTAATATTTAGTGTGATTTAGTCTTTGACACTTGACCAAGCTAAATGGAACATACCTTCAATTATTGAAAGACGTCCACCTAGTTGCTTAAAGTGCTATTAGTTCATGGAAGGTCATGATATTTATGAAATTTGCCTTAATATGAAGTATTGACTAGTGTACAATCACTTCTTGTTATAGTAATTTATTGGCATAAAATTGCAATTACTAGTGTACAATCACTTCTTGTTATAGTAATTTATTGGCATATTTATGAGTTAATTACAATAATGATCCAACAAATGCTTTCGTCTCAGTAAATAATATTGTTATATTAATAGTCTATAATACTGTATAATCCACTACTACAGATTTGAGCTTGCATAGCGTCTGTTTTTGAGCTTGCATAACGTTTTTAACGCTATCTAAACTATTGTTATTGTCGTTAAGATAGCGCTTCAAAAGTGCTATAAAAGTGGGTTGCTTCAATAGCGCTTTCTCTTGCATAACTCTTGTTTTGAGCTATCTTAGCTACCGTTATTGTAGTTAAGATAACTCTACCAAAGTGTTATTGAAGAAACACACTTCTATAGCACTTTTCTTGCATAACGCTTCTTATGCGATGTTCATCCATCGTCTTCCATAACGCTGCGTTTGTGCTATTGAAGTTAAATCTTGTATAACGTTTGTAATGTGTTATTGAAGTTAACTCTTCTATAGCACTTTATATGCGCAGTTGAAGTGTATGTTTCTATAGCGCTTTTTATGATCTATTGTAGCTTAACCTTGTATAACATGTAATATGGCGTTATTGAAGTTAAATCTTGTATAGCACATTATATGCGATATTGAAGTGTATGCTTCTATAACGCTTGTTATGAGTTATTGGAGCTTAAGCTTGTATAACATTTTATATGCGTTATTAAAGTTAGATCTTGTATATCACTTTATATGTGATATTGAAGTGTATGCTTACATAACACTTTTTATGAGTTATTAGAGTTAAACTTGTACAACACTTAATTAAGCGCTTTGCAAAATGTACTTACATAACGTTTAATTAAGAGTTATATAACATAATTATAATTTTTCAATTTTATGTTAATTTTTTATATGTTTCTATTCAAAATAATATTACCTACACCATGATCACATTTAAATCAACAAATATAATATATTAAAAAATAACATTGAACATTTGTCCAGAATCAATGAGAGTATTATCAATAATATCATGAACATGGCAACATATAATCTATAATAATAATTTAAACAAATCATCCATGAAAATAACGTAAATCGGCAAATACTACTTTTTCATCTTCACCTTCACGAAACGGTTGTAAAAATATCCTCCCCAAATCATTTGAAACTTCTCGAACACGCTTGAAGGGCACGTTTGTAAAATTTGTCCACGAACAAACTATAAACCACAAGTTAAAAAAATAATAATTAGAAGATGAGATCAGGGGGCTCCTTAAATCAATATTACTAAGCAAAGCCAAACCAAATCTACCAGACCAGATTTACTAAGCAAAACCAAATCAATAATTAGAAGATGAGAAGTAAAATCTGTCCACCAAAAGAGAGCAGAATGAGCATCGTTATCTTTAATTTCTACATAAGGTACTAGTAGCAAAAAGGTATTAATAAAGGTCTAAAGCTGAAATATAAGCCTGGATCTCCCAACGCCAATAAACAAGAAAATTAAGAGCAGAAAATGGAGACTGGACATGTTTACTAACTTTGGTGCTTGGATCAATTATTCTTACATTTAAGTATTAATGTTTACCACAAAACATTAAACATCATCAACTACAACATTTAACGGATACTGTAACAAGCTTGGATGACAGATTAAACTCGACTAAAGCTTCATAATTTTAGTAACATTTTCTTCATCTTTAAATCAACAATTTCAAATTCCAACTCATAGGTCCAAAAAGGAACTAATAAAAAGATAATAGTTAATAAGAATATGTACTTACAAGGGGAGGAATACTTGTATCACCAGCTTTCAATATATCCTCAATATAAGATCCAACATAATGGCCACAATGTATTCCATCAGTCTGCTTCGGGCACTATTGATTATAACACCGCCCGTTAAATATATAAGCACATTTTTAATATACAATATTTATCCTTAATTGATGTTTCTGAAATATAAATACCTGAACGTTGATCCATTTGAAACTGTTAAATGTCGCCTTACGAGAATTCTCAACACGACGAGTCCGAAAACTTCTTATAGCACTACTTTTCACAAAGTGAAAGTATTAGTCTTGAATAGCCTTCTGAGAATCAAACACGCTATTAAATACTCCCTCCGTTTCTTTTTATTTGATTGTTTGGAGAAAAAGTACTTTATTAAGAGATTGTGAAAAATCACATTGGGATTGTAAAAATGTGTATTGGAATTGTAAAAAGGTGAATTGAAATTGTAAAAAGGTGCATTGGGATTGTAAAAAGTGCACTGAAATTGTAAACAATCAAATAAAAAGAAACATAGAAAAAATGCTCAAACAATCAAATAAAAAGAAACGGAGGGAGTATTTCATAAGGTGGGATCATGGTTTTCTCAAATTTCATAAAAATATGTGTGTATTTGCATATATGTAGATAGGTAGGAAATGTTAAAAATGGAGAAACAGAAAAAGAGAGGCGAATGTGTTCATGTGAACACATACCCTCTTCATTAACCGTCCATTTCCCAAGTATGGAGAAAACCATTACCAAATTATCATAAAGGCTTCTTAATTATGCCCTTTATTTGAGTAATTTTTTTAGGCAAATTATTTATGTAATGTGTTTAATAAGTTTATAAACTGACTTTATCATTTCTCCAATAGAATGATCAATTATGCATCTCTCAATACATATTTTTTTTCAAGATAAAAAAAAAAGACACTTTATCACTTTATAAAGATTTTCAGATCCCCATATTTTGCAATCTTAGAACCTTTACCAGGGTCCAAAAAAAAGATGCTTTTACTTTTGGTGTTGATAGAAATCAACAACCAATGTTTGCTATGATATATTTTAAAAATGTTAGATGAATAAATATTTAATAATCATCAAAATGAAAGTAATATTGAACTCACCCAATATTTTGAGACATGAATACTAGATGATCTTCTCCATAGTGCTTCAACAAACAATCGGCTAAATGATTGTTTGTTGTAACTTTATCCATGATACACGAAATATGAGGCGATATCCATGATACACGAAATTGGAAGATCACTAGAAATTCTCTTATGAAATGGAAACCACACTAATATATACTTTCTTCCTTGTTTTTTTCTCAACTTTGTATTCTATTGGTAACATGGAATTATATATCATTAAAAAACCTTTTCTCGTGTGTACCATGTTCCTTCTTCTTGTAAATTTGTTTCATGCACTATTGAACAAGGTAATCAAATATGCATCCTTTTTTTTATTAGTTTGGTTTATTCTGTCTCAGTTGCTGCTCTTTTGCAAGGTATCATATCATTGCACGAAAGAGTTTGAATGTGGAAATTACTCTTATATTTGAAGATTTTACTAAGTATCTAAGTTTTTTGAAGTCTCCTTTAATTTCATATAACCTGTACATGTTATATATTGATGGAAAATCGTCTTCAAGCAAAACAAGTTTGTTCAAGTATCTACAATTTATTTCATCCATCAAATTATATTAGCCGAAAGACATTGTTCAAATATTTTCAACTCTCAAAGTGTGTTAATTATAAATTATTTACCGTTGATGAATTTTTAAATTAAAAATCGTTGACTATTAAATAATACCCCCTTTATTTTTTAACCTATTTTTTTTATTCTAACGATTTTAAATAATATGTTAAAAAAAACAGTGGGAGTATATGGATAATAGCATAAGATGAATAATAATATATGGGTAAAAGCATAAGACGAATATTAATATATTTTTCGTCAAATAGTAGTAAACAACCTGAACACCAGATATATTCACGATTGTAGAATATATAATCATCATCTTCATATTCAAACCGAAAAGAATATCGTGATGAAGTTTGAATCCGATGGGGATTCGCCGTGTCCCAAATACGAATACAGATTCGTCAAATATGAACCCGAATAATTCGGAATAGATTAGGTTCGTGCCTTTCAGCAACAACGCCTCATTAAGCGCTATTTAACATGTTTACTACATAAACGGTTCTGAGGTGCATCTGCTTCTATAACACTTTTTGCAATAGCGTTTTATTAAGCGCAATTTAACATGTGTACTTAAATAATGCTTCTGAGGTGCATCTACTTCTATAACACTTTTAGCTATAACGTTTTATTAAGCGCTATTTAACATATTCACTTAAATAGCGCTTGTCAGGTGCACCTGCTTAAATAACACATACTAGCAATAACACTTTACAAAGTGTTATTGAACATATTTACTTAAATAGCGTTTGTGAGGTGCACCTGCTTAAATAACACATTCAAGCAATAACGTTTTACAAAGTGTTATTGAACATGTTTACTTAAATAATGCTTGTAAGGTGCACATGCTTACATACCACTTTTTATGAATAACGTTTATAAAACCGTTATTGAACTTACTTACTACAATAGCGTATGTGAGATGCGTTATATTAGTTATTTACTTAGATAATGCTTTTGTTTTATGTGCTATTTAAGCTATTTTCCATTTTTTATTTATTTATTTAATTTCGAAGTTCTCATGCGCTATACAAGAACCCCACTTCAATAGCACATAAATCATATACGTTATGCAAGAACGTCACTTTAATAGCTCATGAAAATAACATTATCCAAACACCATTTTCTAAACTCAAATCTGTAGTAGTGATCACTTCTTGTTTAACTTGTTCAAGGCCAAATTACAATTTTTGAAAATGTGAAATAACTTTTGATATTTTCCCACCATAGTTGACCAAGTCACAAAAATGTAGTTTTTTACTCTAAAAAGTAGTTCTTCCCTTCAATTTATATATCTTCACATTCCATAATTGATTAGACAAATACTTTCTATTCTTTCAAAAATTATATTTTGACTCCACAAAAGTAAAAACAAAAACCATCAAGCTCTAAAGACCCAATTAAATTAGGGACTGAATACGAATCGAGTGTATATGATCTGGGACTACTATTACAATAATGTCAGTTATGAAGACAAAAGTATAACTTAACCTACTTACAAGAACCATTGATACAATTAACTCATTGTGTTAGCGTAAACTTCACCTTACAAGTTTTCTAGTATCAGCATAAACTTCCCTTTCTTCATCTTTATTTCGTTTTCTTACTATTCTTACTATTAATATGTACTCACTACACCAAACGGCTTGCATAAGGTGAAATCTATATCAATTTGTTTCCACTATAGGTTTTGATGGGTACCTCTCATCTTCATCATCAATAAACTTCATCGTCGAGGAACATTAATAGTAGAAAAACAAAAAATAGTTAGAAAATGTTAGAAGATTATAAATTTAAGTTTTTTGGCCGATAGCTTGTGAACTACTCCCTCCGTCCCTAAATGATTGTCACATTTGACTTTTGGTGGTCAATAAAACACGATTTAAAATATAAATATCTCTTATTCTAAATGCTAAAAAATTATAATAAGTTGATATTTCAAAAATATATATTGAGACGAATCTAACGAGGTCCCACAAGACTATATTATTTCTTTTCGTTTAGTGAGAATTCGTGATCAAATTTTGTTGTAATTGACCACAAAAGTCAAAATGTGACAATCTTTCAGGGACGGAGGGAGTATCATTTATATCTTCCATATGATGTTTATATTCTCAGTTATTTTTTAGGAGGTCTCCTAAACCCGTGAAAGATTCGGTGCATCAATACTTCCATGCATCAGGTACCCATTTAAAGATTTCAGGTGGGTACTGTACCCACTTGAAACTTCATCATTGGTATTTGTATCCAAATTGTACTATAACAATGGTACAATACCACATATTTATCAATCCAAAATAAATATGTGGTATTGTATCATTGTTATAGTACAATTTGGGTACAAGTAACAATGATGAAGTTTCAAGTGGGTACAGTACCCACGTAAAACCTTTAAATGGGTACTTGATGCACCGGGTGCACCGAATTATTGATGCACCGAATCCGGACTCTCCTAAACCATCAAGCTTTTTTGGATGCCCCTAAATCTTTTTTTCAATCTTTAAATAAATAGAAAAAATGACAATTGTACTGCTGACGGTGTGCTAATAAAGATAGGAGCACATTTTTAAATATTTACATAAATAAAATAAACCACATGCATTCAATTAGGTATTCAATAAACCACATAATAGTTCAATTTTTCAGTTTGGGGTTTCGATTTTAACCATACTTTATATTTTAACTTCAAATTAAGTTATTCCTCTGTTGCATCACCTTCGATATGCTTCATCACCTTTGAACCGAGCTTTTTCGACCTTTCGGCTCGTTTGCGCCGAACTACGAGCCCAATATTAACTAAAAATGTGCTTTGAACTCGAGCAAAACCTTACGTTTTGATATTCGAGCGAACCGAACCTAAGGTTTCAAAGTGCCTAGCTGAATCCGAACATGCAGGTAATCGGCTCGATTTGTAGGCTGGGCGTGGGTTTCAGAGTAGTGAGACGAGAGGAACATTCATGAAAGTTTAGGGGCATGCGTAGGGATTGGATAAGGTATGGGTGGGGCGGGGCGGGGTGTATTAAAGAAGAAAGAGGTGGAGTCTATTTAAATTATGTTAAAAAAATTAAAATGTGCATCATATTCGTTACAATAGTGTCAGGGGTCCATTATTTTATACTTCAAATTCGGAGAAAGGGCTTAAGGGCACTTCATAAAAGAGTAATACGTCGGAAGTACCCTAGAAAAGAATTGATACTATAAGAACCACATAGAAAATAAAATGATAGGTCAGAGCCAAGGCCAAAAGGCCAATACTATTCACATGGTACACATACGAATACTTATGGTTAGTTTACCTTGATATGAATCTAGGTTATCTTGATATTGATGAAACAGGATAATATTTACTGCCTTTATATTGTTACTGATTTATCTCTTTTACAGATTTGGGTAAGGGAATACATAATAATTAGCAAGATCGATGAATGAGAACTATTTTAGAAGAAAAGGCCAAAGACTTGTGTTGTGTAATTTAGTTTCCAGTGAAAATAGGATGCTTTCATAACCTGGATGATGGCCTTCCTTCGAAGTTTTCCATCATTACGAATACTAGTAGTAATATTAGAGTATAAATGGAAGAAGGCTGAATGAAGCCATTGTTTATTTTCTTTTGCACTTAAACTGATTTTGAACTGATATTGTATTATCTCTTTCTATCTATAAAAGAAATGATAATATAAGTACAATGATACTAAAAATATGAATATAAAAATGCTTAACTACTAGACATTTAGAGTAAATATAAGATACATTGTCTCCAATAATGTTTGAACCCAGGACCTCTTGACAAGAGGCTTGAGTTAGATTTCACCGGGATATTGAGTTGATGTGAATTTGTTCGGGGTTATGAATTCGTGTGTTTGGAAATTAATTTTTTGTATCCATCTAGACTAATTATTTAATAAACAAATTTATTTGGCAGGCATACATTTTGGGGAAAAGATAAAATTAGTTAGTTAAGCACTCATGCGTTTAATTACAAGTGATTTCAAAACTACTTTGTAGTCTTTAAATTAAATTGCATGATATATTTAAAACATTGAAAGTAACGTATTAGGTGCAAAAAAAATTTGGCAGGTGAAGTGTGGGTCTACACTAAAACGTCTATAAATTAGTATTTTATAAATTAATAATCTCTCTAAAATAATAAATTTGTTCGGTTCCGATTTAAACTAGTAAAAAAGTTAACGAAATTGATAAAATAATAAGATAATACTTTAAAAAAAAATTCCTTTAAGAAAATTATAAATTAATAATCCTTAGAAATTGAAATAATATAGTTACAACTTATTTAGATTATGACTCTATAGTAGTTTCTTTTTTCTTAAAGTTCAAATCACATTGGAGTTCATCTCTAATTTTTCTTACGCATCCATTAGTTCTGGTGTTGTGTTTTCGAGTTGTAACATAAATTTGTGAAGAGTTCTAGATGCCAAAAGTGCTTCCTTTCGGGTAACAGGTTCCGAAGACACGGTATCATCTTCCTCATCAACATTATTCTCAATGATAGTAGTATATCATTAGACTCTTCATGTCATTAAACTCTACATATATTTATGCAAAAACTATTCATCTCATGCAAAAACTCTTTAAATTAATAAATTATTAATTTATAAATAAATTAATAACTTTCTAAATTAATAACTTTGGCCGGTCCCAACATTATTAATTTATAGAAATTTTACTGTATTTTAATATTTTACTGTATTTTAATATTTAAAATGAGTCCAGACGCGATTATGCTTGTTCCCAGACTACCGGCCCAGTTTGGATAGGGTAAAGGGAACACCGATCATAGAGAGATACGCATCCCATATGTGCGATTATTGCGGAGACATGATCTTGCTCAATAATTGAGGTAAAACAGTATATTCCCTAAAATACTTTACTCTCAAATATTCGTGACTGACTTGATCGTCAGAGTATGTAAACGAAGTCCGACCACACTTTCAGATAACATGTCAAGATCAAAGACAACTTCATCACGACTAGAGGAATTCGTATTCCTATCAGGTTCAAACAAACCCCAAGCTTGCTGACACTCCTACACACGACCAACAGAGTCGTTCCAATCAAAACCAGATCAGTTCAATTAGAAAATCAGTAGGTAATCCGACGTAATACACAAGAGTGAATCTTTATGAGTCATTCGGCGCACACCGGAGCAAAGTGACGTGAAGATAGGGCTCAATTAGTACCCATATACTTTTGGAAAAAGACAAAATTAGTTAAGCGATCATGCGTTTACTTATAAATATTTACCAATATAAAATTTATAAGTAAAAGAAATGATGTAAGGTCTTGAATTCGATCTATTTATTACAAATACATTTTTTGTTGAATAATTTGCCATATATACAATTTATCGTGATTTAATTGATTGACATAATTTTTAAATAATTACATATTTATGGATTTATCTAATACATATTCGATGAATAGTAGCAAGTGATCCCTCTTTTGGTAAGAAAAAAATACTAGGCTAGTTGATTGACTTTTAAACTGAAGAACGCAGCCGTTATCTCAAACTTTTGGCATGTGTAGATAGGATTAATTTTAGGATATGAATTACAGCACAGAGTGCAAGATACGTGTCCTGTTGATTAGGAAGTTCGATTGGTGTTTCATTAATTTAAGTACCGGTGTTTCATTTTGTAATAGAAACTAGAAGATGTTCTTTTTACTATAAATTGTTTTTACCTAAATTTATTCTTATCAATTTAATATGTATACAATAATATATAAATATATAGTTTGTATTTGTATATCATTTACGTTCCACTGATCTTTGAATAGTACTTCCTCCAACCATAAATGATTGATACATTTTGATTTTCATGACAAAACACAATTTAAAACGTAAATATTTCTTATTTTTTATGCGAAAAAATTATAAAAAGTTAATATTTCAAAAATATATATTAAGATGAATCTAACAAGATCTCACATGTATATGTTATTTCTTATCGTTTAATGAGAATTCTTGATCGAACTTTATAAAGTTTGACTACAAAAATCAAAATGTAATAATCATTTAAATATGTTGTACTTGTATCTCCTTTAGAATAAATATGTTGGATCTCTTTTAGAATAAACAAAGTATATTGACTTTTAGAATCAATTTTAATAAATAAAATATATTAAATCTCTTTTCGATAAATAAAATTATTAAAAAAAAACAAATATAATAACACCCCCAACCCACGGACCCCACTTTTCCTCTGCCAAACACTAGAGCTGTTTGGGAGGAGATGAATGGGGTTGGAGACGATGGAGGATGACGGGCAATGTTAATTTTTGTTTATTTTTCTTTCAATAATTTTATTTTTTTTAGAAAATTAGTTTTAATGTATTTTGTTTATTGAAATTGACCCCAAAAGTATATTGTATGTTGAGTTTCTATTTTGTTCTTCATTAAAACTTAAAATATGTCAATTTTAATGTGAAAATTCAATAAAAATGACTAGTTCGAGTAGTTTAAAGAGTAAGTAAACCGATTTTAAAACTGCAGGAAAAAATAGACAAGATCGTCAAAATTTAGGAGCAAAAAATGGTCAAAGGAAAAAACAAATTTAACCAAATTTATTAGATCATCCCAACTAAAAATAAGTAAAGATTCATGCTTCAATAAAAATTGATCACATCATCAAAGTTTAGGAATAAGAAGAATTTAAACCAAATTTATTAGATCTTCCCAATAATATAAAATTTAACCAAATTTAATAGATCATCCAACTAAAACTAAGTAAAGATCCATACTTCAATAAAAATTGACCACATCATCAAAATTTAGGAATAAAAAGAATTTAAACCGAATTTATTGAATCATCCTAATAAAAAATAAGTAAAAGATCCATGCCTTAATTCTTTGGCTTATATTATCCTCATGCCCACATGAATGACGTGTTATAGAAACACACGACACGAGTGACACCACATCGAAGATATCTCCTAGTGTTCCGTATATTCACCTAATACAGATTTATCATTATTTAATCTTTCACCCATAGACCTATTATTGAAGCTCAATTATATAGCATCACCATTTAAAAATCATAAAAGATCTAATCATGACATACTATTTACAGAAAAAAGAAAAAAAAAGAAGATCCAATCAAATTTACATAAGTTGTAAATTAAAAATTAAAGAAGGTTGAGTTTAATTTTAAATTGTTAAACTTAAAGTATCCATCACATGGTGTGAATATCTTCATGACACCAAATTCTACAACATGAACACATGTTTTGTTAATTCTAATAATAAAAATAATAGAAAATCTATTTAACTCGGGGTCTGTTTTATGGACGAACGATGAGAAGAATATAATCCGCCGATGAAAATAGCTTAATTCTGTCTTACCAAATGCATGTCAAGCCTATATCCAAGGCAAAATATATAAGATTTATTTTTAAATGTGTCACCGAATACATGAAATATACATCCAACATTTTAGTGAACTTACATAACTATAATAGACATTTTTTTATTGAATGAAAAAGGAAAAACACGTTTTATATATTCATCGTACATGTTGTACAAGTGGTAACACTTCATCATCCATAACTTAACTCAGTTAATAAAGAGTTTTGATATTGTGATGACAGCCTAGCCTACGAATTCACGACTCTGTCTTTTGGTAAGAGTTGATCATTTTGGGATAAACAATTTGGCATTTTTCGCAGTTCAATTGTTTAATCTTCCACCACCATGCTATAATTGAGGTTGAATATTATATGAGCTAGTCAGCAGTCCCTCATGCTCTACTAATACTCAACTCACCACCTTCATTTGCACAATTCAATTCTTCCCTCTTTCTTGCTTCTTTTTTATTCATCGTTTTGTTTCACTTCAATTGTCCACTTTCTCAATTGTCCACTCTTTATCATGACTTTCCGCCGGGTTTTGACTTCCCACCGCCACCTCCGCCGGCTTTTCTCCGGCGGCGTTGGTTATCGAAGTTCTCCATTGCTCACTCCTCCTTCTCATGCTTGCATCTCTCCCGCCGGAGCTTCCTCATATAGAGTATCTGAGGTCAGCTATTTGTTTATTATAACTATTTTATTGGTTCCTCCGCCATTTGATATTAAATAATTAAGCTCCATTTATAAATTTTAACTAGTTAAAGTTATGTAGTTCATTAAATTTTGCGTATTATAACTCTGAATTCATATTTATGTCCAAAATTGTGACAAAAACAATTGGGAAATGTGAATTAATTTTGATAAAGAATGCATTTTTCTTATAGTAACAAACTCAGCTGCGTTAATTATATGATTTCCATGTGTTGTAGAAGTTTGTCTAATTATTTGCGGTTGTTTTACAGAGGAATGTTTGGTATGGGGTACAAAAACGTTGGTTTTCGTCTGAACCGTTGGTTGATCATCCTGTTGAAGGAATAGTAGATGTGGAGTTGGCACAAACTGGAGAAGGTATTGCAGAATGTGAACTTCTCCAATGGTTTGTGCAGGAGGTGGGTAAACTTCTACACTCGAGCCGTTCTGTTTGAAGACCGTCTACCTTTGGGGCAACTTCAGTTGACCTCTGAATAGGATATTGGTATTCTCACGATTAAAGCTCCGTGCGTAGTTATAAGTCCTCTCTAAGGCGTAGTCATAGTCCTACCTAATTCTGGAAGTTAACTCATGTGGCTTTATATTTTTTGTGATAAAGCATCTATTCGATCTGTTAGCTCGTGGCTTGTAATTTTACTATAATAATGTAACATATTTGTTTTGTGAGCTAGATTTGGTGTAGAAATATTAGGTAATTCATTATTTTTTCGAGTGACAAGGGGACCTGAGTAAACTAATTGTGAAGTTGGTATAATTATGCTTGCAGGGGGACCAAGTTGAAGAATTCCAACCACTTTGTGAAGTGCAGAGTGACAAAGCAACAATTGAAATAACCAGTCGCTATAGTGGAAAAGTTTCTCAAACTCTACATGGTCCTGGTGACATCGTCAAGGTAAACTCAAATTCACCCGTAACCACATCGGTAGCAGTCCCCCCCCCCCCCCCCTGTAGATAAACATTTACATCTTCTGGTTTATTATGTTGAGAAAGACTTTAAATAGTTACAGGTATCACGTGATTTGCATGATTCGAGATTAATTTGACAAAGTAGACGACACATAATTAAATGCCTTCTTTCTGAATTAGTTAGTGTCATCAACTCATACATGTCATTGATTATCATTTGACATCCATTTCTATATCACTCTTAAGATTCATGTACTAATTACTGACAATTTGGTCCAGATAAGCAATATCCATTTGTATACCTTCTTTGTCAATCATCATTCCTGTATTTCTTGGTTTACATTTTGAATGGCAATTGATCTAGAATTAGGCGAATCTCCCAAGTCTTCACATTTGGGATCAACACTAGCTGCCTTATCATTCCACAAACCTGCAGGTTGGTGAAACGCTTCTGAGGATGATTGTTGAAGACGCTACACTTCCTGCTATTAGTGACAATACCACTGGAGATGTCGAGGGATTGGAACGCAGTGCAGGTGGCTTTGATAGCCAGAGTTCACAGCCTAAAGAAACAAAGGGTGGAGCTTTATGCACTCCAGCTATCCGTGCCCTTGCCAAACAGCATGGAATAGATGTCAATGATGTACTTGGAACTGGTAAAGATGGACGGGTCTCAAGAGAAGATGTTGTGAATTATGCTGCAAACAAAGGGATAGTTGTGGAAAATTTTGCCCCCTCAAGTGGTTTTGAAGAAGATCCACAAGTGCAAGTGAGCCAATGGGAGGATAAGAAAGTCCCACTGAGGTAATTAATAATAAAAGATACCATTCGGTAAACGTGAACATGCCCAAAACCATAATAAACTTGCTCACAGCTAAAAGTGTTCATAATAATTAGGCGTCGGTATATATCTTATGTGCTTCAAAACTTTTAGTATCCTTCCAAACACGTATTTTCTTCAAGCTGCTGATATGTCATGTGTTCATAATTGCAGAAGCCTGATTTTGCGTTACTAGTTACTTTAAAAATGCTTGTGTGCTGTGAAATAACTAAACTTGTTTAGTCTTTATTATTGCTTAAGTAAGCCAGCTGCCTGTCTCCTTTGCAGAGGATATCAGCGTGCTATGGTCAAGTCAATGACTTTAGCAGCAAAAGTACCACATTTCCATTTTGTCGAGGAGATCAATTGTGATGCCCTTGCGCAGCTCAAAGCATCTTTTCAGGCTCAGAATTCTGATCCAAATGTGAAGTTCACGTTTCTTCCTCTTCTGGTAAAGTCACTTTCAATGGCATTGACAAAATTCCCCACAGTAAATAGTTGTTTCAGCGAGGAGCATCTTGAGGTTACTGTTAAAGGTTTGGGTTCTTATCTTAAATGTTGTTCATAATAGTAAATCTTATATATATATATATATCTAGAATCCTTACCAGTTGCTACTTTATGTATGATAATATCGTTTCTCTCCTTTCCTTCTTCTGTTCTTTAACTATTTTTCGCTTTGATTATTGAAAACAACAGGGTCTCATAACATTGGAATTGCAATGGCTACTCCACACGGTCTGGTTGTACCCAACATCAAGAATGTCCAATCATTATGTATTTTGGAGGTCAGATTGTAACTTGCATCTTATATTTTTTGTCATTGTTGACTCAACCATCCATCACCTAGTGCTCCCTGTCTTCTTTTGTATCCAAGTATTCTAGTTCCAATTAAAATGGCATTGTTTACGTTATATAAAAACAACTGTCCAAAAATGACTAAGTCATATATAGTAGTATAGTACTCCTAGTATATAACAATCAGTATAGCTCAGTACTCAGTACTTGCCTATTCCTCAGTTTGTTTTTCTTAAGTTCGATATCTACTAGTTACTCATTAATTGTTGTACACAATCTTGTTTATGCATCTTGACTCTCTTTTGATGAAAATCTTTTGCCTATAGATAACTAAGGAATTAGCGAGGCTGCAAAAACTAGCTTTAGCAAACAAGCTTAGCCCTCAAGATATATCTGGTGGTACCATCACCTTAAGCAATATTGGTGCAATCGGAGGAAAATTTGGTTCTCCATTGATCAATGTGCCTGAGGTTTCCATTATTGCACTTGGGCGAATCCAAAAGATTCCACAGTTTTCAGAAGACGGAAACATTTACCCTGCATCAATCATGACTGTGAGTCGTGTTTGAAATCGCTCTGTTTTTTCTGGTCCGTGTTCACTTATTATTTTTCTCTGTAATGAAGTCCTCCTACGGTTTCAGGTAAATATAGCGGCTGATCATAGAGTCTTGGATGGGGCTACTGTAGCATTTTTCTGCAATGAATGGAAACTATACTTGGAGAAACCTGAGCTTCTGATGTTGCATTTGAAATAAACCTAACTCATTATAGGTTACTACTTGAGAGCATATGCCAAAATAAAAGGTTTCAATCAGAAGAATATGATGTAGTCTCTGTAGCTAATAAAAACTCGGGATGAAATTCAATGACTTCTAAGTCCATTTATATAGCATAATAATTACAAGTGGCAAAGATGGCTAATTATATATAGCGAATGATGAACCGGTTAAAAGGAAAACTCTAATTTCTTGACCAGGTTAGGCACACTCCGTGATTTATATCCTTCGTATCCCCCTGAAGAGTGATGCGTGCAGACTATTAGTATGTCAATTTCTTACTTCTACTAAAGGAGGGGTTCAGTGGCGGATTTAAGATTATAATTTGGTGTATTCATTAACCGTAGGACGTAGACCACGGTGTGCAAATAGTTGTGTTTGATTTTCGCAAAAAAATCGTAAAAAGTAGGGTTCGATAGTTCGTAAAAGTTCGATCCTCTTTTAAATTAAGATATATATTTTGTGCCTAAAATTGAAAATAAGAACAAGTGAATATGAAATCCTAATAATAATATTACATGCCAACAATAATGATAGTTGAGAATGAAATACATTTTCATAAGTCCAAAATTACACAAAATACACTTATTTTCAATTCTTAACAACTCAAAATGCCGTTTTTTCTTGAAGTCCTACGTGCTTGTTTCTTGCTTTTCATGGGTGATTTTTGTGGCTTCATGGGCAAAAATACAATAATTATACTAATAATTACTATTGAATTATATACATATACATGTATATAATATGATTAGATTATATATATATTTAAGTTGCACATCATACTAATAATTACTAATAATTTCAAATAATAATCCTATTAATTATATGTTAAATTTAGTTCATGTCATTTATAAAATACAATAATACACTAATAATTACTATTGGATTATATGTTTAGATTATACAATAATTATACTATATATATGTTTAGATTATATATATTTTTGTTGCGCATCATACATTTAATAGGTGAGTCGAACTAAAGCGAAAGTTTTAATCCGATTTGTCGAACGTTGGGTATTACCGTTTAATTTCACGAGCCGAATAATGAAGCCGAATGAACACGTAATTTGTTTTTACTATATGCAAGCCCTAAAATATTGCACTGAGAAACATAAGTCGACCATATTCGCAATAAAGATAAAAAACGACGTTTAATTATTAGTAAAATGAAATTGAACCACCCAATAAAAAGGGTGGAAACTAAAGCTGAGCAAACGAAATCTTATATTCAGTACTTATTTAATTAAGTCTGTTTGTTAATAGAAAAAAGTAAGTACTGAACATAATCAGATCTGAATGAAATCCTTAACAAAAAATTAAGTCAAAAGTTACTACTTATTTTTCTCCTCTTAATGACTTAATCCCACAATTCTTTGAAAATCCCAATTTGTCCTTCCTTAATTATTCCAAACTCATACGTTCTTATTCAAATCAAATATCATTGTTATTATTATTATTATTATTATTCTTATTATTATTAATTTCATTCTTTATATTCTTATTCTTCTTCTTATTATTATTAAGATTACTATTATATTATTCTTTTTCATATTATTATTAATATTTGTGTTATCAATGTTAATATTAATATTAATATTATTATTATTATTCTCATTTATTAGTCATATTTATAATATTATAATTTAATTATTAATATTTTTAATTCATTTATTTTCTATAATATATATAATTTAATTATTAATATTTTTGTAGTATTATTTATTTATTTATTTAATATTTGAGTTTTAATATTATATATGCTCGTTGACTTTTTATAATTTACTGAATGATAATTATTTTGTTTTTATTTTATTAATTAATGAATCATAATATTATATGAATAATAATATAATATTTATACATAAGGAAGTGTAGTGGGGGCAAATTTGTCAATACAACATAACTTGAGTAATTTTCAGTGAACTGTTATCAAACACTTAACTTTTTTAGTATTCAGATTCAGTTTTAATCCAGATTCAGACATTCAATATTCAGTCATTCAGATTCAGACTTCAGATTTCAGATATTCAGATTTAACAAACAGGCCCTATGTTTTTAATATCTATATTAAGTCTAAAGAGTTATGCAATTTCATAAGAAATACTTATAATATAATTAAGGAACCTATAAACTACAAAATACTACTAAACATTTATGCACAATCTTACTAAAATAATATTATAGTGGTTATTATATTGGTTGTATATATTGGAATGTATTTAGAAGATTTCTAAAAATATTACCGTTATTAGTCATTATAATTTTTATATCAACTATAGTAATAACTTGCCTATCAAGTTTTTGCTATTACCATATGAAATATTAGTCATTATTATTTCCATATCAATTATAATAATAACTTGCCTATCAAGTTATTGTAAGTTAACTTGTCTATCAAGTTATTCGTATTACCATATGTATTTCATATTGTAGCTATAAATATAAAGCTAATCTGCCCATATATTTCGGTACATTCCAAATTCCAATAGTATACTATCGAATCGTCGAATGCAGTGGAAGAGTTTGAGAAGGATTTTGGAAGTTTTTAGGATTCCTAATCCTAATTATAATAGGACAATTTGCCTATATATACATATATAAGGTTGAATCACGTTTTGTAAGAACACTGATTCAAAGATACTATTAATTTGTGCAAACTGTTTTTAAATTTCTTCGATATCAGGTTGTTCTTGTTGATTAAGAACTCGTTTTCAAGAGCAATAATGTTGGGGTCACTGCTCTTGCCCCTCCCAGCGCCGCTGTCTAATGGGAATCTTGGCCCACTTCCGGCTGCACAAGTGAATCGGGAAGATAATACGAAGAAGAAATCAGTTGCGACTCAAACAAGGACAATTGGGATCATATATCCGCCTCCGGATATTAGGAATATTGTTGACAAAACGTCCCAGTTCGTTGCGAAGCATGGTCCAGAGTTTGAAAAAAGAATTATGACCAGCAACATGAAATTTAGTAATTTTTTACATTCGTCAGACCCTTACCACGCGTATTACCAGCATCGTCTATCTGAAGCGCGGTCTCAGAATCAGTCTTTTGATTCTACTGCTACTGTGTTGACACCTGCGGCAGAGTGCCCTGAGGGTAAGGATGCTATAGCTAAGTCTGACCCATTAGCCCAATATCGAACTGGCCGTGAAGTTCTCGAGCAGCCTGAGGCGGAACAGTACACTGTAAGGATTTCCGAAGGGATTACTGGAGAGGAATTGGATATCATCAAGCTCACTGCTCAGTTTGTAGCTATCAATGGAAAACCGTTTTTGTCAGGATTGAGCAACAGGGAGATGAATAATCCCCAGTTTAATTTTCTCAAGCCCACTCATAGCATGTTTATGTTTTTCACATCACTTGCCGATGCTTACTCGAAAGTTCTAATGCCTCCGACTAACTTGAATGAAAAGTTGACAAGTAATGTAGCAGACATGACTACAGTCCTTGAAAGGTGCCTTCATAGGCTGGAATGGGGAAGATCTCAAGAGCAGGCTCGGCAAAAAGCTGAAAAGGAAATTGAGCAAGAGCGAGTGCAGATTGCTATGATTGACTGGCATGATTTTGTTGTTGTCGAGTCTATAGATTTTGTAGATGACGAAGATGAGGAGTTGCCACCTCTCATGACTCTAGAGGAGGTTATTAGGAGGAGCAAGATATCGACTATTGAGGAAGATGAAATTGTTGAGCCCGAGGAGGTAGAGATGGAGATGGATGAAGAAGAGGTGCAATTAGTTGAAGAGGGCATGAAAGCTCCCATGAGAATTGTGAAGAATTGGAAGAGGCCCGAGGACAGAATTCCTGCTGAAAGAGATCCAACGACTAAGTATGTTGTATCTCCAATTACGGGTGAGCTAATTCCAATCAGTGAAATGTCTGAACATATGAGGATATCTCTCATTGATCCTAAATACAAGGAGCAAAAAGACCGAATGTTCGCTAAGATCAGGGAGACCACTCTTGCAAAGGATTCTGAGATTTCTCGAAATATTGTTACTCTCGCTAGAACCCGTCCTGATATATTTGGTACCACAGAGGAAGAGGTATCTAATGCTGTCAGCGCAGAAATTGAGAAAAAGAAAGACGAGCAACCAAAGCAGGTTAACATGATTCCTTCTGTTAGGCCTCTAGCCCCCCCAACTCAAATGATGCCTGGACAACAACAGTTTATGGTAAATCGACCCCCGATGCATCCATCAATGTCAATGAATCAGCAAGGTATGCCTGGGCCACTGCCCCCAGGGTCGCAGTTTACTCCTGCTGGCCCTCCTCGTTCTTATGCTCCTCCTCCGATGTGGCAGCCAATGCATCAGGGAATGCCTCCGCCACCACCACCCGAGGAAGCCCCTCCACTTCCTGATGAACCAGAGGCCAAGAGGCAAAAGCTTGACGATTCTTGGCGCATTCCTGAAGACCAATTCTTGGCCCAACATTCGGTTAGAAATCTTTTCATTTTCTGCTAATGTCTTTCTGATTCATGTTGCAGATTGAATTCCTTTTATTGTTATCTTACATTATATAATGTTTGGTTGCAGGGCCCTGCACGTATTACTATAGCTGTCCCAAATGTCGATGATGGAAGTCTTAAAGGCGAGTCACTGGAGATGATGGTGCAATCCCTTTCTGAGACTGTTTCCAGTTTGAAAGAGAAAATTGCTGTTGAAACTCAGCTTCCTTCAAATAAGCAAAAGTTGAGCGGAAAGGCTGGATTCCTCAAGGATAATTTGTCTCTTGCGCACTACAATGTTATGCCCGGAGAAACACTTAACCTTTCACTGAGGGAGCGTGGTGGTAGGAAAAGATCGATGAGCTAGTCTGTCCCGCCAGGTTGCTCAAAAGATATGGCACTTGAAGCCTCGAGGTAGTCGAATAGTACTATAAGATTCATCATGTACTTGTATCAGTTACTAATTCTCATGGTTTATGATTCACATCTCTCTTTTACTAACTTCCTTGTTATTGTTTCACTGGTTTACATGTGGTTTACATCTCATTTACAGGGTAGTGTTTCTTTTCCGAGGGGTGTATGCTCGACTAGTCGACATTGGGACGCTATAGTAATAGCTGCATCAGTTCTCCGACTAGACGAGCAGCCTTTGATCTTTATGAATGAACGCCCAACCGATTAGGATATTTACTATTTCCACGACGATTTTGGCGAGTTATATTATGTACTAACATCTATGCAGCAATTTTGTAACAATGCAATAAACCCATAAAAAGAAAAAAGAAAATATAAATACTCCACTTTACATTATTGATAAATAATAATATTGGTGAACCGGCATACATATAAGGAACAATTATATCGTTCACCTCATTCTTATATTTCGAGGCACGAATGTGTGAAGCCGTTAAGATCACAGTTTCAATTTCTTAAAGCAACTATATCATTTATGCATGTTACTGAGTACAATTACCCCTCATGATGTTACATTAATTAGCAATATTTCTTTACTACAGATGAAAAGAAGCATCAGATGAAGAAACTACATACTAAAATCTCAAACTTAAGTCATCTACAAAACTCCATTCACCCAACAAAAATCCATTACAATCCATGAGAGGTGTACCCGAATTTGTTCTCATCAATATTTTTGCGTTTGGATCGATAACAATTAATTCTTTTTCGTCGGCACCATTTTCTTGAATCGATATCTCTTGTTCAGATGCTCTGACATCTTCCATCGAAACAATTCCTTCATCAGAAGAATCCGAATAATAATAATAATGATCAATTTCATCAATAGATGATTGTTGATTAAACGAACATGGTCCCTCATTGTTTTCTTCCAAAACTCCCACATTGCCTGCAACACTTTTAATCGTTCAACGAAGTATTTTCACAGCTATAAGCATAACTACTGTCTAATTCCTTTGGACGTTCTACGTTATACACTGAA
Organism: Echium plantagineum; assembly: GCA_003412495.2. NCBI lineage: Eukaryota > Viridiplantae > Streptophyta > Magnoliopsida > Boraginales > Boraginaceae > Echium > Echium plantagineum. The sequence continues at coordinate 37,621,810 of CM016561.1, read as the reverse complement.
CATAGGTGATCATTATCCTCTTCCAAACTCGATGAATCCCCCGCGATCTCAATGGGGTCCATCGAAGCATTTTCAATGTTATTAACAGTTACTGAAGATTTCAGATTACCATAATTCTCTTTTAAAACTAATGCACCAAAATTTCTCCTCTTCCTAATCTGTAAGGAAGTAGGTTTTCTACATTCTCTTTTTGGACACCATGGAACACCTTTCTTGCCCTTAGCTTCCTTCTCCAATTCCGCCTTCTTCACCAAATACACTTTTGAAGCTTCTTCCTCAGAATCAAATGCACCTAAATAAGGTTTTTTCGCCTTATAGGATCTCGAATATGTGCAGCAAATTTGCCACGATCTCCCAGCATTCACTACTACAAAAAGTCACTTGGACTACCCCTGAAAACTCACTTAGACTACACCTTTGAGTGCAGAGAATAGAGGGGTCGGCCAAGTGGATCTCACTTGGACGACACCACACGGGAGTGTCGTCCAAGTGAGCACTTGGACGACACTACACGGGAGTGTCGTCCAAGTGCTCACTTGGACTACACTCATATGTGGGTAGTCCAAGTGAAAATATTTATTAATTTTTTTTTAAATATTATGATATTTCACCTGAATTATATATATATATTATTTTTTTTTTAATTTTTCTATATGAATATTTATACTTTATTAATTCATATAATGCTTAAGAACTATATATAAAAATTTAATAATAATTCAAAAATCATATATAATCAAACAAATTATATTTGTATCGGTTACAATATTTATTATTTCAATCATTATTACAAAAACTACAAATAAAAACTAAAAAACTAAAATATCCTAGCTTATAATAAAATAAGTAACTTTACATTAAAATAATTTAAACACTACAAAATTACATAAAATATTAGGAAAAATTTAACATCTTCTTCTCATCCACATCGATTCTTCATAATTTTTCACCTAATAGACAATAAAAATATCAATTAGAAAAACATGCAAAAGTAGCACTTTACAATAAAATAAATAATATGAACAAAACCAAAAAAAAAAAGAATTCATTAATAATATGAAATAATACAAAATTAGCCATCCTTAAGTAGCCACTTCCTTTGATGACACATTTCTGCTAGGATCATTTACAATGGATCCAACTCTTGAAGCATACCTGGTAGACAAAAATCTTGAGAATATGAAACTGATCTTAAGAAAGCTTCTACGTAAGACAATGTGCAGGCGAATGTGTGGCATATAGTTTCTTAATCCTCAAGTTTATTGAAACGTCTACACTAAACACTCACCCAATGAGCTTGAACTTGGACCTACACGGAGCAGAACTACAAAATTTTAGCAGAAACCAAATCAAAATGAGCTTGTTCTCCTGAGTTGATATCTTGGTGCGATTGACAAGTGATTCGAGAATAGTTTATCCACTTCCTGCGAGTGACATGCATACAAATCAATTATTTGCTCAAGTGCGACAACAAGCAATGAAAAATGATGATTGTGACGAAGGAAAAGATCCATCAGAAACAGTCAGCATACTGTGGTGATAAACCCCAAGTGATTGTTCGAAATAACGTTTTAGATATGAGCAATTGGAAGCCTTGTTGTGCAATAAGAAGAGGGTATACACCACACACATTATTTATAACTGAAAACTAAATTGGTACTACCAATTGTTGTTGGTTCCCATATATTGAACTTCTGTATAACTATATTGTAAATTAAATTGCAACACACGGCAAGAAAAATTGTTACCATCTCTTTCTTGAGCTTCATATTTTACATTTCGAGATGCGAAACTTTACTCACAAGCTCATTGTGATAAGCCTGCAAATTTTTAAAACCATCCCTTCAATACATGGAAAACACAATAAAGGTGTTAAATCACAGAGAACCGACGAGTAACTAGGGTACCTGCTTTCTGGCTCGTGACCGTGCAGCAGATTCCCTATTCTTGATCTTTCGCCTTAGTTTCCTTTCAAAGGTTTTCTCAAAATCCACAGGACCCCTTTTCCTGCCAGGTACTGGTGCATCCGATAAAACATCTAGCGGTCTACATGACGACAAGCCTACTTGTGGTGTATAATTCTGTGGAGTCGAAGCATTATATGGTACCATGACATTTTCTACAGCAGAATCATCAACAAACATCCCTGCTTTATCAAAGAATTCCTTGAGAGTTGTCTCCCCAAAAGTAAGTTCCCTTTCCTGGATGTTTAAACCCTTCTGACTCTGTTGAATATCCTTCCACACCATTTTCCTAAAATATACAGATTCACTCATGAAATAATAGAAGATCGCTATATGTTGAGCAAGGAAGCGATCAAACCACCAAGCATTCCCCCCTAGTTCCTGCATATTCAAAGCATTTATCAGTTTCCAGAAAATTTTATCCATGTACAATCATTTTGTTCCATGTCAAGAGAACAAAGGTTCAAGTATATTGACGAAAGTAATAACAGTCAAGATACAGGGGTATTACTTTCATTATAAGCAAATGGTGCATCTCGTTCCAGCTCTCAGCAAAATGCACTTTTAGATAATCTGCTCTTCTCCACCTACCGAAACTCTCATACATATGTAGAACTTTCCTCAGATAAACAGAGATGCAAAAAGAAGTATGCACAACCTGCAATCTAATGCCTAACACTATAAAAACTCCACACAATATATAATAAACTCATATCTAAAACTATAAAAATTGAGCAAAATAGATAATAAATTCATACCTAAAACTAAAAAAAATAGCAAATCTAGGTTGAATTCCCACCACATTTCCGAATCAGATTCCAAATTCTACCATAAGATCCACACTTCCATTAAAATTAAAAGTAAAAATGAAATAAAATCTGACCTTAATCATCATTTGTTGCACCAATCAAGCGAATTCTGAAGGTATTTAACATCGTACCACAGTTGACCGATTGTTGAATAACAATTGACCAGTGGACCGATTGTTGAACAACAATTGACCAGTTGACCTGCTTTGACCGATTGTTGATGCAGTACAGCTGTGCAGCAGAGAGCCGTTGGAGGACACAGCAGCTGCACCTAACTCCGAACAGCGAGAACGATCGGAAGTTCGACGGAAAAACGCAACAACGTGAAACACAGCCCACACGCAGCCAAATTCAACACCCAATATACCAAAACGATCACAAGAACACAAGGAACACAATAGGCAGCACCCCAACGTCAGAAAATAATCACACAGAGCACAAAGAACCAAAGACAGTCGGACCTGCACCAGTCGAATTCTCGACACAAACACAAACAGCAAACTGAGAAATCGAACCTCACAGCTCCTTCCCAACACAAATTAACACCTGATACACGACCAAATTCACAGAACAGCTGCGTCGAAGACGATCGATCGACGACACCAAAACAGAAATCAATTAAAAATTGAACTAGAAATTTCAGATCTAGAACATATTCCTCTTAAAAATATTCAATATCTAAAATGGAGGAGAAAGAAGGAGAATGGGAGAGAGGAGGAAGGAAGAGGGAGGGAGGAGAAACAGGGTTTGCTCCCTGTTTGTTTCGCTACTGATGATGGGTTTTGGGGGGGTGGGGTGGGGAGGGGGAGGGAGGGGGGGGGGGGGGGCGGGGGGAAATTGTCACGAAAAGTATTTTTTTTTTACATCTTGGACGACACCTCCGTGTGGTGTCGTCCATATGCTTTTAATTTTTTTTTTTTTTATAATTTAAACAACTTGGACGACACTCCCGTGTGGTGTCGTCCAAGTGCTTTTAATTTTTTTTTTTTTTTTTATAATTTAAACAACTTGGACGACACTCCCGTGTGGTGTCGTCCAAGTGAAAAATGTTTTTTTTAATTTTTTTTTTTTAAAACCACTTAGACTACGCCAATAGGTGTAGTCCAAGTGTTCACTTGGACGACACCACGCGGGAGTGTCGTCCAAGTGCCACTTGGACTACACATTTTCTGAAGTGTAGTCCAAGTGGGTGTAGTGCAAGTGACTTTTTGTAGTAGTGATTACTTGATGCAAAGTCATTAATATCTGAACCGATATCTCTCCTAACTTTAACTTTTCGATGCATAAAATTGCCAAGTTGTTCAATAATTTCTTGTCATATTATGAAACTCCGGTAATGTTTACCAATTTTAGTTTTGAAAAGCTTCTAGAAAATATAGAGGGAGATATTTTATTGATAATAGTTGTTCTTCTTGTGAATTACATTATAGACACACTATATTTATAGTTAAACATTAAAACCCTAACACTGCAGGCTTATGGGCTATAGTTACTTGCCCATAGCCTAACATATACGTTGCTACTATATAAATCATATTTGCCGTCCAATATTTTGAACATTTTATTTTCTCTTTTCACTTCTAGATAAATATCTACATGGTGACATTACCAAATAAACGGATAATTAAAGATAACAAAAATATAAAATTAACTGTTTAAAGACATGAAATTTAAAATAAAGTAACTTGCAAAATAAATATCACCTGGTTTCAAATGTATGACAATACGTCCATGTCCAATTGCTCAAGTTCATGTCTTCAAGAATAATTACTTTGACTCTTTAAATTAATTGATGATTGATAAATAATGTAATTTATTTAATTTGCCCAAAATAAATAGTAGAACTAGAACAATGAAGACTAAGAACTAAAAAAAAAAGAAAAAAGAAAAATAAAAAATACAATATACCAAAGTAATTCTAATGTTCCAAAGCTATTAATTCTAATGGGCTAGTTTTTAGAATAATTTTATTGATGAATAATTTTAGCTATTGGGGCATACATATTACTATATCATATTTTCTCATTTGTATACTTCGAGGCAGGAATGTGCGGAACCGTTAAGATTACAGTTTCAATTTTTTTAAGCAAATATATTATTTATGCATGTTAGTGATGAGTGCAATCTACACTATATTTAACTGGGTAAGCGAAATTAGTTTTTTTTTTTTTTTGTGAAGACTCATGTTCCATTTTTCCTACATTTTAGCTAACTTCCCATCATATTCATTTTTTCTTCAATTATACAAAAAATAAGATGAAAATTTTTAATATGTTTTTTTTATCATATATAAGTATAAATTAAACAGATCTTCGGTTTAATATTCATATTTAGTACTCCTATATTAATATGTATTTTTCAAAATTGAACTATATCTTAGATTTTTAATGAGATATTTGAATTTTTTTTCTTTATGTGTTTTGTATGTAATAATGTTTTTTATATATGTTATTTTTTTGTGCATGAGCAATGAATAAATGAATAAATAAAATATTAATTTGTACAGACATTGACTGTGCATCGATTTTACTAATTTTAATAGTTCATAAAAAATACTTACTAATTTTAATAGTTCATAAAAAAATACTTTATCATCAGAATTTTGTATAAAAATTAATCTAAATCATATATATCATAGATATGATGAACAAATTTGCACAGGCTAAACTGTGTACAAACATCTAGTTATATTAACCCTCATGATCTTACATTAATTAGCAATATTTCTTTACTACATATGAGAAGAGTATAGATGATTTTAGATACACAGTTGGATTAGCTAAATGATGAAGAAACTACATAAAACTCAAGTCATCTATAAAACTCCATTCACCCAACAAAAATCCATTGCAATCCATGAGAGGTGTACCCGAATTTGTTCTCATCACTATTTTCGCGTTTGGATCGATAACAATTAATTCTTTTTCGTCGACACCATTGTCAGCTTGATCTTGAATCGATATCTCTTGTTCAGAAGCTCTGACATCGTCCATCGAAACAATTCCTTTATCATAATCATCATAATCATAATAATGATCAATTTCATCAATCGATGATTGTTGATTAAAAGAACATGGTCCCTCATTGTTTTCTTCCAAAACTCCCACATTGCCTCGAACACTTTCATCGTTCAACGAATGAGTCCCCCCCGATCTCAATTCCTTTGGATGTTTTACGCTATATACTGATGAACATAGGTGATCATTATCCTCTTCCAAATGCCATGAGTCCCCCGCGATATCAATGGGGTCTATCGAAGCATTTTCAACGTTATCAACAGCCATCGAAGATTTCAGATTACCATAATTCTCTTTCAAACCTAAAGCACCAAAATTTCTCCTCCTCCTAATCATCAAGGAAGTAGGTTTTCTACATTCTCGTTTCGGACACCATCGAACACCTTTCTTACCCTTAGCTTCCTTCTCCAATTCCGCCTTCTTCGCCAAATACACTTTCGAAGCTTCTTCCTCAGAATCAAATGCACCTAGATACAGTTTTTTTCGCCTTATAGGATCTCGAATATGTGCAGCAAATTTGCCACTATCTCTCATAGAAACCCCGACATATTCCGAGGTTCTCTTGTTCGTCGAAACCAAATCGATGTTTTTAGCAATACCCTCGAACTCTTTCTCCAACTCTTCTTTCTTTTCCCAGTACACCTTTGAAGCTTCTTCTGGCGAATCGAACGTCCCCAACCATAGATGTTTCTTTCGAATTCGGTCGTGGATTTTTACACTATATCTTCCGTTGTTTCTGTAAAATTTGCATAGCTCAAACAAAACTATCCATCTAAACTGGAATTGAAGAGAAGAAAATATAAAGAAAACTTTGAATATATTGATTCTTGAATGATTACAGAGAACTGGAGAAAATAGAAATTACAACTCGTAGTAATTGCTTGAAGAAGCGTGTAGACGAAATACACAAGACCAACTATTTATAAGGATCAACAATCCTATTTGATAGTGAAGGAAAAACTGTTACGAAGAGCCAAAAATCTGTTGAAGAAGTCCAACTGCCCCAACTAACATTTGCAACTGTTAACCAACCCACTCGTGCAGAACACGTGCTTCTTTAAGTGAGCAACTAGCCGTTAGACCAACAGAAATATACACGTGTCACTTAATTAATCCAAAACCCCAAATCAATTGCAAATCGATTAAAACACAAACACAGCAATTTCCCATACTCAACATTCGATCAAACACATATTTCATCATCCCCCCCTCAAGCTAAGAATGAAGAACGTCTTTCATTCCCAGCTTGACTACTAACGAGGAGAATGTGACCTGAGAAAGTGCCTTTGTAAACATATCCGCAATCTGAAGAGAAGAAGCTATATGCTGAGGTTTAATAAAGCCATCCAGGTACTGATTTCTCACGATATGACAATCAATATCCAGATGCTTTGTCCTTTCGTGAAAAACAGGGTTAGAAGTGATGTGTATAGCTGCTTTATTATCGCACCATAACGGAATAGGACGAGAAATAGCAACACGCAAATCTTGTAACAGATAATTAATCCACTGAACTTCGGAGACTGTTGATGCCATACTTCTGTATTCTGCTTCTGCAGAACTTTTAGATACAGTGTTTTGCTTCTTAGTTTTCCAAGATACAAGAGCTTGCCCAAGATATACTACATAGCCTGTAAGAGATCTCCTAGTTGCCAGACAAGCACCCCAATCAGCATCACTAAAGGCTTCTACCTTCAAATTAGTCTGCCTAGGATAGAACAAACCTTTAGAAGGTTCACCCTTTAAGTATTTAAGCACATGGATAGCAGCTTTCCAATGGACTTCCTGAGGAGCTTGCACAAATTGACTAAGCTGTTGAACAGCATAGGTGATATCTGGCCTTGTAAAGCCAAGATATAATAACCTCCCTACAATTCTTCTATACATATGAACATCCTCAAACTTAGGAGAACTATCATCATGAAGCTGTACACCAACAGCAATGGGAACCTTAGCAGGCTTGCTGCCTATCAAACCCACATCCTTTAACATATCCAGAACATACTTTCTCTGATTCAAATATACTCCCTCATCTGTCTGAATTACTTCTACCCCTAAGAAGTACTTAGCTGAACCCAAATCTTTAATGGTAAATAAATGATGCAAATGATCTTTGATGGCTTGTATATCAGTCATAGTATTTCCTATAACCAAAATGTCATCTACATAGACTAGGAGTGCTGTAAAAGAGCCCTGTCCAACCTTAGTGAACAGACAATAGTCATGTGTAGACTGTTGATAACCAAATTTCTTCACAGCAAGAGTAAAAGTAGTGTTCCACTGTCTAGAGGCTTGTTTAAGCCCATAAAGAGACCTTTTTAACAAACAAACCTGATTGGCTTCCCTTAATTTCAAACCAGGTGGAGGTTGCATATATATAACCTCATCTAAATGGCCATGTAAGAAAGCATTATTCACATCCATTTGATGAATATGCCAACCTCTAGCAGCAGCCAAAGCAAAAAACAATCTTACAGTCACAGCCTTAGCAACTGGACTAAAACTCTCCACATAATCTTCCCCTTCTATTTGTGTGTAGCCCTTTGCCACTAATCTGGCCTTATACCTTTCAACTGTACCATCAGCATTCCTCTTTACTTTATATACCCATCTACAACCAATTGCCTTCTTGTCCTTAGGTAAAGAAACTAACTCCCAGGTACCTGTCTTTTCCAGTGCCTGTAATTCTGTATTCATAGCTTGTACCCAATGATCAGACTGACTAGCTTGTCTATAACAGGTAGGCTCTTGCTCATCTGCAATGTTGGCCAAGAAACTGTGATAGCCAGCCAACTTTGGAGGTAAAGGCACAAAAGGAAAAGTGACTGGCAAATGTGGAGAAGATCTGCCCTGAACAGGTACACTAAGCTCCTGATTAATACTTGCATAAGTGACATAGTCCTGCATCCAATGTGGAGTCTGCTTCTTCCTCTTCCCTTGTATCTCAATAGACTCTCCAGATGATCCAATACTGTAATCCTGAGAAGGTAACCTATGATTCACATCCAAACTATCCTCAGACAGTAAAGAACCTGACTGATAGGGAAACACAGATTCCTGAAAAACTACATCCCTGGACACAATGCATTTTTGATTTAGCAAGTCATACACCTTATAACCTTTTTGAGTGGCAGGGTACCCTAAGAATATTCCCTTAACAGCTCTTGGATCCAACTTGTCTGAATTAGGGGACACTATTGTTGCAAAACATAAACAGCCAAAGATCCTCATGTGCTCAAGCTTAGGTTGCTTTCCATATAACTTCTCATAAGGAGTTATCCAACCTAAAACAGATGAAGGCAACCTATTAATAATGTAAGTAGCAGTCAAAACAGCCTCCCCCCAAAACCTTTTAGGCAATGAAGACTGGAAAAGTAAAGCCCTAGCAATCTGTAATAATTGCTTATGTCTCCTCTCAGCAACACCATTTTGCTGAGGAGTATAAGCACAACTGGTCTGGTGAACAACACCTAAATCAGTAAAGAACTCATTCAAATCTTTATTAACAAATTCAGTCCCATTATCAGATCTAAATCTCTTGATTTGCTTATTAAACTGAGTAAGGATCATCTTAAAGAATTGTTTAACAGTGTTGCAGACCATACTCTTATCTTTTAGCATGAAAGTCCATAATGTTCTAGTGTAGTCATCAACCAAAGTCAAAAAATAGTGGTTCCCAAAATAAGTAGGAGTCTTATAAGGGCCCCATAAATCAGCATGGATAAGTTCAAAAGAATCTGAAGAACTAATATCACTCAAATTAAAAGAGAGTCTTTGTTGTTTAGCAATGGGACAGATTTCACAAACAACTTTATTATTAGAATTGCTCATACAGTGGCTCAATGTGTCAACATGCTTTAATACATCATAAGAACTATGGCCTAGCCTAGCATGCCACAGAACACTTTTCTCTTTAATACTAGCAATCACAGAATTAGCATTATTAAAATGTTGTTTGTACAATCTAGCAGAATCACTAAGAAAACCCTGAATAGTACTATCAGCAAAAGAATTATGCTCCAGTATATACAATCCTCTGAACTGTCCAGCAATGCCAACAATCTTACTAGATTGTTGGTCCTGCAAAACACAACAATTATTAGTGAATTTGAAGAAGACTTGTGCATCCCTGATGCACCTAGAAACAGATAACAAGTTAAATCTGAATTCTGGAACAAATAGACAGGATTGTAAGACAAAATGAGGATGAATTTGAACCTTCCCTTGCTGCTTAACTATTTTAGTGCTACCATTAGGCAAAGTTATGACTGAGCTCAATGGTAAATCACTCAAATTGTTAAACAAGACCTTATTATGACACATATGATTAGAAGCACCTGTGTCTACTATCCAAGCTGTGTCATAATTAACATTATGGTTCATGATATTCATACCTGCAAATTCCTCACAATTGGCATAGTTAAGTGCTTCTGAAGAACCTTGCTTAACATTGTCCTTCAATTTGCTTATTTCCCTTTGCATAGCTTCCACTGACTGCAGCAGATTAGCAACCTGGTTGTGTGAAGCATTGCTTTCTTGCATTCCATCCTTATCAGTCATAACATGTGCTGCATTATAGCTTCTCTGATTATCTCCAGAGTTCCTATTCCAAGAATTGTAGCCTCCTGTTGGCATTCTTGGAGTATTATTGTTGCTGAATCTTGGTCTTGGTCCCCTATTTGTGGGAAACTCTGGATAGCCTTTCAATTTGTAACAAGTATCTCTAGTATGACCCTTCATACCACAATGATCACACAATCTCTGGAAAGGTGGAGCATTACCACCAGTTTTCTTATCTTCCCACTTTCTTGGAGCAAACTTCTTTTCCTCAACCTTAATGGTCATAGCAGAATTCCCATCAGCAAGATCACCAGTGTTCATGTTAATAGTCACAGATCCTTTCTTTTCCAATGATGCAACCATGGAGTAAGCCTTGCTAACAGTGGGCCAAGGTTCCATCACAAGAATCTGATCCTTAACAGCATCATATTTGCTGTTAAGTCCCAATAGGAACTGCATCAGCTTCCTCCCTTGTTCCTTTTTCTCAGCATTAGCCATTCCTGTTGTGCAAAAACATATAAAAGATGGTTGTAATTCAGCCAACTCATCCCAGAGCCTTGACAACTTGGAATGATAAACATTCACACTTAGATTTCCTTGAGATACAGAGGTAATATCTCTTTCTAGTTGGTAAAGCAAGGGCCCATTTGACAAACCATATCTGGCCTTGACTTCATCCCAGACCTTTTTGGCTGTGGGCAAGAAAACAAACTGCTCCTTCAACCCAGCTGGAATGGAATTCAGAATCCATGCACTGACCATACAATCAACCATCTTCCAGGTATCATAGAAAACATGTGTAGCATCTGGCTCATAGAATCTTCCATCTATGAAGCCTAGCTTCCTCTTTGCACACAGAGATCTTTTAATCTCTCTGCTCCAGATTACATAATTGTGTTCTGTGAGATCAACAGACACAATTTTCATTCCTGGGTTGTCACTGCTGTGAACAATAAAAGGCCCAGAATTAGTGAAATCATTATCATCATATATGCTTCCTCTTTCTTCTAGAGGTGGCATGTTTTCTGCTTCATCTCCATCTCTGTTTCCAGAGTTACTCATATCTGCCAAACTGCCTTTCTTCTTTCTTGAATATACTAGCAATGAAGGATTATCTAACCGCTCTGATACCATGTAAAATTTGCATAGCTCAAACAAAACTATCCATCTAAACTGGAATTGAAGAGAAGAAAATATAAAGAAAACTTTGAATATATTGATTCTTGAATGATTACAGAGAACTGGAGAAAATAGAAATTACAACTCGTAGTAATTGCTTGAAGAAGCGTGTAGACGAAATACACAAGACCAACTATTTATAAGGATCAACAATCCTATTTGATAGTGAAGGAAAAACTGTTACGAAGAGCCAAAAATCTGTTGAAGAAGTCCAACTGCCCCAACTAACATTTGCAACTGTTAACCAACCCACTCGTGCAGAACACGTGCTTCTTTAAGTGAGCAACTAGCCGTTAGACCAACAGAAATATACACGTGTCACTTAATTAATCCAAAACCCCAAATCAATTGCAAATCGATTAAAACACAAACACAGCAATTTCCCATACTCAACATTCGATCAAACACATATTTCATCAGTTTCTCTTACTAACACCAACCATCTTTCTTGAAATTCTTGAAACACAAACGGCATTCGTGTTTGTTTGATCCTCAAGAATTGATATATTTGGCTTTCTTGATTTGTTTTCATCAAGGTTTTGGTGAATTGAGTTGTTACGCAGCTGCATAGTGAAAAATCGGCCTATAATTATGGTTGTGTTAATTTATGAACATAAAGATCACCTAAAATATTGGTAGGAATATGTCCACTGCGAAAGAGTAATACACGAGGGGAAATTGATTATACTAATTGATTATACTAATTGTGAACATAAAGATCACCTAAAATATTGGTGCACCTATTTATAGACAATTAATTATACTAAATGTGTTAGGATTACAATCCTAATTATACAACAATTACAACACCTCATCTTTATTTATAATCTAGAACTTCGACTTTGATTACGATTCCTTGCATCGATCAAACAAGCTATTCAACCCCATGCATATGGCTTGTACATCTTGAACTCCTTAAGCGAGGAATCCAATAATTTTGGTCTAATGGAGTTCGAACCGAGCTCGACCTCATATAGATATGTGTTTGTGTTTGGTACGCGGGAATGAAATGAGATAGCAAGGAATGGAATTAAATTAGTTTTTATTACTTAGTTTGGTAGTTAACAATAAATTTTGATTGCATTCCCTAGTTAATTGAATTACCTCATTTGAGGTAATAACCATTCCGCCCAAATTGGGCGTTATGGATGATTACCTCCTACTAGGTAATTAAATTAGAAAAATCGGGGGTAATGTGATAATTCAATCACATTACTGCTAACATACCAAACAAAGTAATAAAATTCATTAATTCATTCCTTTCCTTTGTCTATTCCATTACTTTGCCTATTCCATTCCTACACCATTTCATTCCACTATACCAGACGCAAATGACTTCAGTAATAGAATGAGTAAAGGAAAGAAATGAACAAGTGATTCTTATTATTTTGTTTGGTATGGTCGTAGTAATGTAATTCAATTACTATTAACAATTACATTCCTTAGTTTGGTATGATGTAACAATAATCATAATATAACTAAATTACTAATGTACCATTAAATATATTCAAGTAAATATTATATTATCTAAACACAATTGTTTATCTTCCCAAAAATAACTATTTAATAATAAAATTAGTTTTCAATTAATTAATCATAACAAATTAATGAACATGTATTGAAAAATAGATATATAGTAGAAGATACAAATATTAATCTCAAACACTTTAACTCAGTTATTTAATAAAATGAGAAATTTCTATAATAATAATAGTGTCAAATTTCTCAATGTTGTCAAAGCTGCTTGTCTAAAGATAATCTTATTTTCATCATTATTATTATTACTATTATTATCCTAAAATAATGCAAATTTCTCAATTTAATCAAAGCAGCTTGTGTAAAGGTAGTATTTTTTAAATTATTTGTTACAATTATAAATATTGTAACCCTGTCCTATTTTTCCTCATTCGATTCCCTCATCTGAAGTAATGGATGATTACGCCCAATTTGGGAGTAATGGGTATTATCTCAAATGGGGTAATGGGATTAACTAAGGAATGCAATGAATATCAATTCCTAACTACCAAACCAAGTCATTCAATTCCATTCCTGTTTAATTCATTCCATTCCACCATACCAAACACACTCTTAGGGTTTGCACTTTCATATACAAACCGAGTATGACTTGTGGTACCAAATATAATTTGGTAATCCAATACCAAATGTCTTATTAGTCATTTTACAATATTAATATTTAAACAAAACCATTATTCTCTAAAGCACTACCAGTTTTCACCCCACTAAAACTAATTCCTATTTGCAAAACAATATGCTCTCACTATTCATCTTCTCCTCCAAAACCAATTTCCTCACGATTCTTCTTCTTCTTCTCCAAACAATTTGGTCTTCAAACCCTACAAGTTTCACGCATCTTCAAAACCGCATATCACATCTATTAGAAGGTAAAGTTTAAACCTTTTCATTGTTATGTTTAAAAAACCATAATATTACAACTTGCAAATTTTTGAGTAATATTTTATTTTCGCGAGTTTGAGATGTTAGAAACAATAACATTACAACTTGATAATCTAAATTTGGTTATGGATAATTTAAATTTTGAGAATTTTTTATTTTTGGGTAGTTTCATTGTCAATTTTGATTTTGCTAATTTGAAGTGGGTAATCAAAATTTGAGATGTTAGAAACCATAACATTACAACTTGTTGATAATTTTGAAGTGGGTAATGTGTTATATGTGAAGGTATATTCACTGATGTGTTATATTGTGTTATGTTATAATGTGACTATATTATGTGCTAAACATATTTTTATGTTATTTTGTCCAGAATCCTAATGGCGCCATCATCTAAAAAGGTTGATATAAGACCGAAAGAAATATAGGCGACATGTATAGAGCACAAGCTACATATACCTTTTTTTTTTTTTTGGTAATAAGCGATGAATTTCATTAAAGAAATAAAAAAAATAATAATAATTACAAACCTATACAACTATGGACCAGAGTCCAGCTGATGATAAAATAACCAACAAAATCTCAAATAAATTCTTAAATCCAACATGGATTAAGAGTTCGGCCCAATCCTATCATCAGTTAAAGTCTCAGGTAGAAAACCCTGGACTATAACTACTACACCTTAACTTCATTAAACTTAACTCCACTACCAATTAAGCATAAACTTTCTAGCAGCCGTGAAAGTCGAAAATGGCGAGCTGCTTGTTCAGATTCTTGGAGGCTGGATGGATTTAAGGTGATTAGGGGCTGAATCGAAGGTTTCCAGGTAAAAGGTTCCAAAACATACAATTTCTTTTGGAGTTCTTATATTTTCACCTTGAATCTTTCGATTCCTTTGATGCCATGTGTCCCACAAGCATATAATCCATCTCTTAAATAAATCAGGAGGAAGCTTTTTCCTGTACCTTTCAAATAGATCCTGAAAGTTGGTATAATTTGTTGTGTCTCTGCTAATGCCTAGATGGAAACACACTTCCTTTGTAAAAATGCAATTATTAAGCACATGAAGTATGTCTCCGTTTTGACTATCACAAAAGCAACACATTTCTGAAATCTGTATTTTCCTTTTGACCAGATTTGTTGTTGTTGGTAATTTATCTCTGATTGCCCCATGTAAAAAATGTCTGATTTTCGGTGGAATTTTTAGTTGCCATAATTTCTTGTAGAAGCTTGTATTCTGGATATTGCTTGATATATGCTGAGCTTGATTGCTTCGATTATGTCGCATGAACTCGTATGCGCCCTTAACTGTGAATTTGCCATCTTTACTCTGTGTCCACTTCGGTACATCCGAAGTACTTAGATCTGGAATTGGCATGTCTAGTATAGCCTCTGAATCTACAGTATAGAATATGCTTATAATCAGTGAAACTTTCCATACCTCCATATCTGTGTCAATTAGATCTTTGACTCTTAACTGACTCATATCTGGATTTGTTGGTGTGATAATTTTCCTGATATCTCCCTGAACAACCCAACTGTGCTCCCAAATGGGAATTGACTCCCCATTGACTACCTACAAGGCATCAGTTGGATAATGGGCAATGGGGAGTCAATTCCCATTTGGGAGCACAGTTGGGTTGTTCAGGGAGATATCAGGAAAATTATCACACCAACAAATCCAGATATGAGTCAGTTAAGAGTCAAAGATCTAATTGACACAGATATGGAGGTATGGAAAGTTTCACTGATTATAAGCATATTCTATACTGTAGATTCAGAGGCTATACTAGACATGCCAATTCCAGATCTAAGTACTTTGGATGTACCGAAGTGGACACAGAGTAAAGATGGCAAATTCACAGTTAAGGGCGCATACGAGTTCATGCGACATAATCGAAGCAATCAAGCTCAGCATATATCAAGCAATATCCAGAATACAAGCTTCTACAAGAAATTATGGCAACTAAAAATTCCACCGAAAATCAGACATTTTTTACATGGGGCAATCAGAGATAAATTACCAACAACAACAAATCTGGTCAAAAGGAAAATACAGATTTCAGAAATGTGTTGCTTTTGTGATAGTCAAAACGGAGACATACTTCATGTGCTTAATAATTGCATTTTTACAAAGGAAGTGTGTTTTCATCTAGGCATTAGCAGAGACACAACAAATTATACCAACTTTCAGGATCTATTTGAAAGGTACAGGGAAAAGCTTCCTCCTGATTTATTTAAGAGATGGATTATATGCTTGTGGGACACATGGCATCAAAGGAATCGAAAGATTCAAGGTGAAAATATAAGAACTCCAAAAGAAATTGTATGTTTTGGAACCTTTTACCTGGAAACCTTCGATTCAGCCCCTAATCACCTTAAATCCATCCAGCCTCCAAGAATCTGAACAAGCAGCTCGCCATTTTCGACTTTCACGGCTGCTAGAAAGTTTATGCTTAATTGGTAGTGGAGTTAGGTTTAATGAAGTTAAGGTGTAGTAGCTATAGTCCAGGGTTTTCTACCTGAGACTTTAACTGATGATAGGATTGGGCCGAACTCTTAATCCATGTTGGATTTAAGAATTTATTTGAGATTTTGTTGGTTATTTTATCATCAGCTGGACTCTGGTCCATAGTTGTATAGGTTTGTAATTATTATTATTTTTTTCATTTATTTAATGAAATTCATCGCTTATTACCAAAAAAAAAATAAAAAATTTAAAATCATTAATATACAAGAAAAAATAAAAGGAAAAAGGCAAACGAAAAACAAATGCAAAAAAATGGAAAAGAAAGAGAGAAAAAAGGAAAAGAAAGAGAGAAAAAAGGAAAAAAGGAAAAAATGGAAAAGAAAGAGAGAAAAAGGAGTAGTAAACAATTATGGCAAATCACGTAATATAGGGAGGTTAATAAGTACGTGAGCATAAATGGAGGGAGGGGGCATGAGGGGTGTTCATTTTTAAATGGTCATTGACTTTTCCAATCTTACCCTTATGTGATTGTAACCATTAGATTAAAAATTAGATTAAATAAGTACATCAATGGCTAAAATTGATTTGGTATCCAATATCAAGGAATTAGCTTGGCACCATAATTCTAAACTCAATTAGTTTATGCTCATTTTATTCTAATTTAGTTGTAATTTAAGTTAAAAAATTGTTATAAACTAGTTTTATATTATAATTTTAATATACATTTTTCTTTTATAATATTTTCCTTATTTTATACCCAGTAATTGAACTAAATATTTCCAATGACTAATAAATATCCCATAGAAACTTACGATTCATATCATCAATTAATTTTGATTCATGAATTTCTTAAATAAGTTAAGTTGTGTTGATTCTTAGTAATAAACTTTTGCTTTACTGAAATACTATGAGTGTGTTTGGTATGGTGGAATGGAATGAATTAAACAGGAATGGAATTGAATGACTTGGTTTGGTACTTAGGAATTGATATTCATTGCATTCCTTAGTTAATCCCATTACCCCATTTGAGGTAATACCCATTACTCCCAAATTGGGCGTAATGATCCATTACTTCAGATGAGGGAATCGAATGAGGAAAAATAGGACAGTGTTACAATGTTTATAATTATAACAAATTATTCTAAAAATACTACATTTACACAAGCTGCTTTGATTATATTGAGAAATTTGCATTATTATTATTGTTATTATTATTATTATTATCATAATTATTATTATTATTATTATTATTTTTTTATTATTATTATATTCATTAATATTATTACTACTACTATTATTATTATTATTATTATCATTATTATCATATTTATTATTATTATTATTATTGTTATTATTATCATTATTACTATTATTATTATTATTATCATATGTATTATTATTATCATTATTATCATATTTATTATTATTATTATTATTATGAGTATTATAATCATTATTATTATTACTATTATTTTTATTATTATTATCATATTTATTACTATCATTATTATTTTAGGAAAATAATAGTAATAATAATAATAATGATGAAAATAAGATTATCTTTAGACAAGCGGCTTTGACTACATTGAGAAATTTGACACTATTATTATTATAGAAATTTCTTATTTAATTAAATAACCGAGTTAAAGTGTTTGAGATTAATATTTGTATGTTCTACTATATATCTATTTTCCAATACATGTTCATTAATTTGTTGTGACTAATTAATTGAAAACTAATTTTATTATTAAATAGTTATTTTTGGGAAGATAAACAATTGTGTTTAGATAATATAATATTTACTTGAATATATTTAGTGGACATTAGTAATTTAGTTATATTATGATTATTGTTACATCATAGCAAACTAAGGAATGTAATGGTTAATGGTAATTGAATTACATTACTACGACCATACCAAACGAAATAATAAGAATCATTCATTCATTCATTTCCTTTACTCATTCCATTACTTAAGTCATTCCATTCCTACATCATTCCATTCCAGGCTACCAGAGATAACATTAAACACGAGGGAGGTTGTAGTTAGTATTCCCTCCGTTTCTTTTTACTTATCGTTTTAGTAAAAAAAATTTGTTTTTATTTTCTTGTCGTTTTATATTGTCAATGTAGTTTTTTATTTAGTTTTTATATTTTGACCTTGTCATTAAATGAGCATGAATTATATTTTTTTTTTTGGAATTTGAGATAGTATTGTTTATTCCTATAATTAATGAGGATATACAAGTAAAATTATAAAATCCTTAATTCTTGTGCCAAAATCTAACATGACAAGTAAACAAAAGAAAAAAGGAGTACCAGTTTGTATTTAGTTATTGACTAGAGAGAACGGAGTGGTTAACATCATTTTGTATGTAATTAATTATTTACCAGAGATCTAAAACATTTTTTTCTCCTAAATTCTCCTGGCCGTTTAATTATAAACCTCTAAATGACGTCCTATTTGTCAAGTGATCTTACTATGTGGGTAATCGTTTCACTTTCATCATCATAAGTGATAATAATACACAAATGATCCTTGTAAATATTTATCATGTGTGTAAATAGTCCATAAATTAACACATGTTAACAGCTATACTTACTTTTGAGACAGTTTCACAATTCTGATAAAAAAGTTGAGATAAATATTTATTTTTAAGCTTTTTTAAAATGATCGTAAATGATCGCCGCTGATAGAATTAAATTTTTTTTCTCCATTAACAATAAATGCTAATTCAGGGGTCATTTGCGCATACGATACACTTACATGAACCATTTGCGTATTATTTCAATTTACGAGGACAAAAATACGACACTCATCTATTTAGTAGGACCATTTCGACAATTACCTCTGTAGCTCGATGAGTATTCATTTATGTTTGTAAGCCTTCTCAAACTATTCAAATAATAGTATTTTAAGTTTGAATTTTGCGTAAGTCTTGTAGCCCTAGAGTTAATTACAATAATAGTCCCAATAAGTGGCGTCAAGTTGCACCTTCGTCCTAGTAAATGACAGTGTTGTAGTGGCAGTCCAAGATAGTGTACACATGGTTCACAAATAGTTCCTAAACTTACAATAGCGTTAGTTTAATTTTAGATGGGTTTTAGCTTTTTTTGGTCAAAATGCTATTTTTAAAATGTTTGAGGGTCATGTTTTGGTGTTTTCCCGCCAATGCTTGGGGTCGGAGGTCTAGCCTTTACCCTCATTTGTGGTATATGAGGGTAGATATACGAAGGAACAAGTGAGTTTCTGGAGGAAAAGTAACAAAACATGATCCTAAAAGTTTTAAAAATTGTATTTTGACTTTAAAAGTGCTGAAATTCGTCTAGAACTAATGGTCCTGAGGCTCTAGTGACAAGATAGTTTTAAAATTTGTCTAGCAAAACAGGCCTGTTAACTTGGTTAACAGACACTACTAGAATATGAGCCTATAGTGACAGGATAGTTTCTCCTCCATATATAAAGACGGACTATTTGCAAACTATATGTACACGAGGGACTGCCACTTATTAGAACAAAAGTGCAACTTAACCCAATTTATTAAGACCATTACTGCAATTAACTCGAACACCCGAATTTCGTAAGCACTTAAGTTGTAGCCCTATTTACTAGTTACTACGTTCATGGATCTTACAATGTATATATATCTTACTATGTATAAAGTAAATTGGTGCGGGTATTTATTAGCGATCCTTATTGTCATGTTTTTGGCTCTTTTTGCACTACTGTTGGTGATCTCTTATAAATCATAGTGTAGCACCAAAAAATAATTTAATTATTCCTTGTTACAATAATGATTGGAATGTTACAAACACATAAGAAATAAGAATGGTGTCCCAAATCTCTTGTCCATTTCTAGCACATATATAAACCAAATTGCCAATGATTCTATATAATGTTGTCAATTCTACAAATAATATAATATTTCCTCTTCCATAATGCATATTCCACTGGAACAATTATATGATGATATGACAAACGCCTTCTGCATTCTGGGCAATCATGCCATATCTTACTAACAAATAATGTTAGCTACCTCCACCCAAAAAATAGTCTATTCTATCCTATTGTGCAATAATAAAATAAACAAATCATTATTATCCGTCGTGTGATAATAACATACAAAACACGTCCGTTAGGTAAATCAACTGGTACACAAGTCTTATGTGACATGTTCGACAAAAAAAGTATTGGCAAAAAAATCAAACTAATCAGTTACCTTGTCATACAAGTTCACCTACTCCAATAACCTGAGCACGTTCTCTTCTTTGGATTCACCTATTGTAGGTTAGGTGTCATTGTCAAATACATAATCTAATTTTAAGAAAATAGTCTATTTTATTGTTTAATAAAAAAATAAACAAGTCATCACTATTCGTCGTGCGATAATAGACTACAAAACACGTCGGCTAAGTAAATCACAACTGGCAAATAAGCTTCGTGTGAGTGTGAGTGTGAGTTGTGACATTGTTCGACAGAAAAGTATTGGCAGAAGAACCAAACTCATTACAAGTTCACCTACTCCACCAACCCGAACACTTTCTCTTCTTTGGATTGACCTATTGTAGGTAAGGTGTCAAATACACAATCTAATTCTTTATAAATACAGCCGGCTAAGCAAGAACAATAGATTGAGATAAACAACAACTCACTGCAATAGACAAAGAATTTGAGAGAAATGGAGAAGATTACCCACAAATTTGTGAGTGTAAATGGTCTGAATATGCACGTAGCAGAAGTGGGTGAAGGCCCTTTAGTACTCTTCATCCATGGCTTCCCTGAACTCTGGTACTCATGGAGACACCAGATGCTCTTCTTAGCCGATCATGGCTATCGAGCCGTAGCCCCGGATCTTCGGGGCTACGGGGACACCACAGGAGTAGATGTGGGTGATCCCGACAAGTTCACGACCCTTCATGCTGTTGGTGATCTTGTTCTGCTTCTTGATGAAATTGCAGCAGAGGAAGAGAAGGTGTTTGTGGTAGGGCATGATTTTGGAGCTCATTTTGCATGGAATTTGTGCTTGTTTAGGCCTGATAAGGTGAAAGCTTTGGTGAATTTGAGTGTTCCATATTTTCCAAGGGAGCCAGATATGAATGTGGCTGATATGTTGAGGGCTGCTAATGGTGATGATTACTATGTTTGGAGATTCCAGGTAACAGCTCTGTACACATATAATCGAAATAGTCTTAGAAAGTGGATCGAGGTTGTTATTTAGTCATTAAAAGTTTAAAATTTGTAAATTAGTTATCAAAATTGGACAAAAGTTACGATTTAGTGCAAAAATTGATGAAGGTGTTATAACTTAACGGTAATTGAACGATTGGCCGATTGTCTTCCCTTCTTGGAGACAATGTTCCGTTAAGTTTTAACACCTCTGTCAATTTGTTAACAAAGTCTCAACCTTAGTTCAATTTGAGGACTAATTTATAATTTTTGAACTTTTAAAGATCAAATGATTGACTATTTTCTGAAACCATTTCGGCAATGTGTTCATTAGTATTATTTATCTTCATATAAATGAAATAGTATTCAACTAACTAGAAATATAAACCATTACTACATTAATTAATTACAAATATATAATGGTAAAGTGAAAGGCATGCATGGACTTTTTTGTAATGTATAACAAGTTAAAGTTATTTCAGTTGCTCATATACACATTCATACACATACATAACCTGTTATTAATAAAAAGAAAAATTGTTGTAGAATAGCTATAGAATACTTAATTGATACAATATCTTTTCATTATAATTTAAAGAGCAAATGGCTTCATCGATCACTCACGTTTGTTAAAAAACACTAGTCGATTACCCTAGTTTGATTTTGTATACTTTCGATCACTCATGTTGGGTATTATGTGTACTTTTGGTCACTCACACATTTTTTTGGTATAACTTTTAATTTTTCGAAATTTTTAACATTTTTGTAAGGGTATTTTAGTCATTTTTCCATAATTTTTTAACTTACATCAACTTCGATTGCACTCCACATTTTCATGACAAAATTATGAGAGAATGACTAAAATACCCTTACGAAAATGTTAAAAATTTCGAAAAATCAAGAGTTGTACCAAAAAAACGTGTGAGTGACCAAAAGTATACATAATACCTAACATGAGTGATCGAAAGTACACAAAGTCATACTAGGGTGATCGACTAGTATTTTTTAACAAACGTGAGTGATCGATGAAGCCATTTGCTCTAATTTAAAATCATACATATTATAATACTAGAAACGTGTGCCTATTAATATAAACTAGTCGGTAAGGCCCGGCAATTGACGGACAAAATATTATTGACCTAAGCACCTATTATAATGTCTTCATTTATACCAAAATCACTAAACCACAACTCGATCATATGTTTATGGATAAAAACATCTATTTACTATAAAACTGAAAGGAGATGAATATTGTAGTCAAATTTGATTTTTATTTTTATATTTTACCATAAGTCAATTAACACATAACACATTTTGATCGAATTTCTTGATATTAATTGTGATGTACATAGGAACGTGGTGATATTGAAGCTGAGCTAGCAAAGATCGATATCAAAACCGTCGTAAAAGCATTTTTCAACACATTCACTCCAGGAACGTTGTATCTTCCCAAAGGTAAAGGATTTGGTAGTTCACCAGTTGGGTTGCCACCATGGTTATCAGTGGCGGATGTCGACTACTTCGCTACCAAATTCGAGAAGACTGGCTTCACTGGAGGGGTTAATTACTACCGTGCTATTGCCAAGTTAGTCATCTTTCAAACTAATTACTCAAAACTTATTAACTATTTGAGTTAATCGAATAGCCTAGTGGAAAAGGCTCTTGCTAGTGACCAAAAGGTTCTGTGTTCGAAACTCACATCATCGCTAATTTACAAAAAAAAAAAACTTATTGACTACTTGTCATATAGTCCGTTACAAACTCAATCTCACATTAGTTGAATAAGACATCTCCGGTGTAGGGTGTGCAGAAATTACCCAACCAACCCAACCAGAAAATACGGGTTATTTGGGTCGATGGGTCGGGTTTGAGTTGAGTAGTAAAAAACCCGATAAAATTGGGTTGGGTTTGGGTTTGCACTATTGAAACCCGACCCGAATATTATACATATTAATTTAAATTTGTAATATTATGTTTGAAATTTTAGACTTATTATAAATATATATATATGCAAATTCAATAGTCAATATAATTAGATTCTACAATAAGTTCACTTTAAGTTTCTAACATAATAAACTAGTATATATATATATATATATATATATATAAATAGTCATTGAGGCGGCATTACATGTACATAATGTAGGAAGTTATTGTTCTATTAGGTTTTTGTAATTGAGATTTTTCTAAATCACTATCATGTGAAGAATTTAAGCTAATTTAGAATTAACAGTGTAATTTATGCATTAAGAATACTCTTAATAAAAAAATCTTAATTGAACCGCAACCGCCCCGGTGCATAATTGCATATATAAGTTTGATCAATAATTGAAGATGCCACTCGGACTGCTCGAATTTTTTTTAGTAAATTTCAAGATTTTCTACAACGTCACTCTCAAATATTCTAGATTCGTTTTTCACCACTTCAAACATTTTTCAAAGAATGAAACTTATAGTTAGAGAAATAATAAGATGTGTTCAAGTTTACATTTTGAACGAAAGAAAAATGATCTCAATAATATCAACATTGAGTGAGTAATTACTGATCAGTAAGTTTTTGTTACATGTAATTAATATAATTATATGTTATCTAAGTTAAATATATATTAGTCTAATTTATCTTTATTAATCGTTTACATGTCGTAGATCGAAAAACATGATACAACCATAATAATGTTGCAATATTTTTTAGTTTTTGATACTTAATTTGTGGATTTTAAATTTTGAATGAGTTACTAATGGTCTTATACGATTCTACAATTATTATGGTTTTTGTTATTGTAATTTCTGAGTTATTTTATATATAATTTTAATTGTTAAAATTAATGACGTCTAACCCGAACAACCCACCCAACCCAACCCGAAAATCGGAGGACTCGAAGCAGCGGGTCAAATAATTCTTGGTTTGGGTTCGGGTTGTATGATATCAACATTTTCAAGTAATATAATATAAACAAACTATATAATAAAATTACTTTTGTTTTTAAAACAGTGTTTGAATAGCGCTCAGAAAAGCGTCATCTATTTATTAACTTAGACAATCGTCCATTTTTTAACCTTAGATGGCCGTCTATGAAATAACCTTAGCTTAGATGGCGCTTTGCACAAGCGTCATCTAAGTTTTTTATTTAGACGTATTGTGACATTTTTTCGCCCCGTCCAAATGTCTTTTTTAGTGCTGTTTAAGTACTTTTTGTAGTAGTGCATGGATTCTCGAGAATAATAAGTTTATTCTTCATCTATTTTTATTTGAATGTTTGAGTTTCAGTCTTCCAAATGAATTAAAAACAGATTGGTGCTACTATCTTCTTGAATATTTAATCACTGAAATGATTTAAAAAATTGTAGATCGTGGGAGCTCACGGCACCTTGGACTAGGGCGAAAGTTAATGTTCCAGCTAAGTTTATATTGGGGGATATGGATCTAGCCTATCACATGCCAGGAGTGAAAGAGTACATTCAAAATGGCGGTTTTCAAAGAGACGTGCCGATGTTGGAGGAAGTGGTGCTCATCAAAGGTGCTGCTCACTTCATTCAGCAGGAATGCAAGGATGAGATAAACAAGCACATATATGACTTCATCAAGAAGTTCTAAAACCAATGTTATTTTATTTGGTTTAGTTGGATCAATTATCTCATGGAACATAACACTTTCAAGTTGCTTCTGGTTTACACAATAAGTTGAATATTCCTTGCTCATAAGTCATGTATGTTGGAGTTAACCACTACTGCAAAAATTCACTCGCACACAAAGCAACTCAACAAGCAGTGTTGTTAGTGTCGTCGTCAGTGCACCTCTATCTAAGTCGATGGAGCTCTATCTAAGCTATTCTTAGACGACGCATTTAGACGCGGTTCATTGAACTTAATATTGCAACTGTGTGAAACGGTTCTTGGTGTTCATAAAATCAAGATTCACATTGTATTGGAAATTAGGATGATAGAATAATGATCCGTGACGGCCTTGATCTTTCAACAATTTGATGTTCATCTCATACAAGCTCTGTTTGACATGTTCGACAAAAAAGGTGTTGGCAAAGAAATCGAACTTTTCAGTTACTTTGTCATACAAGTTCACCTACTCCAATAACCCAAGCACGTTCTCTTCTTTGGATTCACCTATTGTAGGTTAGGTGTTTGTCAAATACATAATCTAATGTTAAAAAATAGTCTTTATTTTATTGTTTAAAAAATAAACAGCCGGCTAAGCAAGAACAATAAATTCAGATAAACAACAACTCATTGCAATAGACAAACTTTTTTAGAGAAATGGAGAAGATTACCCACAAATTTGTGAGTGTAAATGGTCTGAATATGCACGTAGCAGAAGTGGGTGAAGGCCCTTTAGTACTCCTCATCCATGGCTTCCCTGAACTCTGGTACTCATGGAGACACCAGATGCTCTTCTTAGCCGATCATGGCTATCGAGCAGTAGCCCCGGATCTTCGGGGCTACGGGGACACCACTGGAGTAGATGTGGGTGATCCCGACAAGTTCACGACCCTTGATGCTGTTGGTGATCTTGTTATGCTTGTTGATGAAATTGCAGCAGAGGAAGAGAAGGTGTTTGTGGTAGGGCATGATTTTGGAGCTCATTTTGCATGGAATTTGTGCTTGTTTAGGCCTGATAAGGTGAAAGCTTTGGTGAATTTGAGTGTTCCATATTTTCCAAGGGAGCCAGATATGAATGTGGCTGATATGTTGAGGGCTGCTAATGGTGATGATTACTATGTTTTGAGATTCCAGGTAACAGCTCTGTACACATATTGTCGAAATAGTCTTAGAAATTGGAGCGGGTTGTTATTTGGTCATTAAAATTTAAAATTTGTAAATTAGTTATCGAAATTAGACAAAAGTTGCGACTTAGTCCAAAAATTGGCAAAGGTATTGAAACTTAACCGTAATTGAACGATTGGCCGATTGTCTTCCCTTCTTGGGGACAATGTTCCATTAAGTTTCAACACCTCCATCTATATTTTAACTAAGTCGCACCCTTGGTTCAATTTTGGGGACTAATTTATAACTTTTGAACTTTCGAGAATGAAATGATTGAATATTTTTTAGAACCATTTGGACAATGTGTTCATTAGTATTATTTATATTGATATAAAAGAAGTAGTATTCAACTAACTTGAAATACAAACCATCTACATTAATTAATTACAAATATATAATGATAAAGTGAACGCTTATTCACATTTTGCTCCCTATAATATTATTTTCGTTTTAGATTGCCCCATGTACGATTAATCGTTTCAGATTGCCCCCTGGACCCCTTTCTTCTAATTTTAAAAGATAAAATAACTATGATTCCTCTGTCACTATTACAAAATACATGGGACAATATTAATGGATGGGTTGGCAATAGGCATAACAAAATCAATGGATGGGTTAATGAGCTTCATCATTTCAGTGGTAAGTATAAGTTGGTGATGGTTGGAGCCTCTAAATTGTTCAACAGAACCAAGTTATAAAAGGAGTTCGCAACCAGATTGTTGTGAAATCTACTAGAGTGATGCTTGATCATAATTCCACTTATTTAAATTACAAGATTAATCTCCTATAAGTCATTTGTTGACGTAATTTTTAGAAATACCACGTTAGAAGTTCTACTTTGTTTAAAAACTAACAATAACAATATTACTTTGTAATAGAGGTTTAAGAAGAAGGGGTGAAGATTAACGGGGGGTTGGGGTTGGTGGTGAGGGTGGCGAGGGGGTGTGTTGAAGAAGAAGGAGTTGGGGTTTAATTTTAATTATTTAAAATATGTTAATATTACCCCATATATTTTATAATAGTGACATGGGTACCATAGTCATTTTATCTTTTAAAACTGGAAGAAAGGGGTCTAGGGGGCAATCTGAAAACGATTAATAGTATATGGGAAATCTGAAACGAAACGATACTATAGGGGGCAAAATGTGAATAAGCCTAAAGTGAAAGGCATGCATGCACCTTTTTGTAATGTATAACAAAACTAAGGTCATTTCAATTGTTCATATACACATACATATTAATAAAAGCAAAAATTGTTGTAGAATAGCTATAGAATACTTAATTGATAAAATATATTTTCATTATAATTTAAAATCATGCATATTATATATGATATAAATATAAACTAGAAACGTGTGCCTATTAATATAAACTAGTTGGTAGGGCCAGGCAATTGACGAACAAAATATTATATTATTGACCTAAGCACTCATTATAATGACTTCACTTGTACCAACACCACTAGAGCATGTACATGAGCTCCCCTAAATTTTCCTCTATAATTCACTCTCAATTGTCACTTTTTTATTTTTGGGACTAGTTGCTCTTTAGCAGATCCCCTATTATTCACAACTAATTAAACCATAGTAATTATAACTAGAGAATAGGGAGAGTACAAATTTGAGGGTGAGTGAATAATTTATAGGGAGTCAAGCTATTTTAGGGGAGCTGAAAAAGTGTCAGTTTTAGTAAGTTAAACCCCTATTATAACTTATAGGGGAGCTGATGTACATGCTCTAAATCACAACTCGATCATATTGAGTGAAATCAAATTAAAAATGAAGGGTTTATGGATAAAAACATCTATTTACTATAAAACTGAAAGAAGATGAATATTGTAGTCAAATTTGATTCTTATTTTTATATTTTACCATAAGTCAATTAAGACATGATACATTTTGAACGTATTTCTTGATATTGATTGTGATGTACGTAGGAACGTGGTGATATTGAGGCTGAGCTAGCAGAGATCGATATCAAAACCGTCGTAAAAGCATTTTTCAACTCATTCACTCCAGGAACGTTGTATCTTCCCAAAGGTAAAGGATTTGGTAGTTCACCAGTTGGGTTGCCACCATGGTTATCAGTGGCGGATGTCGACTATTTCGCTACCAAATTCGAGAAGACTGGCTTCACTGGAGGGGTTAATTACTACCGTGCTATTGCCAAGTTAGTTATCTTTCAAACTAAGTCAAAACTTATTAACTACTTGTCATATAGTCTGTTACAAACTCAATCTGCCACCCCGAGCATAGCTCAACCGGTGAAGAAAGAGAGTGCTAAGTCTAGCAGCCTTGTCTCTTCGTGTACTGCACAACAGCACAAGGACACTTCTACAAACTCAATCTTCTATTAATAACTATGGTTTTATTCATAAATCATATATCCCCAACTAGTTTATAAATGATTAATATTACTTGTTTAGGTTGTATTTTATTAACATTTCAACTAATGTAATATAAACAAACTGTATAATTAAAAAATGATTCTTGTTTTCTAAAAAAGTGCTTGAATAGCGCCCAGAAAAACGTCATCTATTTGTTAACATAGATAGTCGTCCTATGAAGTAACCTTAGACGGTGTAGAAGATGCTTCCCACAAGTGTCATCTAAGCTCTTTATTTAGATGATGCCTCTTATTATGACGTTTTTTCGCACCGCCCAAATGTCTTTTTTAATTCCATTGAAGTGTTTTTTTTGTAGCAGTGCATGGATTCTCAAGAATATTAAGTTTGTTCTTCATATGTTTTTATTTGAATGTTTGAGTATCAGTCTTCTAAATGAATTAAAAACAGATTGGTGCTAATATCTTCTTGAATACTTAATTACTGAAAGCGATTTAAAAAATTGTAGATCATGGGAGCTCACGGCGCCTTGGACTAGGGCGAAAGTTAATGTTCCAGCTAAGTTTATATTGGGGGATATGGATCTCGTTTATCACATGCCAGGAGTGAAAGAGTACATTGAAAATGGCGGATTTCAAAGAGACGTGCCGATGTTGGAGGAAATAGTACTCATCAAAGGTGCCGCTCACTTCATTCAGCAGGAATGCAAGGATGAGATAAACAAGCACATCTATGACTTCATCAAGAAGTTCTAATAAAACCGATCTTATTTTATTTGGTTTAGTTGGATCAATTATCTCATGGAACATAACACTTTCAAGTTGTTTCTGGTTTACACAATAAGTTGAATATTCCTTGCTCATGAGTCATGTATGCTGGAGTTAACCACTACTACAAAAATTCACTCGCACACAAAGCAACGCAACAAGCAGTGTCGTTAGTGTCGTCGTCAGTGCACCTCTATCTAAGTCGATGTAGCTCTATCTAAGCTATTCTTATACTACGCATTTATACAGCGGTTCATTGATCTTAATATTGCAACTGTGACGAACGGTTCTTGGTGATCATAAATTCAAGATTCACATTGTATTGGAAATTAGGATGATAGAATGATCCGTGACGGCCTTGATCTTTCAACAATTTGATGTTCATCTCATATGTTATTTTCCATGATCCGATCAAAATACAGGATTAAAATGTTACATGGTAGTCATTCGCGTTGACTAACCGTTTGTTTCACGTTTTTTTGGATTAAAAGTTGACATAAAGTATATTTTGTAAATATAAATGATTGACTAGAACATTACAAAAGATAAGTGCTCGATTGATGACATTGTGCTAGCTTTGTAATAAATGTATAAATCTTGCATTTTCCCTGTATTCGGCATCAAGTGACCAAATAAATTGGGACGATAGAATTAGACATCCTTTGATAGTTACAATGTTGGTTCTTGTTAATCTCTTCGAGGCTAATATACGGGACCTCAACATCACCTCTCCTTGAAGTCATAATGGTTCCGGCTAGTGGTGCCACCCTCGGCCTGCTCGTGGTTCTGTAGAACGTAGTCGACGCCCATACTCTGCTCTCAGTGATATAAACCGGTCTGAAAATCGATCCTGGAACAAGTGCAAGAGAAGACTGTGTGTTCTTACAATTTTTGTCATCAAGAAGTGGTTTACACTTCCGTTTGATGAAATGTAGAGCATTTCTCCACCACAGTTTCTTGTTCTTCTTAATCTTCGTTGACGAATCATGTCTCGAAAAGGGCATTGGGAGCTTGAAATGTACCAAGTCTTTTAATCTTGATGTTCGTCTTTCGATTTTCCTTGCTTCTCCCAAAACCTTGCAATACGAAAACACATTAATGAATGAAAAATGGAGGAATAACGAAGTGTCGAGGTTATAAATGTACCCGAAAATAGTCGAGTTGAGGGTCGAAGCTATGATCAGTGAAGTGTTGAGGTTGATAAGTAGTGAAAATGGGAAGCTTGCTTGACATTTTGTTTGATGAATTTCATAATTTTGGCTTCTGGAAACTCAAAACGGAAGTCTTATTATAGTAAAAGAGAGGAGCGTATTTTTGTGGGGTCTCCATCAAGGAATTGACAAGGGAGGAAGTGGGAATTATGGCCGTTACATGTGAAGTCAACATAATTGCAGGGGTGATACGTTTTTTCTAAGCTTAACTTCAGTCTGCTAGTAAATTTTGACGATCGGGTCATTTTGCCTCCGAAGTTTTAAAATCGATCTCTCTCGCGAATTACCTCAACTTGTTTTTCGTCATGTCCCTGAACTTTGATGAGCTGGTCAGTTTGCCTTCCATAATTTTAAAATTGATCGATTTGTGCCCCGCACTAGCTGAAAAGTTAACGGACTCCTTAAAACGACAAGTTCGAATTGATCCCTATCTATCTTTTTTTTCAATTATATCTAGTAACTCTAGCTTTTTTTATGAATGAAAACGCTGAAATACATGGTAAATTCATATCCATTATGTTCTTTTTTTTATTTATCTTTCGGACTATTTGTGCTTTGATTTAAGGACAATAAAAATTATTTAAAAATATATTGAAAATATAAAAGACTAATTATTTAAAACTATACCGCTTTTGGCCGATTGATAATTAAACAAAAAGAAACAATCAAAAAATACAAATATAAAAGTATAATATTTTTATGCTTAAAGATATAGAGTATTGAGCAAATGGTTTCATCGATCACTCACGTTTGTTAAAAAGCACTAGTCGATCACCCTAGTATGACTTTGTATACTTTCGATCACTCATGTTAGGCATTATGTATACTTTTGGTCACTCACACATTTTTGTGGTACAACTCTTGATTTTTTGAAATTTTTAACATTTTGGTAAGGATATTTTAGTCATTCTCTCAAAATTTTGTCATGGAAATGTAGAGTGCAATGGAAGTTAATGAAAGCTAGTTGATGTAAGTTAAAAAATTATGGGAAAATGACTAAAATATCCTTATAAAAATGTTAAAAATTTCGATAAATTAAGAGTTGTACAAAAAAACGTGTGAGTGACCAAAGTACACATAATACCCAACATGAGTGATCGAAAGTATATAAAGTCATACTAGGTAATCAATTAGCGTTTTTTAACAAACGTGAGTGATCGATGAAGCCATTTACTCTAGAGTATTATGGAACAAAAAATTAATACAATAAAGTCGCTCTTTTATTTTTTTTTTTGATAGTTGTATTTATGCAATAGAGTAGTACAAAATATAATATTCGAGAAATATCTAGGGCATACACACATTGTTGCCCGAGATATCTCGATAAGATACATAAGACAAACTATTTCCTAACCCAAGTCTCGCAAAAGTTCCCGAAGGAATTACAAAATGAGACCTGAATGGTGGGATACGAGTAAGTAAAGACTTAAAGGTAATAATATCCGTCGGGAGCAGGACTAAATTATGCTTCGCCGATATATACTGCTCCCAAAATTGTTTCCATTCTTGTCGTTGTTGTATCCGGTGTATGCAGCTAGCAAGAACCTGTGAGGTAGAAAGATCAAACACAATATAAAACGAGGAAAGGGAGAGTGGGTTCAAAAGAATTAAGATGGAGAATAAGGCTTCTATCACTTGTGTTTGTGATGGTACAGTTGAGGGTGTATGCGGACATGAGAGATGGGGGATTGTGTAGTGGTGTAATATATCAGTTGTATGGTTATGGTAGCCCACAATTGTGATAGTGGAGTCTTTAAGGTAATCTATATAAATATAGAAAGTGTATATTGTTGTGTTTAGAGGTATTAGTGTGTTATGATTGAGTATAAGTTTAGTGTGTGTTGTGATTGTGGCTTGATGGGGATATAGGTTTGTCTTCGGGAATACTTTATGATAGCATTGTGTGTAGGTCCAAGTCTGAAGTAGAGTATTACGTTGCTTAATAATATGTGATATATTGAAAGGAGATTTTTGGTAGAGAATTTTGTTTCTTGCCAACCATATTGTCCAAATGGTGCTGTAGAGAAAACGTTGATGATTAAACGCAGATGATCTATGCTTGGAGGAGAATTGTAAGCTATGACATAAAATTTTGTAGAGATTATTGGTTGGGGAATGGAAGTGATAGGAACGGTAATGATACCATAAAAGCGTAAGTTTTGGACATGAGCGGAAGAGATGGTCAACCATCTCTTGGTCACATCCACAAAAAACACATTTTGTAAGAAAAGATTTTTTAGTTTTGGATTTTAGATTAGGGAGCGTTGGTAATCTATTATAGAGTAATTTCCAGAGAAAAAGTTTGATTTTTTGTGGAATTCGGAGTTTCCATAAATGTTTCCAGATATGTTTGGGTAGTTTGTTGAAGTTAGGTGGTGGAGTGGCAGTATGATTTTTTTGAAAGAGGTAAGTATAGATGTTTTTGGTGGTGATATCTTTGATTTTGTTGTTTGGTTTCCAGAGAAGGAGGTCATTATGTAGGTTGGGCTGGATTGTTAATATAATAGATACTAAATTTTGTGGAAATAAATTCTGGACTAAGGGGATATTCCAAAAGGTGCTATTAGGTAGGAGTAAATCACTCAACAGTATAGGGTGAGAATTACTAGATTTAAATGAGGTGAGGTTTGTGGTATGGGAAGTTGGTAACCAATGGTCTTTCCATATATTAATGTCTCTGCAATTGTTGGGTATATAATATGTGGAATGTGTAAGTTGCATTATTCCTTGTCGAAGACTCTTCCATGTATAGGTTTGGTTGCTTTTACTAGGGGCATGGAGGAAGGTGGTAAAGGGGTAATATTTGTATTTTAAGGCGATAGTTGTGGGATTTTGTGTATTTTGAAGTAACAGCCAAGCTGTTTTGGCTAACAAAGAAAGATTAAAAAGTTGGAGGTTTTTAATGCCTAAGCCTCCAAGATGTGGGGGTGTTTGAAGAAAAGTCCAATTGATCCAATGAATATGGTTATGATTGTTATGACTCCATAAAAAATTAGCCAGTGTTTGGTCCAATTTGTGGAGGAAAGATTGAGGAATTTTGTAAACTGACATAGGATATACTAATGTACTTATAAGTACTGATTTGATTAAGATAAGTCGGCCCGCTTGGTTTAGAAACTTAACACTCCAAGAGTTGATTTTGTTGTTAATTTTATCGAGTAGGTTTTGAAATATTTGAGATTTGTTTGTTTCAATGTCTAATGAGATTCCTAAGTATTTACCAAATGTAGGAGCTTCTGAGAATGGTAAGGATGCTAGAGTTTTATCAATTTGTGATTGAGAGGTATGTGGGCTAAAGGTGATTTGTGATTTAGAGAAATTAATTTTCTGGCCAGATTCTTGACAATAGGATTCTAAAATGTCCTTGAAAGTCTTGACAGATTTAAGATTGAGTTTGATGAAAAAATAGCTATCATCAGCAAAGAGTAGGTGTGTGAATTTGGGCCCGTTTCTAGAAATGTTAATGCCTTGGAGGGATTTATTACTTTGGGCATGGTTTAGTGAAGCCGAAAGAGCCTCTGTACAAATGGAGAATAGGATTGGGGACAATGGATCTCCTTGTCGGAGACCACATGATGGTGTAAAAGGTTTAGTTACTGTGCCGTTAAGTAATACGGAGTATTGTACTGTGGATATACAGATGTAAATCAGGTTAATCCAATGTGTTGGAAAATTTAGCTGTTGAAGTGTATGTAATAAAAAAGGCCAAGAGATACGGTCGAAAGCTTTACTCATATCAACTTTAATTGCAGCAAGACCGTATTTTTTAGATTTGGAAGTTCGGACAGTATGAGTGAGTTCTTGGGCAAGGATGATATGATGCTGGATGTTGCGTTGGTGAATAAATCCATTTTGATAAGGTGATAATAGATGTGTGAGAAATGGTTTTAGTCGGTTTACTAAAATTTTTGAGGCTATTTTATAAATAACATTGCAAAGACTTATGGGTCTATATTCAGAAATACTTTGCGGATTAGAGTTTTTGGGGATAAGTGTAATATAAGTATGGTTTAAAGACGTGGGAAACTTAAGGTTATTTAAGAAGTCGAGAGTCGTATCTATTAGATCTTTTTGAAGGATTTCCCAATTAGATTGGTAAAAACCTGCATTAAAGCCGTCAGGGCCGGGAGATTTTGAAGGTTGCATTTGAAATAAGGATGTTTTAACTTCTTCACCAGTGAAAGGTTTAGCTAATATATTAAATTGTGATTCTGAGAGTCTGGATGTAATATTATTGATTGTAGGGTAATTAGGATTTGTGTAGGTTTGAGAAGGGTTATATAGGTCGAAGAAGAATTTACGACAATGAATTTGGATGTCGTTATGGGAAGTGATAAGATTATTATTATCATGTAGTTCAAGTATATTATTGTTACGTACCCTAGTGTTAACATAGGAATGGTAAAACTTTGTATTTTTATCACCATTGGCTATCCAGTTAAGAGAGGATCTTTGATGCCAAAAGAGTTCTTCACAATCTAAAAGACATTCTAATTGTTTTCTTAGGGAAAGCTCTTGATTACTGAAGTTGGGTCTGTTAGGGTGATTTTGATAGTATGTTAGAAGGGTTTGGATATTAGTAATTTGGTGATGGATGTTACCTATTCGAGTAAGGTTCCAAAGTTTGATATTAATTTTAAATTGTGAAAGCTTATAAATTAGGTTTTGGGCAGGGGTATTATGTATAATGTGGGAATTACAAGTATCTTGTAAAATTAACTTAAATTCTGGGAAAAGCATTAAAAAATTTTCTATTTTAAACGAACTATTACGTTTGAGGGGTATCGATTTGGTATGTAATATCAGAGGGCCATGGTCAGAAAGTTGTACAGGAAGTCCTAAGACATAACCACTAGGGAAGGTGTTATCCCATTCATAATTAGTAAAAGCTCGGTCTAATTTTTCATATATTAAAGTATTGTTTCTTTTACCTATCCAAGAGAAGGAAGAACCAGTATGTTTTAAAGGCGTTAGATTAAGCGTGTTTAAAAAGTTAAAAAGATAGTTAGCACCCTTAAGACAATTGTTTGGGCAAGGGTATTTATCAGATTGAAAAAGTATTTGATTAAAGTCACCGATTAAGATTAATGGGAGAGTTAAATAAGGTAACAGAATAAGCTCTAAGTGTGCCCAAGTTTGTTGACGAGATTCTAAGTGGGGATTACCATATATGCAACCAAAATACCAAGGCATAATCGATTCCGTATGTACTTCTAAGAGAATAAGGTTTTTATCTATGTAACAAATAGTATGCGCAATATTAGAAGCAAGGCCTATCCAAAGTCCTCCACTTTTGCCTAAGGAGTCTACACCATATGTAACAGGGAAGTTCAAAGTGAGAAGGAGCTTATCAATTTCGATTTTAGAGTGCATTGTTTCACATAAAAAGCAGATATCAAGTTTATGTAATCGATTAAAAGATTTAACTAACTTAACTGTCGAGGGTCCTAAACCTCGACAGTTCCAGCTTAGAAGATTAAGAGGGAACTTGGGGTTGTTGAGAGACAACCACCGAAGCCCATGTATTTAGATATGATATATTCATATGATACGAAAAATTGGGTAATATGATATGATTGCAAAAATAATGGTCACTATGAGAACAAGACAATTTAAAAGGCCTGTGATATATGTGTTCACCTTTTTTAGGCTGGAGTGCACCTAGTTCTGGTTGAAGCAAACGAGACCTTTTAGCAGGGCGTTGCAATTCCTCTATAGTCGATTCAACCGCGGTATTGAATTCAACACTTCGAAAATCTTCTGTAACCCTCTTTCTTTTCGTACCAATACTAGTAGGGCTTCTAAAGCTAATTATATTATCAAAGAAATCTCCTAATGGCCTCTGTTGAGTCCTATTACCCCTATAATTCTGAATGTTCGTTGAACTTCGATTTTGGTTTGACCTTAAGTGAATATTATCAATTATATTTTGCGCCCTAATAGATGAGTTCAATTCTAAATCTAAATTCTTTTCTTCTAAAGGGAAACTACTCTTTGTTCAAAACTATACCGGTTTTCAAGACCGGGGCTATCAACCACCTTCTTATGCAAATTCAATGCTAATTTTTTTTGTTGGAGATTTTCGAGTGCTCTTGAGTCTAACGTGGTCTCAGGATTAAAAGTTAATATATAACTGAAATTACTAGCCACAGGTAGTGTCTCCTGATCAATATTTTTTACAAGTTCAACATTTTTATTTTGAAAGCAGCTAACATCATCAATAATCTTAATCGTTGTTTTGGTGATTGAAGGACGAAATAGTAGTGTGGAATCAATTCTTAAGATTTTGCTAGAATTCTTAAGTTTGTAAGCAATTAATCTAGAAGTTTCAAGTGAGAGCTCACTAACCTTTTGGGAACAAGGTTGTGTGTGAAGTTTGACGGAAACAAACTCGCCACTCTTTGCGAAAAGGATCCGATGGGTACCCGTTACGGCAGATTGGTAATCCACTTCGAGCGCATCAGAACTTTTTTGATCGATTGGGCACTTGTTCTTCGTCATGATAGAGGCGACCTTATCTGCGGCGTTGCCGTTGCACCAGTCTTCGTCCGATTTATTGTCATCTCCATTATTATTGTCTCTTCGAATCACCATCTTGAGCTTTGGTTCCATTATTTTAGCTGCTGCTTCGTGGTGACGTGGGTCTTTGGAGGGAATAGAGTCGATTGCGCCGTTAAATTTTGATGACCGGGAGATGGTTGCCGGTATGCCATCTTGGGCGAGAGGAGGAGGAAGCCTATGAGCAGAGGGCTTCTCCGCTTGAGAGACCTTGAGATCAATTCTCTGTTTTTTATATGGCGGGACTGATCCCTCTGCGTATTTCTCCGTAGTTTGTTGCCGTCGGCGTTTTTTTATGGCGGCATAGGGTGTTGGTTTTGGAGATGGAGTTGAGGCGGCATAAGGTGTTGGAGTAAGGTTCTCCTCCACATCTTCCGAACGAGATCGCTTTCTTGTGGCGGAATGGAGTTGAGGCTCTGGTTTGAGATGAGTAAAGGAGCTTGGTGATGAGGGAGGCGGAAGGGGAATAGGGTTCTGAGGCGTGAGAATTGAGAGAGAAAAGTGAGATGCTTGCTTCATTTTTTTGGATAAAAAACATGGAATTAAGTCGCTCTTTTATTAGAAAACACAGACTCTCAACTCAAGTGCTTTGTCCTCCATCTTTACGTTAGCAGTAAGTCTACTTTTCATTTCTTGAGCACTAATTTTTACTATATATATAATTCATTTCTTGAGCACTAATTTTTACTATATATATATTATATATATATCTTCCACTATGCGAATTTGACATTTTCTATATCTTTAATTTTGATTGCTATCTTTGATTTCATCGTGGTTTGTTGCACATGTTTATAGTTTACTTGCACAAAAGGTGTTTGTTACATTGCCTCAATGAATCTGATTATTTGTTAGATGTGATTTGACAGGAATCATTAAATAAGCTAGTAATGTGATTTGATTAGTCTTGATCCAACGGTCCAGATATAAAGTTATGTTTTACTAACCCATCCATGTTAAGTTAGGTTGCAAGAAAAAACTCCACAGAAGGATATATAGTTTTAGGGGGTACTAAGCGTGATTTATCTTGGTTGATGTCTTCTAATTAGACCACAAGCATTCGTGTCGTGATATGTCTGAGTAATGTTGTTGGCAGTGATCTAAAACTCGTATTATTTCGTTAGTTTTTGATGATTGACTCTATTAATTGTAAATTCAAAAATGCTTTTTTATATTATGAATGCTATTTGATTGGAAACGAATATCAAATTTAGGACGGATGGAACTTTTTCGTGAATTGTGAAAATTATGAAATAGACAATAAATTTGAAACAAACTGCTGCATATTTATGTATGTGTTCAATAAATCTTCAAAAAGTCAGAGCCCAGAGGCAAGCTAGTAAGTCACCGTAAGTATTGCTGCATGCACTAGGTATATTAATTTGCATGGGGTTCTACACATATGCTTGTAGACTCGTTTTAGTATTTAATATCGACAATAGCCTAGTGGAAAAGGCTCTTACTATGATAGAATTCAGGCTCCTACGCTACAAGTGATTTAGTATTGCTATGGTCTTATAGTGGATCATTATGTGCCTGTGAGACTTTTATCAGCCTTTTACGTGTCTTTATTTGTGTATATGTCCGGGGAGACTTCTTTTATTATCTTATATGTTCATATGTGGAAGGTGTATTTTGGTTCTGATGCAGTGATATCCTTACTGGCTGTACGTGATTCTATTTCATTTTGTAATTACAGATAATTATGGCAGATTCTTATTGTGGGCTATTGGCTCATCTACTTAAGAAGAAATGATACATTCTCCATTTGATCGAAATATTATATGCATCCTCGCTATTTAACTAATTGGAAACTCATTCTTAACATATATGTACTGAATATTTAATTCTCCTGATGTCCATTCTCTATAGGAAGTTTGATCTTTCTGTTTTATAAAAGCTTCGTTTATTTGTTCTAGATATTACACTACTTCCTACTTCTGTTCTGTACCTGGATAACTAAGTGATTGGACATTTATCAACCATATTCTGACACTTTTTTTTTTGTAGTTTTGCACGCTGAATTTACTTTAGGATATCTGTGTTACTGGTTGTGATGCTACTAAGAACTTGTTTCCTAGCTGGAGCTAGAAGTGGTGGTACCCAAAGATATATCAGAACAATAACAACCAGTGAGATGAAAATCAATCCCCTTGGAGAGCACAACATTAGTGCAAGAGGTGTGGATAATGATAATTACTTTGCCATGATTCACCACATATCAAATATTGTTCGTCGTGATATCTATTTGGAAAGAACTCTCAATAAGATGCGTATCTCTAGTGTAGTGGATTCTCAGCTGGTTTATCGTGTCCTTCGAAGTTGCTCCAAAAATGGTGTGGAGTGTTTTCGGTTCTTCAACTGGGCCCGAACTAATCACCCCAACTATGATCCTACAACACTTGAATTTGAGGAACTTCTCAAGATTCTTGCTCACTCATGTAATTGGGAAACTATGTGGAAGGTTGTCCATGAGATGAAAGATCAAAACCTTCCCATCTCAACCGCAGTTGTTTCCTTTATTATTGAACACTATGGTAAGAAGGGTCTGATCAACCAAGCTGTTGAGCTTTTCAACCGGCTTAAAAATCTCAACTGTCCTCAAACAATTGAAACTTACAACTCCTTGCTCTTTTCACTATGTGAAGTCAAGAACTTTCAAGGGGCCTATTCTTTGATCCGAAGAATGATACGCAAAAATCTGACACCCAATAAAAGGACTTATTCTATTCTTGTCACTGCATGGTGCTCAGCA
This sequence comes from Echium plantagineum, assembly GCA_003412495.2. Lineage (NCBI taxonomy): Eukaryota > Viridiplantae > Streptophyta > Magnoliopsida > Boraginales > Boraginaceae > Echium > Echium plantagineum. The sequence continues at coordinate 37,581,821 of CM016561.1, read as the reverse complement.
GGGAAAATGAAAGAGGCTCAAGAATTCCTGGAGGAGATGAGCCGAAGAGGCTTTAATCCACCAGTTCGTGGAAGGGACCTTTTAGTTGATGGCCTCTTGAATGCGGGTTATCTTGAATCAGCTAAAGGACTAGTAAGGAAAATGACCAAGGAGGGATTTGTACCAGATGTTTGTACATTTAATTCTCTGGCAGAGGCAGTATGTAAAACTGGGGAGCTGGACTTCTGCATTGATCTCTTCAATGATGTGTGTAAATTAGGGTTTTGCCCAGATATTGAGACTTATAAAATCATCATAAATGCAGCTTCGAAAGGGGGAAGGGTCAGTGAGGCTCTTGAGATTCTTCATAGGTCCATTGAGGATGGTCATAGACCATTTCCTAGTTTATATGCTCCAATCTTGAAAACCCTTTGCAAGCAAGGGCAATTCGATGATTCTTTGAGTTTTTTCATAGATATGAAGATGAAGGGCCACCCACCAAACCGTCCTATTTATACAATGTTGATAAAGTTGTTTGTACGTGGAGGTAGATATGTTGAGGCTGCTAACTATCTAGTGGAGATGACTGAATTGAGTTTGGTGCCAACGTCCCAAAGTTTTGACATGGTGACTGATGGTCTGAAAAATTGCGGAAAGCATGATCTGGCAAAAAAGATTGAGCAGTTGGAAGTATCTCTTCGTGGCATTTGTTGAGGCTACTAACTATATAGTTGAGATGACTGAGTTGAGTTTCCTGCCAATGCCTCAAAGTTCTTCATGGTGACTGACTCTCTGTAAAATTATGGAACATATGACGTGGCCAAAAGAGCTGAGCAGTTGGAAGTCCGTCTCTCGCGAATGATGTACAAAGAGCAGATCTGTTCATATCTAAGTTGATGTTGTGTATGCTTGCATCATTTCAGGTTTCTGCTTGCATGCACTTATGCTCATAATTGATGATGCTACTAGTCTGTTATTACCTCTCCCCCCCCCCCCCCCACCAATATTTACCTACTTGATTAATCTTGCCAGATTGAGAAAGTTGTACATCCTGGTTACTTGCGTCAACTGTTGACTTCTTGCTATTGGAAGTGTATGTTTGTGAACGGAAGCTTCAAAACATGCCAATCAGCTGATATGCGCATTGCTATAGTGTCGAAAGCTTTCTACTTAAAGGAAACTGGATGCCAGCACCCCTTCATCCTGGTGGATTTAGGTACCTGTTACTCTCAAGTCTCTCCATCACAATTTCTGTGGGGGACCGTCTTTTTTAATTACTATGTCTATGTTTGGTTAATTAATGTTTACTAGACTACTTATCTTTCATAAATTTCATAATTAAAACAAACAATATGTTTCCGTTGTGAAAGGATAAAAGTTCTAGCAAAATAACAATATAATTCCGTTTAATCGGATAGCTCAATTAGTAAAAAACTAGAGTGCTAGGTTAGCAGCCTCGCCTGTTCACCCAACTTGGGTTCGACTCTGGCAAGGAGCGAACCTTGAGGCACATCCCGCAATTTACATCCTCCCTGTACTCCATGGTAAGGGTGCATAGGGGTCATTAGTGTCGGTTTCACCCTTAAAAATTATTGTCGAAATTAGGAATAATTGATTGGCACTTCATTTTTGTATAAGTAGGAAGATTTCCTACCTGTGGCAGCGAGCCTGAACTCTTTGCTTTTTTCTTTCATTGAAACATATATGAACGATCATTTGCTCACATTTCGTTGAAGTATGCTACATCTATAAATACAGGCTATAGACTCGAGATCCTTAAACTTCAAATGAGTTTCTCTCAGCCTTCTCTATGTTCGGCATAAAGTCATTTAAGCATTTATCTCAGCACTTGGAGATTTGGTTTAGTTGAAACTTCATCTAACCCCTCCTTGTTGGTCTCTCAACCATTGTGTTTTCTGTGCAGCAAACGTACGCCAACAGTTAGACTCCAAAGGTTCGATCTGAACAGGCCATCTTTCCACAAAGAACCTCTGTAAGTATCGGACTAATTGACTCCAACCATTATGTACAAAAGAACCTTTGTACATATTCAGTTATTATCACCATGGGAGAATGCGAAAGAGGCTAAACACTTCGGCTTCAGCCACAAGCCGACAATTGTGGCACAATACCGTGCATGATCAGTCACTATGTGTAATACTTGTTGAACGTTTTGCATCTCAATTGATGTAGTACGGTTGATATTCATATACGACGGTTTAAAATAGTTCTTGATCAAGAAAAGATTCATATACTATGAATGATCTTCGATTTTATGTACCCTTCTATTAAAATGAATCATATTCTTAGAAATGATGAAGGAGATGCTCTTTTTGCTTTTCGTTCGTCTTATGGAATTTTCAAAGCTCTTAAAGGCTGAGATTCATGTATTAAAGATTACTAGTCGCCGGGTGCACAGTCATTGCCTGTGCGAGTTAATATTTTGTATATAACAAATTTGTAAAAAATGAGAAATTTTAAGTGATATAGTTTCATATAGAGTTAAAACTAATCAGATATAAGGACAATTTTAAATTCATCTCATACAATTAAGGTATTTTTATCCTAAAAGTTTTTATGAAAACCTGTGCATAGAATTGGAATTGGGAGTTCGAAAGGGAAGGATGTGCATTCACCACAATGAAAATGAGGGGAGGGCGGAGGGGTTGTGCATTCACCACAGTGGAAAACTAAAAAAGAGAAAAGCTGAGGAGGTTGTGCACTAGAGAAAAGGTGAGGAGGTTGCGTAGAGAGTGCAAGTGAGAGTTAAGATTTTATGTTTTGGTCTGAGATATATAGTTGAAACTATAATTTAAATGATATATTATTATAAAAAGAGAAAATAAAAAGATGATTATATATAATTAATTCTTCTTTTTAAATGTTGGACAATTATTATTATTATATAAAATAAATATTTATTTATAAAAACATGTCTAAATAAATATATACATATATATAATAAAAAATAATATTGGATAATTATTAGGATTTTGTAATTTGGTCTAAGATATATAGTTTAAACTATAATTGAAATGATACATTGATATAAAAGGAGAAAATAAAAAGATGATTGCATATAATTAGATCTTTTTAAATATTGGACAATTACTATTATATAAAATAAATATTTATCTATAAAAATATGACTAAACATATGTCTAAATAAGTATATATATGATTAAAAATAGTATTGGATAATTGTTATTTTCTAAAATACTTTTTTTTTTTTTTTTTTCAGAAACCCAACTTTATTAATGAACAACCAAGAGAATACAAAGTTATTTACAAAGAATCTCAAGACTACACCCCCACCTAACACACAACAGCCAATTAGTCCTACTTGTAACGACCCGCCCCAGGTGGGCCCCCCTGAGGTTAGGCTCGATAACAAATCCGAAACCAGAGTCACCACTCGATGGATGACTCGATAAGTAAGACAGTTTTAAATAAATACCGTGGTTTAAATAAAAGGAAGTGAAAAATGTGAAAATGTCCATACTGAGTCAACGAGAGTAACGAAAATAGTTCCATCGGGGTGTAAGCTAAAACTCCACATAATACAAGAAGTAAAGAAAAGCGCAACATCCGATAACCCACGCAGGGGTAAAATAGTCAATAAACATACGTAAGAAAATGACTCGACTCCAAAGATGATGACTGAGGGAACTCCTAATGCCGTCCGTCTCTCACCGATGCAGATACTAACTCTGCCGATCTAGCCTGAAAAGATAAGTCCCCGAAGGGGTCAGCTCGACAGCTGGTGAATCCTTCTCACGCGTGGCTACCACCCCACATACGTGATGCGAAAGCAATGACATACATAATCATAATGAGAAACAGACAACGGTACAAATACATGAGTAAGCGCAATAATAACCACTATATCCACATAAATGCGTAACTATATGCATGGATCCGGACTTTCGTACTGTACAGCATTCTACCTAGCTCAACCTGCAGGGAGTACACATCATCTCATCCGCGGGGAGTACATTATCTCAACCCGCATACCATCATCACATCACAAATCATCATCACCCAACCATCATCACACACACCTACGGCCCATAACCAACCATGGCGACCGTTCAATCCTAGGTTGCCGGATCAAGACCACACACACAACACATATACGACCCGTAGGTCCACCCTAAACATCTCATGCTCAATGTTCAACAGTGATCATCATAATGCATCCATATGTACTATCACAACCACACAACACATACAAGAGTAATAACAACACGTGAGTAAGAACTCACCTCAAGCAAAGCACGCAAATAGAATCCCCGAGTCTCGAGCTGGAATCGCTCACACAGTAGGACCTATATAATATAGATATTCTAGATCAAATATTACTCCAAATACACCCCGTCCCACTCGTAATAGTTACATCACTAATTATTATACATATGCAAGGCCTTTTAGATTAATATAGGAAAAATGACGATTTTGCCCTTGGCCCCCACATGGTCAACCCTGAGACTATAATAATTATAAGTCATATTCATCGTACCCCTTACGCCCATTATTATATATTATCTTAACTATCCAATCGTTAACAGTTAAATCACTAGCGAACTGGTCAGCGGTCAACTCCAAGTCAAAGTCAACTATGGTCAAGGTCAAACTTAAGTCAATTCAATGTCAATCCCAAAAATAACTCTTAATTCCAATTCAAGTCAAGTCCAAGTCAACATCTTAAGTCTTAGTCCAATTCATGATTAATCGCCCCAACACTTATTCTAATTGTATTAAAGCCCCAATTATACAACATAATTACAATCAAGTCCCCAACACTTATTCTAATTCTCAATTCATGTCTCCAATATTCGTTTTGGCCTATTTTCATAATCTTGATGCCCAATTAATCATTAAATCACCATTTCATACTCCAATTACTCCAATTAAACACTTATTCCATTAAAGTCAACCCTAACTCTCAAGTCAACAAGTCAACTCATCAATCAAACCCCAATTAGATGTACAATCCCAATTTATATGATAATTACATGTTAATTAACAACATAATGCTCCAAAAACGCAACCAAACACACCCTTAAATTGACCAAATTCGAAACCCAATTTTTTCCCCAAAAATTGCCCAAATCATCAACAATTTAAGCCAAAATTCGTGAGTTTTAGGGTATAATTCGAAGCTTAAACATGTTTTAACATCATCTAGCATCAACCCAACACCAAAATCGGTCCAAAAATCACCCAAAAACCCGCGACTTTTTGCCCCAAAAATAGGTACGAAGGAAGACGCGTGGGAAGGATGGAGCTTGGTTCGGTTTCGACTTTGCTGAATTTTTCCGGCCGAAATGGTGGTCACGTTTTTGGTGATGGAGAAAAGGTGTGTGTGTGTGTGTTTGTGGAGATGGAGGAAGGAGAAAGTGATTTTAGGTTTATTTCTATTTTTGGCCCTTCTATAAAGGGAAAGTTCAACCATAGGCCCACTTATTAAAATGAACCTCCAAGACCCAAATCAACTAGCTCGCTAAGACAATTAGACGGACCCTTAACCATTCCCGAGCAATATAACGAGTTACGAAATAATGTAATTTAATTATTATATTTTATTTAATTAATTTAGGGCGTAATATTACACTACTCCTCTTTATGCCACACCAACCATTCACACACTCTCTGATACTACTCAAACACTTTGTTGCTATAACTCCAGCTTCTTTGGATTCTTCTTCAAAAATCAACTTGTTCCTAGCTTGCCAGACATGATAGATAGCAGCTGAGAAACAAAGTCTCCTGAGTCTACTCTTAAAAGACTTCCCAGTCCCTTGATTCAGCACCCAATGGAGCTCTTCATTCCAACCTGTCGGATTGTGATACTCCCCCAAATACATCAACACTTTCCTCCATACCGCTGCTGCATAAGGACAATAAAAAAAATAGATGTTGTTCAGTTTCTACTTGTGTTTTGCACAACTCACACATATCCTCCTGAACCACACTCCATTTGCACAGCTTGACCTTTGTGGATAACCTTTGCTGACAAACCAACCAACAAATAAAACCAAATTTAGGAACCTGTCCTTTAAACCAAACCACCTTTCTCCATGGAACTTGCTCACCCTGCCCTTTCAGCTGATTCCAAACCCTCTTACTAGAGTGACCTCTGTTGCCAAACCAGATCAGAATATCTTGCCCTCCATCACACACAGGGAAATTTTCAACAAAATCCTTTAGTTCATTATTGTAGCAAAACCTGCCAGCTTCACACAGCCTTCCTCTAACAACCGCCACAGTATCATGTTCCTCAATCCTCAGTCTCTGAATGGTTCTGGCAGATAGAAATGTTATTGGTGCCCCTCTCGGATGCCAAGCATCATATAAGCAATTTGTGCTTTCTCCATTCTGGACCATCCTCTTAATAAAAGGTTGAATGACATCCCTCAGTTTCAATAGCTTAACCCATAACCAAGAGTCAGTGCTTTTACATCTAACTCCCCACAGACATTTCCCTTTCAACCTATAGAAATTAATCCATTTCACCCATAAAGTCTCTTTACTGCTGCAAACATTCCAAAGGTGACCTGCCATACAAGCTCTATTCCATATAAGAATGTCCTTTAACCCCAGGCCCCCCTCATTCTTGTCTCGAGTGACTTTAGACCATGCTACTTTAGGCACAAACCTTCCATTCTCCTTACCTCTCCAGAGAAATGTCTTCACGAGTTTCTCAATGCTTCTGACAACTTGTTTGGGCAAGAACACCACCTGACACCAGTAGTTATAAATGCCAAAGATCACAGCCTGAATAATCACAAGTCTGCCAGCAAAACTTATATGCTTACTACTGAAACTGCTGATTCTACTCTTTATCTTATCCACCATGATCCTACAGTCTCCAATTCCAATCTGTTTGGTTGTTAAAGGAATGCCAAGATATTTTACTGGTAGTTTAGCAACAGGAATTCCCAAGATTTCACACAACCTCTCAGCTTCAGCATCTGACACTCCAGCAAAAAAACTAGAACTCTTCTGGAGATTAGGTTGCAACCCAGAAACTCTTCCAAATCTATTGAGAACATCCCTGATAATCTTCATATTCTGAGTATCAGCATGACTGAGAATGAATAAGTCATCTGCAAAACTTACATTTACAAGCTGAATGGCCTGACATTTAGGATGATATTTGAGAGCTCTCTCTCCTTGAAGCATCCTAGTAAAACATTCCATGACAATAATAAAGAGGTATGGTGATAGTGGATCACCCTGCCTGAGCCCTCTAGTGCTTTTGAAGTGTCCTTGAAGGCTGCCATTCACAGAAACAGAAAACCAGGCTGAGCACACACAGGCTTTGATCCAATTCACAAACAAACTGGGAAAGTTCATTTTCTGCATAGTGGCCCATAAAAACTCCCATTCTACTGTATCATAGGCCTTCATTATGTCCACCTTAAGAGCACATCTAGGCTTCCCTCCTTTTTTCTGATACCCACGGACAAGTTCTTGCATTAGCAAGATGCCATCATATATGCTCCTTCCAGGAACATATGCAGTTTGCTGCATGCCCACCACATCTCCTAAAACCAACTTCAATCTTCCTGCCAAAATAGTTGAGATACACTTATAGACAGTATTGCAACAAGCAATAGGTCTAAACTCCCTCATATCTTGAGGACAAGGTACTTTAGGAATTAATGAAATTGTAGTGCAATTCACGAATTTTGGCATCCTCCCTGTTGCAAAAAACATTTTTATTGCTCCCACAACATCATTTTTAATGATATTCCAGGAATCCTTGAAGAATTCTACAGATAGACCATCAGGACCAGGAGCCTTATTCATTTTCTAAAATACTTATTTATATATACATCAAAATATGATTAAGCATATATGATATATAGTGATAAAATTATTTCTCAAGCTTCTGAAGGGTTGTATTTGAAGGGTTGTTTGTCTGTTTAAAATTAATCATTAATTCTATATAATGAACTTTGAGCTTCAAAATTTAAACATTATGATTTGGTATAAGGATGTGAATATGTTATGAAAGGTTAATTTAAAATTTTAGTTGAAACATAGTAAATTTTGGGTTTCAAAATTGCAACTCTTGAAAATGATATAGATATTAGAAAGGGTTAGTTGAAACATTGTGATCCTTCGACAGCCAATCAGCAATTGCCAAGTGGGTAGCCTCATTGAACATTTAGACTTCACCAAAGACCCCCTTCTCACATTATGGTGTAGAATAGATAATAGGTTCGAAATCACTGAAGGGACGCATTTGGAAGAATTATGAAGCCATAAATAATCATTAAGTATAGAATGGTAGCTATTACGCTATTAGGTGATAGAAATCATTTACTCTAATTATCTAGAAGTAATTAATAAAGAAAGTAATAGAAAGAAAGGACAAAAAATCAACATATTCCAAATTAATTTGTTGGGATTGGTTATTCTCCGTTTAGTATGAAATAATTTTTTTTTTCAAAAAATAATTTTAAATGTTTAAAATATTATTGTATTTTTAACCTAAAATTCGAACAACTCTTCTTGTAAATTTTGTTTGATGTTGATGAACTTACTATGTTCATAGTGCTTCATTAAAAGTAGTTTACATATGTAGAGCTTTGGGAATGTGTGTCAAATTTTGATTATAAATTACTTTTTATTTATTCGTCCGAAAAATATAAAATTGATATCATTAGATATGTTTTTCAAAATATTTTCATAATATTATCTTATTGCAAAATTCCACAATGTATATGTAAAATAATTGATGATCAAAGTAATATTTCGATAATCGTGAAGACAATTAAAGTGGAATAGAGGGAGTATGTGATTCTCCTCCATCCTCCTCGAAAAATTTATGGGAATTAAAGGCAATGAAGATGAAATAATGATAATAAATTCACTTATATAGAAATCAATTTAGTTCCCAAACATAATAAAATGATAAATTCCCTCCATTCCTCCTATTCTCCGTGAGATTTTCATGCACTTCTCTACAGGTTTGAGGCACCCATTATGTGCATTTTCATTCCGATTATGCGACATTGCGACTTAGGGTGGTATCCAAAAAAATATATTTCATGTGACGGTCAAAGTGAAGCCGAAGCTATTTATTATAGAATCAGACTCCATTATTACATTAATTTCTATTGTCCTAGATACATCCATTCCGTCCTAATAGGTAGGGTTGTTGTTGGTCCGGAAAAACCGAGATCGACCAGGTATTCAGTCCGAAATTTCCGGTCCGTTTATCCACCTGGTAAGATAAGTAGATAACGGTCCTGGAAAACGGGTAAAAACAAAAAACCGGTACCCGATAGATTATCCAATAACAAATCATATGTTAATTTTTAGATGTTATATTATTTATTTTAGTTTTTTCTTTACGGATTTTTGTATTGAATTTATTTTTTTGTCGGATATACTCGGAACCGGTCCAGACAGGTATCCACTCGATAAGTTATCGGATAGGTAGCGGTCCAAAAAATATACCCGATATAGTTATCGGTCCGAACCTGGTAGAACCGATAACTTAACGGTCTGATTCCTGGAAAAGTGGATATCCGAACTAAACCGGACTGATAACAGCATTACTAATAGACATTCCATAGAAGGACTTGGCCTTCACAAATTTGCAAGGATGAAGCTATTATTAAAAATTGAAAGGACTATGCATTTATATGAGATAGAAATAGCTCATTTTACTACTAAAAAGAAATGATTTGTTATACATACCATAGTAGCAAATAGTATTATTTTTAATCAGTGAAATAATTATTTTGCTTCGTAAGTCCAAGTCTAGTGTTTCATAAAACTTTATCAAAGATCAAGATAGTCATTTCCTTTTTTAAAAATATTATTTGGATATGAGTCAATCGAATAGCCTAGTGGAAAAGTCTCTTGCCGGTGAAAAGGTTCAGGTTTGAAACTCACCTCATCGCTAAGTCAAAAAAAAAAAAAACACTATTTGGGTATGTGTATAGTGGTTCCCAAAGAAGTACTACTATTTTGGTGTGTATAACAGTTGAGCCTTGGTGCTAAAGTGAAGGTGTTTTTGTGTCTACGAGCAGACAAGACTCACAAACTCTTCCAACCTATTACAAAAATTTGAAAGGAATGTCTTAAATTTTATCATTCAATTCGTTTTCCTCCTTCAATCGATCCCCATGGCACGGTACACACAATCTTGCTAAGATATCAAATTAATCTTTTTAATTGTTGTTTTGATTTCTAATAGATCTTATATATGTTTGATTAAGAATCTAATTGTCTTAATTTCATATTAATAGTCGTGTTTGTTATGTTATTGAACTCATTTATAAGCTCTAGTTTTGCAAATCCCCGATTGCATCACTGCCTTCTTATATGAGATTTGTTCTCGTGATCCCTCTCCCGAATAGATCTGAAAGTCGGGCCAATGCCTTTGAAGAAGCTCCCGCTTAAGCAGTTGTCGGGAGGTAGAGTGCCGGGGGGGGGGGTTAGGCCTTTGATAACAAGGAGGTTGTTTCGAGATTGACCTAATAGTGGAGGGCGAATACTATCTGTGGAGTACTTTGAAATTAGAAGTGTATGAAGTGTACTGATCCATTCCGACAAATTCCATTCAATATAAGAGTTGGAGGAAATAAAATATCTGAGTCTTTATGATTCCGAAAGAAGTAATTGTCGACATTAATTAATAGTATGTGTACCTTTATAATCAGCTTTTTTGCTTGGTCACTTCTGATATATTATTGTTGTTTCGGTTACACTTCAGACATCAGCTGTAACTTGGTATGTTTAGATGCATGCTAAGTTTAGTTGGTTGTGATTGCAATCCATTTTTATATGATTCATGCTTGAATTACCATAATTTTTAATTACACTGTTTCCTTTGATGGGGTGTTTGGAAAAGTTTTCCTACGGATGAAAGTTGTATACCTCTAATCAGTTCTATTAAGTTTGACGCAAGTTACCTCTATGACATGAAGATACCTAAATGTTGCAGGTTGTCTATTGAGTATGCCTTAAGCAGAAGATAAGTGTAATGCTACGTACAACGAATAAATAGAATGACAATGCTGTCCACGTTGCTCCTTCAATCAGCCAATACCATCACAGTTCAAGTTATATTCGCACTTGCTCTCACTGTTCTACTGTCTTTTCTCAAAATACCGGAAATATTTCTTTATGGTCTACTCAGTTATGTTCACCCAGATGATGTAGCAGCTCCAAGTAACTCGTCTAGTGGGCTTAAAGCAGCTATCCGCAGGCCAGGTACTTATGATGCTGATAAGCCAAGAAAGAAATCTAAAGAGAAGTTCGAATTCGATGAACAAAAAGCTCAGATCTTTAGGATTAAACTCAATGATAGCCATCTTAGAACCAGGAGATATTTTAAGGAGTTTAGTGGCGCATTTAATTCTACTATAACTGCTCTTTCTTGCTTATTGCTTCATAAGTTTCAACCTGTATCTAAAGATTTAGGGGTTTTGAGAAATGGGTCGGCTGTTCCTATTTTGTTGGGGTTGGTTTGTGTGTGTAGGATGACTCTTTTGGTTGGTAAGGTTTCATGGGAAGGGTCTGCCTCAAAGAGGAGTGAGAGGCAAACAGGTGTGCTTTTCGGAATAATCATGTTCATCGTGGGACTAAATATTCTTTTTGGGGTTGTTCCTACACGTATTGTTGATTTTGATCTGGACTCACTCGATGGGTTGGGAAAGCTTTTTATTGCTTTTTGTATGGGGTGCATCGCTGGATTCTTGTATGTTCCAGCATTGAGGAATGCGCGAGCCTTTTGGATTGGCACTGACCAGATACGTTGCAAATTGTCAATAATTTCAGGTGGATGGTTCTCAAGAATGCTTCTTTATGCTAATTTTGTGATAGTCTTGTTTACTTCATTACTTTGGGTTACTCCATTTTGTGAGCTACTTATCAACCACAATATTGATAGAACGAAGGGATCACACGTTCTCGTTAACAGTGGGCATGATTTAAAGTTGGCTGGAAACTTGGGGTTTTCAAGATCAGACTTCGACAAGTTCAGAGTTTGGTGTTTACTGGTTTCTGGGATCTTGCAGTTGGCGACTTTGCGACAAAATGTTCAAATGTTCTTGAATGAAGCTGTATTGTGCTGGTATCAAAGACTCCATGCGAGTAAGGTTCCTCAACTGGATTATAGCAGGGCAAAGGTTTTCCTACACAATCACAATTTATGCCTTGTAGTTCTACAGTTTTTTGGACCTGCAGCATTGATACTTCTCTTCCTCGGCTTGTCTCACACCAGGGATGACTTGCTCACCAATTTCCCTTTGGCGTGTAGTTTTTTGCCCTGCTCAGCTCTAACCAAAGAATTGGCATTGTACATGGCATGGTTTGTCGTGTTTGTCTGGGCTACTCTCACTTCAGTTGTTCTTGCTCTGTTTCGAAGGGGAATTCTTTATGTTTCTTGAGTGTGATCATATTTCTGCCTTGTTTTATCTAAGTCTTTCTTCCAGCTATCTGAGATGGTAATGATAAATTTGCACTGATATCCACCTGATTCTGCATCAATGGAGTACACAATTTTGGGCGACTACAATTTGATCGACACTGCTGATCTTTTTCCCTGAAGACATTACACATTTCCATAGTAACATCTTTCATTTACACAAAGCAAAATAGATCTAATGCTCTGCTTGACTGCATTGATGGAATTTCCTCCGAGTTTCAAAGTAGTTCCTGTACCACTGATTGTGAAGGCATTTTCTGTAAGAATAAATATGGAAACTGATAACGACGATTACATTGTATCTTTTGATATGCGTTTTATTATTACAGAAAAAATACCATTACACTACAATATTCGTAAAACAAAATGACATATAATGAGCTATAATGATGTACATCGAATTTCAAATCAATGTGATACATTATCAATATTAACTCATGAATGTTGATTTCTATGTGCAAGTCATTTTAAGAGATGTTCGACAGTAAAGTACATTCATAACAGATAAGATAAAACAATGCTTTTATAATATTATTGACCAAAATGTCACCCATGTCAAATACATTTAATTTTTTAACATCTTAGATTAAATTACATTTAAGAATTAAATATCAAAATAACTATGAAAGTTAAAAACAAATTCTTGTTACCACGCTTGTAAAGTTGTATTCAATTCGACCCCTCTGCTACTGATTAGGAGGGAGCCCGTATGGAGGTATTTCGATATATTTGTAGTTGTATTATTGCTATTCTTACATAAATGTTGCTACTATAATTGCTTTAGTCTCCAGAGAGCCTGAAGTTCTCAGAGTTTAGCCTTGCGCAATTCTAATTTAGCAATTGTACCGAGATGCACTTCGTCTGGACCATCAGCAATCCTTAGGGTTCTTGCAGTAGCCCATAGATGTGAGAGAACTGTATCGCCGGACACACCCGCAGCACCATGAACTTGCATTGCCATATCAAGAACCTTAAGTGCCATGTTAGGAGCAGCGACCTATTCATTGCACCGGCAAGGATAATTATTGGAGATAAGATCATTCATAGTGAACATTGAAACGAGGAGAAATTTTATTAAGTGAGCAGCGAGCAATGAAATAATACCTTAGCCATGGCTATGGTTCCGTAGGCCTTTTTTATTCCAAGTGTGTCAAGTTGGTCTGCAGCTTCAAGAACCAACAATCTGGTCTGCTCCAACTCGATTCGACACTGCAACATCCGGAGCCCATACCATTAGCATACATCAAGGACGAATGATAAAAAAATAAAAAGACAGAACGAACAACCTCCAACTTGAGGACTGCTAATGCCTCAATCGCATTAGCTCTTCTTCACATGTTGAATCATAAACATTAACTTTTTTTTTATCTAAGCTAGATGATAGTGATTGCCAAGCTCACCTTAGCAATATCAGAAAGGAATGAACCATGCTCTGCAATAAATTTTCCAAATGCCTTTCTTTGTAGAGCCCGCTGAGCAGCCATCTGCATACCTCGTTCAGCAGCACCTATCAGTCTCATGCAGTGGTGCAAGCGACCAGGACCTAATCTACCCTGCAAGAATAAATTGAAACAGAAACAACACATTAGGATATATCGATGTACTGACTATATAGTTATAGCTGATAATAAGTATTTAGGCAAGTACACGTTGCAAGGAAGGAACCTATCCCTATAATAATAATAGACTTCGAAACATGGTCACAGGAAACTCTCAGACAACTAAAGAATTCTTCCAAGATACACCCAATCCTGTATCAAATCACGGATTGTCCACAATTCAGGTGACTAAAAGTATGTAGAGTCGTACGTTAGAAATGTTAAAATAATTACATAATAGTAATGCAATTATGCATACATTATATCACTTTTTTTTATTATAAAATGCTTTTGAATAATTAAAAATATAAGAAACCAAATCAATAATTAGAGAATAACCAATATACCAAATTATCATAAATGGGTGAAAAAAAAAAACCATACATGAGTGAACCCCTAACCACTGAATTCATCAAAAAAGACAATTCAGTCCCGGGATCATCCCTCGACCCAGGTGAATAAGCTTTCAAGAACTATGAATCTCTTAGTGAACATATATTGGTTGAACAAAAAGAAGGTACATTGTATTTGTAGGACGATGACATAGAAGCAATTGTATGACTCGAGAACAATCATAATTAAATAAACCAGCAAAATACCATAAAGAGGGATCTTGAAAATATCAAACCTGGGCAATCTCAAATCCACGCCCCTCCCCCAGCAAAATATTCTTTGCTGAGACACACACATTCTCAAATGAAATTTCTGCATGCCCATGGGGAGCATCATCAAATCCAAAAACTGTGAGTGGCCTCTTTATGTTAACACCTGGAGTTTTGATGTCTACTAAAATCATGGACTGCTGCTTATGTTTAGGGGCAGTAAGGTCCGTTTTCCCCTGCATATCATTTGAAATGGTGTCTTTATCTTTTAAAGAGAGAGTAGAAGCCGACTTGCGGTATACCGGCAAAATCTAATAACAAAGCTTACCATGACTATAAGGACTTTGCATCTAGGATCCATGGCTCCACTTGTCCACCACTTCTTTCCATTTATGACATACGAATCCCCTTGTCTGCAGACATGGCCGCGAGAACACAAAATGTTATAAATTCTATAATTGAGAACCATGAACAAATGAAAACCATTTCATAGTCAAATTGAGCACTGTTAACTTTGGCTGGGGACAAATTTTTGGCAGGAGGATGGAGATCGGAGAGGAATGACCAGGAAGTGCAGGGCTTATCAAACAGGAGACTAACTGTCCTTTTTGTCCTCCATATTTTGGAATTCTAATGTTCACGCCAACCAGTTGAATTCTTAGTCACCCATAGAGTTAACCATTATTATTATTTTATCACTCATATTTGGATATTTAAAATAGCATGTCACAAGTGGAGATCTCATTTCATCCAATTATACAGATTGATGGGACTAAAAAGTAGTAAAACGAAGCCAGGACACACACCTTAGAATTGAACACTCAATATTGGTTGCATCAGAAGATGCAACTTGCGGTTCTGTCATTGCAAATCCAGACCTGATCTTTCCCTCAAGCAATGGCACCAACCATTCTTGAAGTTGTTCTTCATTTCCATATCTCAGTAAAACCTACGGATGACTTAAAGTTAGACAGTTGACATATAACTCAAAGATATGCAGACTGCAGAAAATAACTTATCAGGCTTTATGAAAGTGAGCAGCAACTAAAGAATCTAACAACCAGGATTTGTGTACATACTAACTACGGAACTTTAAAATGGTGGAGGAAGTTAACTATGGTTGGTGAAACACCAAGAATGTTCTTTGACCAGATTTAACTATGGTTGATGAAACATCGTGCATGTTCTTTGACCAGATTTTCCATTCTTGTCATTGCAAAGTTATACATAAAACAAAACACTTGAAACAAACTGAATTACTTTAACTTCACTTAAGTTTAAAGGTATAAATTGGCAATGTGCGGTCTACAATTTGAACACAACATCAACCCCCCCCCCCCCCCCCCCCCCGTCACGCCCCACCCCACTCCAAATAATAATAATATCACCAGTTACTAATACTTTTTACCTTCATAATTGAATGACCTCCTTTGTTCATATGGTTCTTGAATAATTAATGAATTACCTTCCTCAATTATTTAAATTTCTTTTCACTTTGCACTTCACTCTTTTAAGGCTTAATGACAGTGAGACATGAGGTTTTATATTTCCGTTTATCAATACATTTTATACTTTTCATCGTCAAATTTTGAAATTATAAAGCAATCATCAAAACAAATGTGGGTCCTCAGAATCCCAATCCTAGGACATGCGAGATTTAACAAAAAAACCACATTGCTAAGGTGTGGCTAACATGAACAAGGAAGTAGATATCTTTTCCACTTAATAACTGGTGTTCTGCGTGGTTTTTATATTTAAGCAAATCGGTTTGTTAAAACAGTAAAGAGACCATGATAAATTAAAGACTGAAACAGAGAACCACAAAAGCCATTACAAGTCTGCTTCTCCACAATGAACTACTTAGGAAGAAAGGCGAATTTTAGAATTAAATTCAAGAGACCTGCACTTACCTCCATATTTCCAGTGTCTGGAGCACCACAATTAAACACTTGAGGTGCCCAAACTGAGCGTCCCATGATTGCACAAAGATGACCATACTCCAGATTCGAGAGACCAGCACCTAGCAACCGATCAGATGTGTGTTCCAAGGAAGCATTAGTATTTGGACCAAAAAGTAGCTTCTTTGCCCGCGCAGCGCTATCCAGCTGCATATCAATTCATAAAGGAATAAACACCAATCAACCACAAACAGTATATTCCGCAGGGAGTCAACTTTATAGCAGAAGCTTTATTTGAGTTTGCAACTGACAAACAACCAAATATATAATGAAATATCCATACCGGTACCCATAAGTTCCATAACCCTTCATTTTTAGCCAGCTCCTTTAACCTTTCCTCCTCAGGGTGAATTTCCCAACGCATAGCAGATAAAGCCTGGTTGTAAAACTCTTTTTCCATAGGATATATGTGCTTCTCCATAAATCTAATCAATCGGTCTTCTAAATCTTGAACATTCTTACTTGGGACAAATTTTCCTACCCCCTTCTGTCTCTGGCCTTTTCCATGTTGTCTACGATCTTCAATAATTTTGTCTGAGAGAGCAACACCTAAAAATGTAAAAGAACGATGAAGACAAATTAATATAGGAGAAATTAAATGTTCATCTGCTATAAGAGGCCCATATATCACACTGAAAATGAGTACAAAATAGCAAACCCAACATTATCACTCTATTTCCTGTTAAAGAGCATTATGACAGTATTTTAATGAAATAAGCAGTAACATATGAGGACAGGACATGAACCAAGGAACAATCTTGAGGGGAGTAAGTTATAGTTCTTGTCACCTAAACATTTTAGCTAAGGCACCAACAACATTGATAAAGCACTGATATTGACCAGATAAACAGATGACCTAAAATAATGAAATGCTTACTAAACATTGTGACAAATAAGTCACTTAAACCAACTTAAAATTAATTAAGCAATTCTGACTCAACTGTTGGCAGCAAAATATAATTAAAAAATTAGGATGTACACTTATCATAATGATAGATAACTTGTGTAGTTGAATGAATGGTGAAGCCAAATACCTCCTACATGTGGGAATGTGTATGAGAAGTAAGGAGGACTGTTCAGAGATGTACAAACTAGTGCTACCTGATGGTGGACGGGAAGGTAGAACAGATTCACGTTCAATAAATGACCATGCAGTACTAACGAGACCATTAGCCTTATTTCCTGAAGTTCTAGCTCTTTCCCCTCCTGACGCATTCCCCTGGATGGTAGTAATGGGTGAAATATTAGTAAGATGCTTAATATACATTAATAAAAATTTAGTAGTAGGTAGAGTAATAAGAGACTAACCATGATCCATCTGGCATGAATTCCTGCATATATTGATGCAGCACGGAACAAAGAGAATGCCACGTAAAATTTCCATTGAGCAGCAGGCCATGGTTTTCCCTGAATTGCAATTATTTTTTCAGTAGAAATAATCTGAGTTTATTAAAAAGAAATGTCAAAATATGCAAATATGAAAGGGGATACAATTTAAAATAACAATTTAAAGAGAAATACAGACAGTGCTGACTGCTGAGTTTTAATTTCTAAATTCAAAGATAGCAACTTTTGATGGTTTCCATTAAGGAGACCAGTGGAAAAGTTTCTAAAGGCATTAGCATTCCACCAATGCAGGATGAAATGTG
This sequence comes from Echium plantagineum, assembly GCA_003412495.2. Lineage (NCBI taxonomy): Eukaryota > Viridiplantae > Streptophyta > Magnoliopsida > Boraginales > Boraginaceae > Echium > Echium plantagineum. Next base: position 37,563,581 of record CM016561.1, on the reverse strand, counting down.
AACTAAAATTTTCTACAGAACATTTTTAATGGACTTTACCGCCGCAGAACAGTAATGTGCGAGATATTCTGCAAGGGAAGGAATTCCTTCAGGCATGCTGGTAAGTTCAAAACCACCATTCTCCTCTAATTGACCAGGTGAATGATCAGCAACATAATGCTGCCAAGATATCAGTAGTGTAAGTGTCAGGAATGTGGTCTCAACTCACAACAAATTGACGAGAAAAGAGGAAAAGAGTCTTCTCAGTAAAATATGACTGAATTATGTTATGGAAAGTTGAACATGAAACAGAGAAAATTTCAAGCTTCATATTGATTTAAATACCAAGCAGCTAGTTGCAACATCACACATCTGATTTCCCAATGTGGATAGTTCCCAGTCAAGAACGCCAATCACTCTATCCTGCACCATTAATAATGATAATATATTTAAATTCCAAACCATGTTGATAATGTTTACTACAGCCTAGACAATGAATAGGAAAACATAGTCATATCAAGCAATACAAAAAAGTTCCAAGTACTGCACCTCAACGGGATGAAATACAACATTATCTATCCGAAAGTCACCATGAACTAGACCTGATGTAGCTCCAGAAGAATCTTCCTGAGGTATGCGATCCCGTAACCAGTCAACCAGTTGCAACATCTTTGGATTTCTGGGGGACTTGCCCACACCAGTAGAATCTACATACTGTTTGGCCCACCTCTCCACCTGAAGTATGAATATATATTTACAGTCAATCAGCTTTCACATTGATTTTAGAAAAACTTAACGATTTTCCCACTCCGTAACTGATAATGGCACACCACTTATAGTGTAGCATTAGATCCAAAATCTCTATTAAAATCAGGGTTCAAAAAGCAATAGCCTATAGAATTAGAAGCAACTGCCTCATTTAAATATAATTTTCCATGAGCAATATTTCTGACATGTAAGTATTTGGTGTGCGCTACATATGTATTATGAGTTTATGACATATCAGGGTTGAGTTCCAATTTCAAACAATATCAGTCCTTTTGAATAGCCCGAGCGGATAAATTATTGCCTCAAGAAGGTAGACAATTCATTGAAAAAACATCAAACTAAATTGGGACGGAGTATTAAATTCTAAGATTAGGACTTTTATATAATTTTATGTTTATAATTCTAAATACTCCTACAATAATTCTTAGATCTGCACTTTTTGGTTTTCTTTTTCTCATTTGGAAGGTTAAAAATGGTTTCTTACGATTATTGTATAGCAGTATTAGTTATAAATTATAGCAATAATAGTAGGAACTCCAGAGACATCAATATAATAATTCTAAAACGATATATTAAATTTCCTTTTTCCACAGGGCTAGTACATATGTCTAAAATCAGTGGTTTACTTCACACTTTTGGTTACCAAAATGTAGTTAGATGTGAGGGAATGTTGAATCAATGAAAAAAAGCTTCATAAATAAGGGCCATTACACATTATATATTAGATATTATTCCGTAAACCTTTCCTTGTCTTGGGAGGAATTCACAAACCTGTCTCTTGCAATAATTGTTTCGTCTTCCATAGCTACCCAGCCCAATGGCATCAACATCAGGAGAGTGAAGTATCGCCAAAGCCTTTGCAGTTGCATGATATAACACCTTTCTTTGCTCCGGTTCTACACCCTAGACAGAATGATGTACATTATTTCACCTACTTTTCCATGAGATAAAAATTCAAAAACCAAATGGTGTTACTGCCCAATAGATGAATATATAGGTTGGAACAGTGTCATACAGGGAGCTTTGGGTCAATAAATACACGCCCTTCTAGGTACTCCATGATATAGAATGGAGTTCCAATCACACTTGAATCAGAGCATAAACAAAAGACTTTTGGAACTGGCACCAGTGTATGAGTACCCAATGCATGAAGCACCTGCAAGCACCAAATGCGAACAATATGAAAAAAGAAGCCAAAAGCTGTAAATTGGCAGAGTTCAGAATAGCTCCCTATACAGTATAATCAATGAGTATGTTAGGCATAGCTCTTTTAGGAGCTTATAAGAATTCGTTGGTCCTGGTTCATTTTGTTTCACTAGAAAAATAGCTCAAAATGGCTTCTATTAATCTTTCTTGGGCATGAATTATTTGTAGTATATCATATAACTGCAAGGAATTAGCGAGAAGCTCGTGGATCAGTGAAATGTCTTCAACACTAGTACCAGCCCAAGTATAAAAATGATGCTAAACGAGACTACAGATTTGAAGTAAGCACATAGAAGTATGGGTAAATAATAGTTAAATCCCAAGAGTACCTAAGTAAAGAGGCTTTTACGTACAAAAGAGGCATTGGGATCCTTGAACATTGGGCCAACATGCTCTTCTTATATTTTTGTCATTTGGGTAGTACATTTAGTAATATACTTGTCATAAAGATTTTGAACTTGTAAGGGTATTGCAGAGACATAGTATTCTAGCAGTTTAGTTGATGTAATATCATATTACAAAGACATAGGAAAAACATTCAGTTTAGGTTCGCAAAACAGATGATCATGAGCAGTACCTGATATTCTCTCTCAACAGCATGTGCAGATTGAAGCAATTTTCCTGGAGGTTTCTTCCTCAGCACATATCGCTTTACGGAAGACCCAGAGCGGACTTCCATCAGATATGTAGGATTTGATTGACCATGCCCAAACTAATATAGAGAACGGAAGCAATCAGCAAACAAATGGAGTAGCTCAAAAACATTTAAGAATATCATGCATACTAAGTAAATGAAGAATTGTAAATAAAAGATCCTCGGTCCAATGCTTCAACTTGTTCTGTGATCAAATAAGATCAGTGTCAAAATTAGACAACAACTACATTAGTTTTTGAACATTGGTGGCTGGAAAAAGAGCAGATTATAGATTCAAGTAAAATTCGGTATTGGTTCCGACAAGCGAGCACAAATTCATCATCTAATAGTTCAATCAAGTAAAACATAAATCTTCAAGTAAAAACTAAATCTTCAAGTAAAACATTAATCTTCTGAAATCATTTTAAACAAATATTTTGAGTTTTACAGTCAATAGACTTATTAAAGTTCACTGCTCTGCATGCAATCTGGGGGAATCATATTCTCCATTTGCTTTCTTCCGAATAATTTCAAGCACTAATGATCTTACTTTCTTCTCGATTCTCTCAGCCATATTAGCCTCGACAGAATATTTTATCACCGCTGAGCTGCATTTCTAAACATGACTTGCCATCAGCGCTTCACCAGCAATATTACAGAGTCCAGACACATCGAGGCTCTCATCCTCTACAACCCCCTTTGATGTTGGGCCAACTCCATAGCTAAGGATGCTTCCAGCGACTACAACTAAGCTAACGAGTAGACTAACAAACATACTAAAGCACAGGCAATCATTTCCCAATTAACACGGATTACGAAACGTTTAAACTTAATTCCAAAACCATGAACTATAACATCTCTGTAAGTCTTCTTTTAACTACTGAACACATTCGATGATCTAGCATGCATATGAATGCATTAGTTAAACTCCTAAACAATAACATTCTCTCAATTCCTCCAAATAGGCTGCCGCCTGATCACGAAAACGAGGTCGAATTGTACACACCCTTATCCTTACCCGTGGCGACCCCTCCGTTTCCGAGTTGACTCAAGATGAATTGCAAGGACTATCTATTCAACTTACCATTTTTTTATGTTGTCTAAATCTTTTGATCAAATTCAAAGTTAACTAATTAAAATTTCGATAAAAAAAATTAGTAGACTATTTAACAACCCAGTTGAATTGAAATGGAGAGAGTAATTAATTGGGTTTAAGAACCTGAAAAAGATTGAAAGCAGAAGGCGGAGTGGGGAAGCCAACAACGTTATCAGAAGCAAAACGGAGAAGAGCGTCTGTGTCAAAGGATTGGGCCGGGTCGACCCGGATAAGAAGGTCCGATGTGTTGGTTGCCATGGATGATGGATACGTGCGAAATTGATAGCTACTTGTGATATATGTTGGAAAAACTTCAAGGTATCAGCAATGGATATTCAGCTGCTATGGGGCACTAAAGCCGATAAATATGATATTACATGTTTACCCCCGTCGATCCACTATACATAGTGATTTTTGAAGTGAAATTAACTCAACATCTCCGTTTACTACACTTTCAAAAGGTCATAATAGTCATTTCACTAATAAAATATTATTGTTTTGGTGTGTATAACGGATCACTCTTGCCATGTATGGCAGTATGGGGATGCTGACAAATCGGATAAAAAACCAAATAATAAAAGTGAGACGATCCATAAGTCCCTAAAAGACCACTCATTTTGGATTGGATGGAGTATCAAGCAATTAATCACTTGAGTCAATGTGAGGATAAATATTACTCCCTTCGTCCCTGAATGATTGGTACATTTTGACTTTAGATTGTCAAACTTTAAAAACTTTGATCAATAATTCTTATTAATCAATAAGAAATAATAGTCATACGATATCTTGTTAGATTCGTCTCAATATATATTTTTGAACTACTAACTTTTTATAATTTTTCATATATAAAATAGTAGATATTTATGTTTAAAATCGTATTTTGTTGAATATGAAAAGTCAAAATATATTAATCATATAGGGACGGGGGAGTACAATGTAAAGACTTCATTAAGTGTGAGTTGGCAATGAAAGAGAAGATGAATTCCCTAATGATTAATATGATACATGAACTGGTGAAACTGCCCAATGAAAAGAAGGTATTGCAACATAAGGAGACCATTGTCGGAATGGTCCTCGTAATTGTGTGCAAGTTGTACTTTGGTCTTACTTAATGTCGATTTGCATGTTTAGTCCTCATAATTGGTACATTTGGTGCACTTTAGTCTCCAATCATTAAAAATAGACGGAAAATTGTACATTTGGACCGAAATTGAAGTTTTAGCATTAAGTCAAGGTTAAATCGTAAATTGGATATATTGTAGTCTTGTATAATTATTTTGGTGCACTTTAGTCCCCGTAATTATTTTTTGCTCCTATTTCCTTTCGATTTTTTTGATTTTTTTTTTTTGCTATTGTTTTCTCGATTTCTTTTGGATTTTTGTAGTTCTTTTTTCATTTTTTTTTCGATTCAAAATCGAAAAGAAAAGGAATAAAAAATAGAAAAAGGTCGAATAGTAATTTAAAAAAAAACCAGAGAAAAATAAAAAAAATAATTAAAAGAAATCGAAAAAAATCAAAAAAATCGAAAGGAATGGGGACAAAATTTATGACGGGGACTAAAGCGCACCAAAAAAATTATACAAGACTACAATGTATCCAATTTGCATTTTAACCTTGACTTAATACTAAAATTTCAATTTGGCCCAAAGTTATAATTTTCCGTCTATTTTTAACGGTTGGGGACTAACGTGTACCAAATGTACCAATTACAGGGACTAAGCATGTATAGAACAACTATTAAGTGGGACCAAAGTGCAACTTACACATAATTACTGGGACCATTCTGGCAATTATCTCTAGTATAAGTGAGTCTGCAGAATTATAGAAGAACATAATGGTAGCAAATGCTACGAGCATGACCGGTTGTCAAAGGGTTCCAACCAGAACGGAAAGGGACTATACTGAAATATTCTCACCAACTTATAATGATCAAAACTATAATGCCACTATTAGTTTGGGACAATTTTGCATCTTTAATAAATGGATATAAAAACGGTTTACATGGTAATTGGATGAAAGAGATTTATACGTGACAACCTCATGACTTCGAGGTCAAAAGGAAGAAAACCTGATATGTAAACTTCAGAAGAGTTTGTATGTCTTGAAAGAAGTTTTGAGGTAGTGGAGCATTAATAGCTAAAAACATTATTTCAGGACATACAAACTCTTTAGTAACATACATGGGCAACAGTGGATAATGAGCCCGGCTTCGGTGCATCAAGGTATTCTTGATGAACGTTCATCAATGTACCCATTTAAAGGCTTCACGTGAGTATTGTACCCACCTGAAACTTCATCATTGGTACAAGAAACAATATCAACATAACTTGTACCCAAATTTTTACTATAATAATGGTACCACAAGATCTTATCCAATAATTTGAACCCAAAATAAAAGTAGTAAATATATGTGTGATTTGCAAATTGACCCACAAATATATAGATAATTGTAGCGTGACCCTTAATTATATAGATAATTGCTACGTGGCCCTTAATTTATGAGATATTATGTCCAAACCCCCTTGATGAACCTGATACATGAAAGTATTGATGCACCCAATCTTTTCACGTGGACAATTATATCACTTGAAAGAAGCTTGATTTGAAAGAAACTTCATATGATTCTTTCATGCAAAGACCTTCTTATGTAAAAAACATATTGATAGTTAAAGTGCTATTTATCTAGTAAAGAATCTCGTATTTCATGCAAAAACCAAGTATTTACGAATAAGGTATGATTTCATAAAGTTTGTACTTGAGAAGAAAATCTTTGAACATAAGAAAATTCTAAGAGATCTTAGTCCAACAAATATGTTAACAAATGTGGGGAGCTACGAGAAACAGAAATTGTGTTCAACTTCTGTTAACCTCTAAGGTTGATAGATTGGAGTTAGCTGTTTTAGATGAAGTTTGAGGATAGTGACTTGAAATATGTCTCCAAGTAGGAGATCGTTGAGAATGAAGCATAATTTTGTAGCTTAGAAAATTGTTAGATCAGGACTTGTAGTGGGCCATACAAGTCCCGATGGATCACCCGATATGAACTCGCTGACTATTGCATGATAGGGGATGGGGGACGTATGATGAACTACATAACATGATCGATCGAAAAGTTTTCTGAAGGAGGAGATGCGGACTTGCATCGGCGACAACAAGGCCCAATCAAAGGTCCCGATGGTGCACTAAAGTTTAGGGTTTTCAGAAATGTTTTATGGAATTTAAGTGAGGTTACCTTTTCTAGTTAGGTTCAGTTCATTCTTATTAATATAATACTTGTATGTTTATGTATCACAAAAAAATAGAAAAAACATCATTGAACAATCTTATTCTTGTGAGGCTTAATGTTATTGAGAATTCTGTGCTATAAGGAATTACATAATTTATAAGTACAACTGGAGAGTTAGGGCTTTGTAACAATCCTTAATCGACAATAGTAACATGAAGTAGTCACTCACATTGGAAGCGAACCCCTGTGTATAAAAAATCTAGTGTCATTGTAATTCCGCAATATATATTCATCATTGCCATTGGGGTTCTTTGGTTATGCGAATTGTTTCGTTATTCAATTCTTAACATTATTGTGGACTATAGTCTTACTTAATGGGGGAGATTTTGGGTTAAATGACACCTTTCTGGCCTTCTAGACCCAAATTTAACTTAGAGCACACATTTTTTTTTAGCAAAATAGCACAAAATGGGGATAAAATGATTAATCTATCCCTTTACAAACTTAGAAATATTCAATTGTTTTTAGGATTTCTTAACAATATTTTGTTTTTGATTTTTTTCAATTTTTTTTATTTAAGTTCGTTTTTTTCAGATTTCTTTTCGACTTTTTTTCAATTTTTTTTGATTTCTTTTCAATTTTTTATTTCTTTTTTGATATTTTTCAATTTTTTCCTATTTCTTTTAGATTTTTTTCCTAGTAAAAAGGGTACGAGTTTGATGTTTGTTTTAGCTAAAACTTTTAATTTTGATAGTTATTTGTCAAAAAAGGTTGGTCTTCGTAGCTGTAGTACCCGGCCTAAAGTGGGTGATGTGATATGTTTGATATGATTTGATTGGTATTACTCATACCAAACATATATATGTTATCAAAATTGAACCTTTTGTAAAAAAACTATGAAAACCGAACCTTTTTGACAAACAACTATCAAAATTGAACTTTTTGCCTATAAACTACAAAAAAACAATTTTTTTACAAAACCGAAATTTTTAGTTAAAACAACTATCAAAATCAAATCCTTTTTAGTAAAAAGAATATAAAAAAGAAATCGAATTTTTTTTTTGAAAAAAGTGAAGAACAGTCGGAAAAAAATGAAAATAAAATCTTTAAAAAATTTAAATTTTCTAAGTGTATAAGGGGTAGATTACTCATTTCATTCCCCTTTTGTGCTATTCTGCTAAAAAAAGTAAATGTTACTCGAAGTTAAATTTGAGTCTAGAAGGGTGCTATACATATTTTAAAATTCAAACGCAATTCTTTCAGAGAGGCAACAATTTTTTTCTGATACGCATGAAACATGCATTTAGTTTGCATTTCGAAAGCTATTTCATGTGCTCGATAATATGTTAAAAACTGTTTGATTAACTATAATATGCTAAAAACGAACACATCAAACGTGTGTTAGTGAAGGATAAAATTAGCAGAAGGTCATTTTTTGAAAGGTGATGCCTTTGAAATAGGTTTTGGAGACTTAATTCCTCACTCGATCGACATTTTGTTTAGAGCATCAACGTCCAAACCCTAATATAACATACTAATCGAGCCAAAAGTGAAATAAAATTAAATGACATATGGTGACGAGCATTTATACAATACGTCATTGCAATACCACAATGATAAAATAGTGTGACATAGTCTCTTTATTCCTATAAACTTATTTCATACTATCTCAATTGATTTTAGCCAGAATTGACCTAGTCTCTTTATTCTTACCGTCTCTTGGTTGGAAAAAGAATTTTTTAGAATGTGAAAGGAAACGCTAAAGGGACCACCTCACTTGCATGCCCGGTTCATCAAGAATCGGTTATTCCCTAGTTCCTAGCAATGATTGTAAAAGTATTTGATTGAAGGTAGGAAAAGGTGTGGAATTTTCAAGGATAATATTAAAAATTTTGATAAGTTTAATTAGTTCGGATAATTAACCAATTCAGGAGTTATATTTGTGTGTTAACTAAGACCAAAACTAGCATATTCAAAATCTATTTTGTAATAGGGCTTCAAACCACTATGTTTATGATCCAGACTCTTTTATATTTTGGGAACAATATAAAGGAAAGGATATTTATCTTTTTTATAATTTTATTCTCTATCTATAAAAAAAAAAACTATTAAAAATTGTCATGATATTTAAAATTTTGAAAAATATGTTGATTCAATGAATCAGATTTAGTTAACACTTAACCTACAAAAATTGGCTCGGTGAGCTTGGATCTCAAGGTCATGAGTTCGATTCCCATGTCAACACTTTCTTGGTCGAGCCCCTTATACAAGGTTTGCCTAATATAATTTACCTGGCTGAAGTAGTTTGGAGACTATTACAGTAGCCAAAGATCTTCCCTCTGTGCACTCTACGAGCAGCGACGACATGTCATCCGTTCCAAAAAAAAAAAAGAGTCAAACAATAGGTAGGTACATTTCCACTAAACTAAAACCAAAGATATAACTAATTGAACTTGATTCCTTAAGTAACTTCTAGCCAATAATATATTTGATCAAGTTTAAATTTATATTTTCTATTAGAGCAATTTACTGAAATGGTCCCCGAAAGTGGGTTCACGTTGCCTTTTGGTCCCCGAAAGTACAAAAGTTATAAATCAGTCTACGATAGTGGCCAACGGTTGCAGATTGGTCCAAAATTTAACGGCGTTCTTAAATGTTAACGGCCCATGCGCCTCGTGAGTTACATGCGTTGTTAATAAGTTAGGACGGTAATAATAGAATTAGCTTAGGAGTGAACTACAATCGCCATTGGAGCGTTAAAATTAACGCTTTGATTAAATTTTGGACCAATCTGCAACCGTTGGCCAATATCGTGGACCGAGTTGCAACTTTTGTATTTTCGAGGACCAAAAGGCAACCTGAGCCCACTTTCGGGGACCATTTCAGCAATTTGCTCTTTTCTATTACCCTCATCTCGTGTATAATCAATAATCAATGACACAATGAAGGAGAATTAAGGTGAATTAAACCGAACAAGCTCGTTAAGTTTATCTAGAATCTTCTAGAATAACTCGATATCAGTATATGTGCTCGACCTTCTTGACTCATATTGTATCAATTGTATTAATTAATAATTATAATTGACCAGATGAGATAATTATCGTAATGGTTCTCGTAATTATGTGCAAGTTGTAATTTGGTTTCACTTAATGGTCGATCTGCAAGTTTAATCTCCATTGGTATAAGAAGTATGAGAATGAAGATTTCACTGACAAAGGGTCTACTTTTCTGTCTCTCTTTATGTGTGATGTGAACTAAGTTCTGGTTCCCAATTGTTAAAAATAGATGGAAAAATTATAACTTTGGGCCAAAATTGAAGTTTTAGCATTAAATTAAGGTTAAAATGCAAATTGGATACACTGTAGTCCTCGTAATTAATTTTTTCCTTGATTTAAAAGTTCCTTTTTTTCTATTGTTTTCTTGATTTCTTGTGGATTTTTTTCAATTTTTTTTCGATTCTTTTCGATTCCTTTTTTCTTTTCAGTTTATTTTCCTAGTAAAAATGGTTCGAATTTTCGGTTTCGTACTTTTTTGACAAAATGTTCGATTTGGATCATTGTTGAAAAAATGCTTGATTTTGGTAGTTGTTTCAAAATATGTCAAAAATCGAACATTTTTTTGTTAAAATAACTATCAAAATCGAATCTTTCTAGCAACAATGTTTGATTATTGACTTTTTTTGAAACAACTACCAAAATCAAAACTTTTTGCGAAACAACTACCAAAATCGAACATTTTTGCCAAAATAATTATCAAAACCGAACATTTTTGTCAAAAAAGTACGAGACCAAAAAATCGGATCATTTTTACTAGAAAAAAAATACAAAAAAGAATAGGAATTGAAATGAAATAAAAAAAATGAATAGGAATTAAAAAAAAAATCGTAAAGAAAACGAAAAAAAATCGGAAAAAATTAGTTACGGGGGACTAAAGTACACCAAAAAAATTATACAAGACTATATTGTATCCACTTTGCCTTTTAACCTTGACTTAATGCTAAAATTTTAATTTTGACCCAAGTTACAATTTCCCGTCTATTTTTAACGGTTGAAGACTAAAGTGCACAAAAAATATCAATTACGTGGACTAAACATGCAGACCGACCATTAAATGGGACCAAAGTGCAACATGCATACAATTACGAGATCATTCCAGCAATTATCTTTGCCAAAGTACAACAAAAAACGGTAAACAAGAGAGCTAGGACTTGAAGCCAAGCACTCTCTGAAAACTGAGTAAGGCTTCCCACTGAGCCAACTGTGAATCTTGTTGCGTAATGTGTATTATTCAATTTTATTCCACTAATTTGGGGTGATCGTGTGCACACAAGGACCGCCCCTGGATACGCCAGCGGTTATAAATATTATTATTTATTTATTTCAGCATGAGTAGTAGCTAAATTTATTATTAATGGGGTTGTAATTTAACATCGAACCTCATATTTTCTATCTGAATTTTTTTATCTTTTACGCACTAGTATTAATCATTGAACTTCATTTGATTTCAATTGTTTTAGAATTTGACTAGTTCTTTTATATGCCAATGCATGTGTCTTATGTTTAAGCCACCATCTCAACGGAAAGACATAATAGACCCCTTAATTTATTAATTAATAATTTGTTTCACGGGAGTGTGTAGAAAGTTAATCGGTTCCTAGTAGATTTTATTGCGCTTCAAGTTCCAAGATTGATTAATTCGCCTACACACATCATAGAGACACTACTACAGAAAAGGGCTTTAATAGCGCTTGTTTTAAGCTTGCATAACGTTTTTAAGCGCTATCTAAGCAACCGTTATTATAGTTATGGTAATGCTTTAAAAGAGCTATAGAAGTGTGTTGCTTCAATAACGCTTTCTCTTACATAACTCCTTTTATGAGCTATCTAAGCTACCGTTATTGTAGTTAAGATAACTCTTCCAAAGTGTTATTAAAGCAATACACTTCTATAGCATTTTTGTTGCATAACGCTTCGTATGCACTGTTCAACCATTGTCTTGCACTTTTCTTGAGTCCACGATTCGAACGGTGAATTGAATTAAGGAGAAATCGAATTTTAGTGCTAGGTAATTCCATGAATTGAAAAAGTTTGCAACGTTAGTGATATCTATACCTTGTAACTTTTAATATATAAGTTCTTCGTTCTCGTTCTCTTTATATTTTCAGTTTAGTATTTTTTAGTTCAACAGTTATCGAAATATTCATAAATCCAATTATTTGTTTATTTATTTTCTTGAAATAGTTAACTACCACTACAAGAAAAAGGGCATCAACCAGTGACGGACCTAGGGGGCAGGGGCATGTGCCCCCTCCTGGTTTACAAGAGTTGAGCTAGAGTTGATGGCAAAGTTATCATGTTTTCACATGATTTGGCTTGGTTCGATGTCCTCTTTGGTGTCTCTCTTTTTATTTTACTCTTCTTCTTCTACCATTTTGTCTTTTTATTTTTAAATTGTGCGCCTCCTACTTAATTATTTTAAATTTTGCGCTCCTTAAATTCCATGCTGGTTCCGTCCCTGGCATCAGGAAGGGAGAAATCCGTTGCATATTCTGGCGTTGATTATGGCCTTGCGAGTAGTGCTGTTCCCGGGCCGGGTTACCCAGGATCCGGTTCGGAACCCGGCTCGGGAACCCGGACCAGGAACCGCCTCGAATATTATCGAGTTTCGATTTTGAATCCAATTTTAAACTCGAAACCGAATCGGGTATACCCGGAATCGGCTCGGATAATACTCATATTCAGTTAAGTTAACACTAGCCCTACTGCTAAGGAAGTTCCAGCCAGCCTCTCAGGACGTTCCAGCCAGCCTCTTGCGACACACAGTGAGGATAATCCTACTGCTAAGGAAGTTCCAGCCAGCCTCTCAGGACGTAAGAGGAAGCTAATGGAAACTGGTATTGATGCTGCTGTTGAACCACCGAAAAAAAGGGCCAGAAAAATCAGACACTTCCGTAGGAATCCAGTTCGAGTCACCAATTTCATTGACCTTTTAAGGTCCCGCACAGGTGCACACTATTACAGCCCGCCTTTTAAATTACCTAGCACTGCTTCTAATAATTACACTCTCATAAATTCAATTTTGTCACCTTTATTTAGATATTCCCTCTCTATAGAACATTATAAATCATGGGCTTTGGTGGTTGTCTCTCAACAACCCCAATTGACCTCTTAATCTCCTCAGTTGGAACTGTCGAGGCCTTGGAAAATCCTCGACAGTTAGGGTTCTTGCTGGGTTTAATCGTTCGTATAAGTTAGACATTTGCTTTCTGTCAGAAACAATGCACTCTAAATTGGTAGTAGATCATACGCTCCAATCTCTTAATTTTCCGACTACGTATGGTGTTGATTCATTAGGTAAGAGTGGAGGTCTTTGGTTAGGTCTTGCTTCTAACATTTCACATAAACTGTGCCATATCTCAAAAAATTTGATTCTCTTGAGTATCACTACTGAAAGTTCACATCCATGGTATCTAGGATGCTTATATGGTAACCCTAAACTGACACTTAGGCCAAAAACTTGGAAATACTTAGAGCACACACTTATGCCCTACATTAATCAACCTATTACTTTAATTGGTGACTTTAATCAGGTTTTATTTAGCTCGGACAAACACCCTAGGCCTAATACTAGTGTAATAGGATCAACCCCTCTTTTTAATTTTCTTTCAACACTACATTTGCATACACTTAAACATACGGGTAATCGGTACTCATGGGTAGGTAATAGAAATCACACCATTATCCATGAAAAACTTGATAGATGTGTAATTAATAGTGAATGGGAACTTATTTTCCATCAAGGTTATACAGTAGGACTTCCGATCCAGTGTTCGGATCATGGGCCATTACTTTTGCGCACTAAAACAACCTCTTGCAAGCCAAACAGTTCTTTTAAAATTGAAAATTATCTTATGCTTTTTCCAGATTTTAAAATTATACTTTCCTCCTGTTGCACCCAAGAATTTCATTACAATACACCAGGGCAAAATTTTATCTATAAACTTAATTTGTTCAGACAACCACTTAAAATTTGGAACAAATCCAGAATAGGTAACATACAAGAACATATTAAAAATATTCAACATCAACTCACTACACATCAAACACACCCACCTACTGAATCCTCTCATACTTTAGATAGTGCACTTCGAAAACAATTGGATTTCTTACTCCTTTGTGATGAAGTATTTTGGCAACAACGGTCTTCACTCAATTGGATTGCTAATGGTGACTCCAATTCTAAATTTTACCATTCCTATGTGAACTCTAGAATGCGTAAAAACAACATTCTGGAACTATACGACTCACATAATAACCTGTTAACTACTACTGATGACCTCCAAACACATTGCCGCAACTTTTTTATAACCCTTTACACAGGCACGAATGCTTCACCTTTCTCGACCACCAATAATATCACTAACTCCCTTAAACCTCATCAATCCCTCCTCTTAAATAAACCCTTTACTAAAGAAGAGGTCAAAGACTCACTATTTCAAATGCATCCCACGAAATCGCCTGGCCCGGATGGTTTCAATGCGGGCTTCTACCAACAAAATTGGGAAATCCTACAAAATGATATTATCAATACTGTTCTTGATTTTTTAAATAATAATATTCTCCCACCCAAGCTAAATCACACTTTTATCACCTTAATCCCCAAAAATTCTTCTCCTCAAACAATTGCGGAATATAGACCTATAAGCCTTTGCAACGTCATTTATAAAATCGCCTCCAAAATACTTGTCAATCGTCTCAAACCTTTCCTCTCCCAAATTATATCTCCCTACCAAAATGGGTTTATACACCAAAGGCATATTCAACATCACATAATTCTTGCCCAGGAATTAACTCATACAGTTAGAACATCCCAAGCCAAAAAGCATGGTCTAGCTGCAATAAAGGTCGACATGAGTAAAGCTTTCGACCGCATTTCGTGGTCTTTCTTACTCCAATCTTTACAACAGCTAAATTTCCCATCAAAATGGATTCAACTCATTAACACTTGTATCTCCACTGTCCAATATTCAGTCCTCTTTAATGGCAATGTCACCAAACCTTTCTTACCTTCATGTGGGCTCCGACAAGGAGATCCACTATCACCAATTCTTTTCTCAATTTGTACCGAAGCCCTCTCGGCATCTCTTCTCAAATATCAATCTGAGAAGCTCATTACTGGCATCAACATTTCTCGCAATGGCCCCAAATTCACACATCTCCTATTTGCGGATGATAGCTATTTTTTCCTCAAATTAAATAAAGCCTCGGTACAAAATTTCCAACAATTACTTGGCGCTTATTGTCAAGATTCTGGACAGCAAATTAATTTTTCTAAGTCTCAAATTACTTTCAGCCCTAACACTTCCGAGACTGTCAGAGACAAAACTCTTCAGTCCTTACCATTCACTCCTTCACCCACTTTTGGTAAATACCTTGGTATTACCTTAGACATAGCAACAAACAAACCCCAAATATTCCAAACCGTGGTAGATAAACTTAAAAAGCAACTTCTATCTTGGCACACGAAATTTCTTAATCAAGCTGGCCGACTCACACTTATTAAATCCACCCTAATTAGCAAACTAGTATATACAATGACCGTATATAAATTTCCACAAAACTATCTAACGAAAATAGATCGACTATTAGCCAACTTTCTCTGGAGCAACTCCTCGCAACGACGTATACACTGGATCAACTGGGGTTTCTTACAACTCCCTCACAAATCAGGAGGACTAGGAATTAAGAATCTCCACTCCTTCAATCTCGCTCTTCTAGCTAATATATCCTGGAAACTACTAACTGAAGACTCAAACCCAACAACAATAGCCCTCAAAGCTAAATATTATCCTAGGTCTAATTTTTTACACTGCAAATCCAAAGCCAACTCAACTTATATATGGAAAAGCCTTACATTAGGAATCTCCCAATATGCCACCAAAATAATCTCCACACCTCAATCTATACAATGGCACCCAAACCATAAGAATGTACCACCCACAACAAACAACTTCTACAAACACTTGTTCTCGACCAAGTGCCCTAAGCCCAAATCCCCAACCACCCATCATTTCTTACCAACAAAGATATGGAAACACTTATGGAAGCTCCGACTTCCACAAAAAATTAAATACTTCATATGGAAACTTCTCTACAATCGGCTACCCACTCTAGCTAACCTACAAAAGAAAACAAAAACACCAATACCCTTAAATTGCGTTTTCTGTGGACAAGACCAAGAGCTGGTTGACCACCTCTTCCGTTCATGTCCGGCACTAAAACACATTTGGAGTGACTTCACCCCTTTCCATTTCCAATCTCCTCAACATTCAATTATCACAGTTATTAGTAGTAGCCTTATCCCTCTCACCACACATCGAAAATTAACTAACGCCCATACATATCTCTACTTTACACTTTGGACTATATGGTTAACAAGAAACCAAATCATATTCCAAGCTATAAAATTTGAACAGCAACAATTTACTCACCATCGTAACCATCTAATCAAACAATGGCAACTAACACACAAAAAATATACATTCATTAAGTCAAACCACAACACATCAAACCACATCACATTACACACATCCAATCCTATTGTTTTGCATCATAATCACTTCATTACAAACACATCTCCTTCCTACTCCTTTTATATTTATTTCACCATTAAACATGATACTGTTATACAAGTTTCAGGATATAATGAACACAATCGCCAAACTTATCATTTTGACCACACAATCCGCCGGCAGAAAGCTTCACCCATCGAACTTCAAACCACCATATTCGAATGCATTTTCACCATCTTTATTTTGCTTCACTCACATTCCCCATACTCATTGTACATTGTTTTGGATCTTATGGCTTCGCAGGTGATCTCTAGATGTTTACAATGGATTAGCAAGGACTCCATATGGCATCGCTTTTGTCAACAGCATGGGCTATCAAGGAACAATATTTCACTATTTCCTACGGATGTTACGCTTTTAACAAACTTGTATATGACCTATTCCTTATTTAGGTCAAATTGTGGATTTCCCACGGACTGTAATAGCACTAGTTTAGTTCTTACTGATAGCTTAGACATGCAAACTCACTCTTTTGCTAAGGGACAGAAACAAAAACAATAGTCCCTCTTTTGTAATATGCGTTAATCATGCAATATATTCCAACTTTCAAAAAAAAAAAACACTAGCCCTATGCCCTAACAAAAGTATAACTACTATTTTATTCATAAACTTAGTACTGTAGTACCTTCATTATTCATTCAATTAATTCCACGGAGGCGCCTAGCAACAAGATTAAGGTCCTTTTTCTTCTTTTTATTTTATATACATTATGCAATTAGTAAATTACTACAATAATTTTTTTGTTTCTAAAATGAAATTTGCAATTTTAAAAATTTCAGTTTGATAGTTAGAGAATTTCTATAAATAGAGATTTTGATGGTTTAAATATTTTTGATCATGTGTGATTTTTCTTAATTGTATTAGTTTCCAAAAAGTGTTGTACTGTTGTGCACTTAATTTTGCTGTTGTAGAATAAATTTTATATTTGTGTTAATAAATGAATGATCTTTTTATTTTATATACATTATGCAATTAGTAATTTTGTTGTTGTAGAATAAATAACTTTGTGTTAATAAGTTCGAGTTTCTAGTCGAATCGAGTACCGAGTCCCATCGAGTATCGAGCGATTCAGGTATTTGACTTCGGTCAGGTCCCGAGCCGGGGCTTAATTGGTACAAAGAGCTTTCGAGCCGCGTTCGGTTTCCTGTGCTTACTCAAATTATAATCGAGCCAGGTTTCGGATAGTCTCGGTTCTTAACCGAGCCAGTTTTGATATAGCTGGACTCGGACCGATTCGGCTCGATAACAACACTACTTGAGAGCTTAATTTATTATAACTCATCAGCTCGATCCGAATATTCATAAATCAGATTAAATTATCGACTCTATAGCTCAACTCTCACTATACTATTGTACGATTTTATGCACTTACGAGTTTAATTTATTATATACTGTATAACTCATCAGCTCCCTTTATTCTGTTGCTTTAATTCATGCATGTGATTAATTACATTCATATGTTTCTCGGTGAGAAAGAGAATTTTTCAGTGTGGAGGAAGCTAATGTCCACCTCAGGTACTCAAGTTGCATGGCCGGTGTAATGATAATATAAAAGATCTTTAATTAATTAAGTATTAGTTCGCATAATTACCTAAACCATTTGATTAGGGGAATCAACCAAGCACCATATAGGTATACTTCCACTAAACTCAAACCAAAGTTATAACTAATTGAACCTTGATTATATTCCTTAGTGATCTTCCTAGCAACATGATGATTAAACAATAATTGATTTTATCTATTTTTAGTATTATATTGTTCTATTACCTTTATCTCATGTATAATCAATAAATAAAATAATGAAGAAGAATTGAGAGTTAATTAAATGGAACTAACTCATTAAGTTTATCTAAACCTTCTAGAGTAACTCGATGTAATTGTGTACATGACCTTTTAGGCTCAGATAATATTAATAAATTATTATTGACTGAATTAATTATAATAACGATTATGATATGGATCTAGTTATCCATCGTAACCCTGAACATCAATATGAGAACCAATAAATAAATAAAATAAATTACATTAACTTTATTTGATATAGATCATAAATGAACCAACATATATTTATATATATAAATTGAATTTCAGCAATACTTTGCTCAAAATAGTATAATGATCGAATCTAATTTCATATCTAATTAGTGATCATCTCATTTATAAAGCTGCTGTTAGTATAGGATACATTTCTCGATTTGTAATCTACTAGACCAATGAATCACTCACACATACATGTGGGGAGGAATAAATTCCCAAAAATGATTGCAATTGCAATGATAGAAACACAAATATTGAATATTTTGAGCTAACCGATCCTCGAACCTAAAACACAGTTTCTAAGTTTCAGTTACGAATACTCAAGTCTCAACTAACTTTAAAATTTCGAGACCAAACCCCATTAGTTAATGTTTTATATTTTCAAATCAAATTTTAATAAATTTTTTTTGTTAAGTCCCTATTTAGTGTATTTAAAGTGTAATAAGTGTAATGACATATATACACTACATGCATGAATTGATTAGTTCATTAATTATTAGTGATATATATATATATATGAGCGAGTAAATTAAATCTATGTCATTCTTTTAATTAACGTGAAAAAGAGTAAAAATGACAACTCAGACCGAGGGATAAGTATTAAATCAAAGGAACCATTATTCTACAAGGCACTCAAAGTGGCCTATTCTATTATATTATGTGAAAGGAATCATAAGGTTGGGAATATAATCATTCTTCACAGAATCACATGCTTTTTTTAATGTGTGATCAAAATTTATTCATCACTATACCTTTCATCCCTTTATAAATGGACCTCATGCTTGTACCCTAGTATCAACTCAACAAGAAACAATCTTCTCTTACCAACATTCTCATCAAAACTATCTACACTCAATAATCAATGGAAACAAAAGGAGATCGTCTTGTGAAAATAGGGCAAGAGGGTTTCGAGCTAATCGATAAGTATTACCCTCCAATCCGAAGGTCATCACACACTTACTTCCATCAATATCAGCCCCCAAATCCAAACATGGGCTTATATAAGGTTGCAACAAGCGAAAAAATGACCATCATCCGCGCTCATGGTGGGGTGAGCAAGAAGGGATTGCATGAAGCAGAAGCAGTAGTCGAAGTTAGAGCGAGTAGCAGTCAAGTTGTTCCAAGGAGCCAATATCAACTTTCTCAGCATAATATTTTCCCCATCAAACCCGCAACAAATGTAACCAATGAAGGCAAGCCTGAGAAGAAATCGCGTGGAGGATTGTTTCTTTTTGGAGGTTTCGGTAGAAAATAATACTACTATATATATATATATATTGTCTGCATGCATGTGTTTTAGTATTGTACTCTCTATGTAATAATAATTCCTGATAGAAGTATAATATGTCTTCATCAGTGATGTAAAATGGTGTGTTCTTCCATGCATGGGGACCAAGTTTGTAATAGATTACTATGTAAAACGTACTACTAGGGACGACTATATATTGCTTTTGTGCTAAACTCTACAAGCATAATAAACTGATGAAGTATAAAGTTATCCAACAATAGATTTTTGTTTTGTTTAAAGGTGAGGAAATTGTTGATATGGTCAGAGAAACTAGATCAAGGTTATCATTTCGTTCTCGTAAGTTCATCAGTAGCAATTTAATTGAAATTGGATAAAAGTTGCAATTTAGTCAAAAAATTAACGGAGTCGTTATTAAAATTAACGTTATTTGTGCAATTGGGTTCTATTAAAGGTTTCCCTAAATTTTAATGGCCGCCTCCTCTAGTTTTTTGACTAAATTGTAACTTTTGTCCAACTTCGAGGACTAATTATTTGTAACTATTGATTTGAAGACCAAATGACAACCTCAATACATTTTCTAGGACCATTTCGATAATTTACTCGTCTCAAAACATAATCCACATCTATATGAGGAAGGAACCCATAATAAATATTCAAAAATAAAAAGTATTAGTATCTCGCTTCCAAGTTGACGAGATTGATAAAGATTGATAAAGCTTCGAGATTGATAAAAATTTATAAAGATTATTTCATTAGTAACAAACCAATGGAAGCATTTTAAACCGAAAGTTATCAATGTGATTTCCACTCGGGGAGGTCGATTGGCCGTATGGAAGGATCAGTTTATCGCTGGACTATCTAGAGAGTTTACGAACATAGTCCGAGAAACTAGAAACCAAAAGGAAATCTTTCATGATAGGGGGCAAACAGCCTTATTATTATGTGATTTTATTGAAGATTTAGAAGCTGGATAAAATAAACACGACATTATAGAATCTTTTTACACCTTTGAGTGTCAATAATATAGCTTTATTATTAGTGACAGTTAAACTAAAAACAATTCTACAATCAATTGGAAAATTCAATCAACAACACCTAGTTCACAAAGTTATCATTATTAGGCTTTGACGAATAACTATATATGTACGTTTCGAAATAATATTTTTTAATTGATAATCAATTAAAATTATATAATTGTTTATTGATAAATTTATACGAAAAAATAATTGAAAAGTACATTGAAAATATAAATTTACAATTAATTATGTTAGAAAGACAAATATTTAGAAACAAAAGATTAAGACTAGGAAGACAAATAAAAAAGAACGGAGATGACATCATTTAATGAGAATTCATGATCAAACTTTTTAAAATTTAAATAACAAAGTCAAAATGTGACAATCATAGTTTAGACTTTCTAACTTGTCTCTCTTATTATCTTTTCTTCTACTTATCAGATTTCGATCACCAATCTAATTTTCTTGAATAATTTCTTGTTCATCAATTACTTCGAGAATCAACCAAAACGCAATCATATATCTAGGCCTGTTATCGAACCGGTCTGCTCGCAAATCGCTCGCAAACCGGTTCGTTAAAACCGGCTCGTTTGCTCGCTCGTTTCTAATTTCGAATCGATTACGATTCATTTTTGCAAATCGTAAATCGTTTGCACTCGCTCGCTAATCACTCGTTAAAACCGTTTATAAAATTAATTTTATTAAAATATATTTTTAGTTCGAACCGGTTACGATTCGTTCGTAACTCGTTTCAAATCGCTCGTTAATCGTTCGCTCGCTCGATAAAACCGTTTATCATATTCATTTTTATTTAAAGAAAATATACCAAACATAGCCTAACTAAGCGATTTGCGAGTGGAAAATGAATTACGATCGAAACGATTAGCGATCCGAGCGAACGATTCTTATTTCGAACCGATTAGTGAGCCGATTTTTTGCGATTTTAAACGGTTCGATTAACGAACCGGTTTTATTCGATTTTATTTCGAACCGATTACGAATTGAAAATTCAAACCGGTTTATTAACGAACCGATTTGCGAGTGCAACCGGTTTGATTTGCGGTCCGAACCGGTTTGGTCCAAAACCGGCTCGGACCGGCTCGTTAACAGGCCTACATATATCACACTTCTTCTAATATTGAGTGAATTGTATAAATGGTTCTCGATAGTGTCATTAAATTGCAGTTTAGTCCTCAATAGTGACATCGTTGCAGTTTAGTCCTCGAAAGTGGTCAAAAGTTGCAGAACACATTAACTATTCCGTTAATTTTTTTAACACCAGCACGCGATTAGAGGTTAAATTTGGGACAAAAAATAATTTTTTTGAAGACATAAACTCATTTTTTGTGTTAGAAATTAATAAGGTTTTGCATTTCAATTTCGTAATGAATTTTCATGAGATAGAAAGTGAGTTTAAGTCTTAAAAATTAACTTTTTTGTCCAAATTTGACCTCTCATAGCGTGTTGGTGTTAAAAATTAACGGAATAATTAAAGTGGGGACTAATCTGCAACGTTTTGACCACTTTCGTGACTAAACTACAACTTGATGACACTATCTGAGACTATTTGTACAATTCACTCTTCTAATATTCATTTGACAAAGAGTAAACATAAATCGACCTATTATATGCATCTGTCGAAATAATCTTAGATAATGTCACTAGGTTACAATTTATAGTCCTCAATTATGACACCGTTACGTTAATCGAATAGTCTAGAGGCTCTTGCTAGTGACCAGAAGGTCCTGAGTTCGATACTCACCTCATCACTAATTTACAAAAAAAAAAAATCATAATACCGTTACAGCTTAGTTTCAATAATGAAAAAAACACTTACATATTAGTCCCCAAACTTAATTTATTTATTAATAATTAATGATCACATGCTATTAATGAAGCGAAAAATGAATATTACAAGTTTGAAGATGCATCATATGTGGTGCCTCAACAAAAGAACTCATCCATAATGTCCTACTTCAGACAGTATAACATATAGTATCTTTATCTCATCATGTAGCGACATAACATAATAGCCCACCCAAAAATTTATTCGACTTTCGTATATGTCTTTCATCCATAATGTTTTCAAAAGAAAATTGTCGGTTTGGTTCCAATAAATATGTACAAGTTATATTTTCATCCCATTTAATAGTTAGATTGTGAAAATGGTCCTATTAATTATTATATTTGGTGCATTTTAATCTCTCGATGTTAAAAGTTGACTGAAAATTATAATTTTGGGTCAAAATTGAAGTTTTAGCATTGATTCAAGGTTAAAATGCAAATTGGATATAATGTAGTCTTCTTGTATAATCTTTTTGGTGCACTTTTGTCTGCATATATAATTTTTTCCCGATTTCTTTTCGATTTTTTTTTCAATTCTTTTCGATTTTTTCAATTTCATTTCAATTTTTTCCAGATAAAATTAGTTCCCTTTTTCGGTTTCGTATTTTTCTGACAAAAATGTTTGGCTTTAATAATTGCTTTGGCAAAAAATGTGCGATTTTGGTAGTTTTTTCTCAAAAAGTTTTGATTTTGGTAGTTGTGTAGATTTTTTCGATTGTTTTCTCGATTTCTTTTGGATTTTTTTCGATACCTTTTCTTTTTTGATTTCTTTCGATTTTTCTTCCTAGTAAAAATGGTTAATACCATTATCGGCTTCCTACTTTTTTGACAAAAATGTTAGGTTTTGATAATTATTTTGGCAAAAAATGTTCGATTTTGGTAGTTTCGCAAAAAGGTTTGATTTTGGTAGTTGTTTAAAAAAAAGTCAAACGTCGATCATTTTTGCTGAAAAAAGTGTGAAACCGAAAAATCGAACAATTTTTACTAGCAAAAAGAATCGAAAACAAAAGGAATCGAAAAAAAAATCCAAAAAAAAATTGAAAAGAAATCAATAAAAAATTTAAACAACTACAAAAATCAAAACTTTTTGCGAAACAACTACCAATATAGAACCTTTTTTGCCAAAACAATTATCAAACCTAACATCTTTTTCAAAAAATTACGAAACCAAAAAATGAACCATTTTTACTTGGAAAAAAAATCGAAAAGAAATTAAAAAAAGGAATCGAATTTTTTTTTGAAAAAAAAGCGAAAAGAAATCCAAAAAGAACCGAAAAAGATAATTGAAAAGAAATAGTTAATTGCTAAAATGGTCCCAGTAAGTGGGGGCCTGATGCACTTTAGTCCCTGAAAGTGGCATTGTTGCAGAAATTGTCCCTGAAAGTGTGTATATTGGTGCAATTTGGTTGTCATTCTGTTAGCTCCCCTAAATTTAAGCGTGAATAGCATTTTTGGGGTAAAAGATAACATTTTATAACTTAGTGATCCTAATCTATTTGTAGAAAAAAAATCGAAAAAAGAATCCAAACCAAATCAAAAAAAAATCGAAAAGAAATCATCGAAATTGCTTAAACTAGATTGATTTCTTAATTTTAATGTATTTAATTGTTAATTTTACCTTTAATTTTTATTATTTATATTTTAGGCCCTAAATGGGGCTATTAAGTTATAAAAAGTTTTGTTTTTACTCCAAAAATTGCTATTCATGCTTAAATTTAACGATGTTAACGGAATGAGACCAAATTGCACCAATGTACACACTTTCAGGGACCATTTCCGCAATGGTGCCACTTTCGAGGACCAAAGTGCACCAAACCCCCATTTACTGGGACTTTTGCAACAATTAACTCGAAAAGAAATAGGGAAAAAAATAATTGCGGGGACTATGATGATGAAATACCGAAAACGCCCTTCCTAACAAATCACATGAAAGTCACATGACATATTTAATATATATTTCTTTAGTAGAATGGGTGATGGACTGAAAACTTTTAAAATAGAGGTGGTTAAATGAAACACTTTAAAACACATGAAATTGACTGATAATATTTAGAAAATATAAATGATTGTTACTGCCATTCACTCTAATAAAATTGTTCACCGATATACGTCACAAATTTAAAAGGTCAATGTCTCGTCTGATTGATTATGAGGTGTGGTATGCAATTTAACCAATATTATTCTACCATTTTAAAGAGCTTAAACAATTGCTTTAATTTTATTCAAACTGTTCTAGGAAAACCATATATGAACTCCTTTCAATTTAAAGAGTGTATTATTTAACATTTCACATAAAGAAAGATATATTGAATACATTTAAAATTTTTATCTATACCTTTATATAAACAATTATTAATACTCCACTTATCCACTTAAGTACAAGACAATCATTACACCTTTTTGAATTCATTTTTTTTTATGTAAATAAAAATATTTAGGAGAGAAGTAGTGTATTGTGTATCAATTTATGTAAAACAATACATTTTTTGAATGTTATAGAAATATCTAAAAAGATATTTCCTCCGTCCCTAAATAATTGGTACATTTTGACTTTCATGGTCAACAAAATACGATTTAAAACGTAAATATCTTTTATTCTACATACTAAAGATTATAATAAGTTGATATTTTAAAAATATATATTGAGACGAATCTAACAAGATCTCACATGACTATATTATTTATTATCGTTTAATGAAAATTCAAATGATCAAATTATTTAAAGTTTGACCAGAAAAATCAAAATCTATTAATCATTTACGGACGGAAGAAGTATTAGTATTTTTGAGATTGGAGTAGTACTATATTTATTCTCATTAAGTGCTGACGTGACAGAGTCTCTTGAATTAATTTTCATCAAATTTAAGCTCTCGATATCTGAACATGCCTAACTTCAGAACATTCTTTGACCATTTGTCCCGAAAGTGTAACTAACATATATGCATGATTCCATTCTATCTCAATTTTAATCATTTGAATAAGAATATGTTCACCTAATTATTGAAGCTATATGTATATGTGATAAGTAGTTTGTTAAAACTAAAATGTTATGGTCAATGAAATTGTGCCAAATGATACTTATTCCTCCGTTTTTCATTTTCATATAGATTAGACAAACTTAAAAATAGTTAAAAAGTATATTAAAAATGTAAAATATTAATATATTGTTATTATATTATTGGTTAAATGATAATTTTAATGAAAAAGTATTGAGTAATTGAATAGGACCGCAATAAATTGAGTGAATCAATGGTGAACATAAATAAATTTGAGTGATGATTGTTACCTGTTGCTCTAATTTAATACGTAAAAGATAAATACTTATATTGGGTCAAAGCTTTTAGTTTCATTACTACAGGAAAAAATACTTAGAGAGGATTTATGGGGCATGTCAAAAGTCGTTACGTTTGAAGTGCGGATGAAAATGTCATTATTAGAGAAAATATCTTTTGCTTCGCCCAAATCTAAAGCCAATTCGAGGAGAAAAGAGTAATGCTTTCGGAATAGCTCCAGAAAAAATTAGAGAAAAAATAGTTGTCGCAATTTTACAATCCGAAGCCATACTGACTCCACAAAAACCTGAAGCCTTTCTGAAGCCACAGTTAAAATGAATTTAATTTGACATTAATTTAAATCTAAAGCCAATCCGAAACCACTATCTGGAGCCATTCTGAATCTAGGTGAAGACATGATTAAACTAACATTAAACGTTGTTAGCCTTAGTTAGTCCATTCCCAAGCCATTCTGAAGCATAATAGTCCGAAGCCAATCTGTAGCTAACACCACAAGCCAATCTGAAGCTAAAGAATATATGATAGTTTTTTTATCCGAAGCCAATCTGACGCCTTTTCTTTGAATTCCGAAGCCAATCCGACACCGGTTTCTTTGATGTCCGAAGCCAATCCAAAGCTAAAAACTTCATACCAGAAAAAAAAACTGCAGCCTGGTTTCTGCAATATATATCAAATGCATCCAAAATGCATTCAAAACACATCTGAAACACAAGAACAATCAAAATACAATATCCAAATTACATACACAATATAATTAAACATCGAAAATACAATTAAACACAACATACACAACAAAAAACACAAAGAAAAACCAATTAATTAATTCAAAACACACATACATCAAACTTGGAAACATATATAATAAAACATAAACATTATCAAAAAACTTAAAATACCTCAAATATTTTGAGGAACACAATTTTTCCTACAAATAACATAAGAAGGAAAAAGTTAGACAAAGTTAGACAAATAGATGAAAGATTGGAATAATAAAAGGATACAAATTGAAAGTTAAATGATTACCTCTTTATCAGCTTTTTATGAATTAACCTACAAAATGAAGACGAACTTAAGATTAGTATTGAACAAAAACGGAATTTATATGGAGTATGATTTTAGAGAGAGGATGGAAGAGGGTGATTAAGAAAACTTGAGATGGATTGAAATGGTGCATAAATAGGTAAACATCACAGAATTCTGGTCTGTCCGAAGCCATTCCGAAGCCAATAAATTTTATTTTTTCGAAAAACTCCGAAGTCAATCTGAAGCTGATGATTCAGAATCGGAAGCCAATCTGAAGCTAATATTTCATAATCCGAAGCCAATCCGAATCCACATTTCAATATTAATACAATAATAATAAATTATAGAAGCTATAATTTTGTATACATTAAACATTTCTAATTTATAGTTCAAATAATACAATATTGTATACATTAAGTATTTCTAATCCACATTTCTAATATATTTAAATCCGAAGCCATTTTCTTTATTTTTTTCATCTAAATTAATTTTTGTTCCATGTCACTTGAAGATATTATGTAATCTCAAACATGAATTATGAATTGTTTTTAATAGTTACTCAATCTTTATTAGATAAATGGCTTCAATGTCCACCTAATAAGATTTGTTATTTGTTGTGTAATAGTAGTTAATATAAATTATTCTTGATCACGTTTTCATGTAGTGATATTCTAATCGGATTATGTATGGTTAGCTAAATATTGTTATGAGATTAATACTTTCTTATTATTGTTTTTATAAATATTTATGTATCCTTGATGACTAGAGTTAATCGAATAGCCTAGTGGAAAAGGCTCTTGCTAGTGACCAAAAGGTCCTGGGTTCGAAACTCACCTCATCGCTAATTTAAAAAACAAAAAAAAAAAATCTATCGAAGACTAAATAATTTCCAATCTAATTACTTTTTATTCAAATTCTAGAATAAGTGGCTGCGGATTGGAGTCAGATTGAAAAATTTTGACATCCCAAGCCAATCTCGGATTGGAGTCAGATTGAAAATTTTCGACTTTTCAAGCCAATCTGAAGCCATTTGGCTTCGGATTGGCACGAGTTGTATTTCATTTTCTAATGAAATAAATATATTGGATGTCCGAAGCCATTCTGACCTCATTCTATTACTATTTTCAATTCATTTCGTTTAATATTATCAAATATATTTTTGATTTCATTATAGGTTGGCTTTAGAATGGAATCGGTTATTATTTTATTTTGTAATAAATCAAATAAATTAATAAGTTCGAAGCAATTTTGAAGCAAATTCGACACCAATTCAAAGAATTCAACATTTTCTGCATTGACTTTCAATCCAAAGAAAATCCCAAGCCCTTTTTATGGCTTCGGATCTCACCCCTGAAGCAAATAGTGCGTTTTGTAGTAGTGTGTTGATCGAACTGAATAGATGCGTATCCAAAAAATTGTTCTATTCCGTGCTTAGGAAAAGCCTTTCCATTTTTCTCACGAGGACAGTGATAAAAAGACATCGAATACAAGAAAAATTGAAGTGGTTGATGTATTTAGTGGAGTTTTGTGGCTAGTAATAAACCAAATATGGTGGCCTGAAGGATGTAGATATCATATGGTATTGTGTCGCTTGGTGGATTGGTGTTGATATGGATGGTGTTTGTAAAAGTTAAGTGTTTGTGCTGCATTGATCCCTGGAGTTGAATGTGTAAGGAGGGTTTATGTTTGAGTCGGTATAGTATAGTGTATGTGTGACCATTCAAAGTTGCGGTCTTGGTGCAAGATATTTGTGTTAGGTTGTATATATTTTATTTTATGAGTGTGCGTCGTGAGTTAAATTGTAAAATCTTCTTCCATTGTTGGAGTATAGTATTTCTTTTAGCGATTAGTTATGGTATGTGAAAATGATTGTTTTGGTGGTAGATTAGTGAGTTCTTATAAAGCCAAATAGCCCATAAATTACTTATGAGAATATATGTAGGATGTATGTGTATTGGCAAAGTATTTGGTTTGTATTTTAGTGAGTTGATGATGATATTAGTTATTATGCTTGTATTTAGGGAGTGAAATTTGAAAAGTTTGAAAGAGGACCAATGTAGATGAAGTTTTGGATATAAACGAAAGAAGTGATTTATCTCCTCTTGATTTATGTCCACACATGATACAGTTTGTATATATTTACCATTTGTTTTTTAGTTTTGGTAGAGATTGGGAGATCCCTTTTATGTTGTGTCATTTGAACAAAATTTGGAATGCCTAATTTTTTATAGTAGCTATATAACGCCTCGCTCCCGAAATATCAAACATATTATATTGTCCATTTTGCGCCGAATATTGCTAGCGTATATAACATAATCCAAATCACTGAATAGTCATGGAATTTCATGTTAAAAATTCGAGAGTTATTTAAAGAGTGTAATTTATTCTTTATAGAGGAAATAAAAAATATTATTCACACTTTTATATATATATATGTTGGAGTTACATATTAATATATATATATAGAGAAAGTATAAAAAGAAATTATATCATGGTTATTAGGTAGTAGGCATATAAATTAGGGACTTGATTGAGGGACTAAATAAACCTTTCTCTACTCACTTGTTATACACAGCAACACAGTATTTAAATAGTGGTCTTCTAAAAAATGAAATGATTATTTTACTTCCTATTTGTAAGTGTAGTGGTTATCAAGTTTCATCCAAAGAAAAAATAGTTACTCCATTTTTGATAAAACACTACTCTCTCTCTATTTTAAGTTGATATTTTAACTTTTCACGGTTATCAAAACACGATTTAGAAAGAAAATATATCTAATTTTTCATGTATAAAAGTTATAAAAGTTTGATATTTCAAAAATATAGATTGAAACAAATCTAACAATATCTAACATAACTGTATTATATTATATACATTAATAAAAATTAATGATAATTTTTTTAAAAACTAATTTCAAAAAATCTATATATGAGTTAATTAAAAGAAGATGAAGAGAGCATTTGGGTGTGTATAGTGATTCCCCTAACTCTGTCTCTAACCGATAACATTGAAATTGTTTCTACTGTACAAGTGTACATAAATTCTTGCAGAATACGGATCAATAAGAATTATCCCCAGTCAAAGAGGGAATTATTTTCTTCTTTTGTAAATTTGGATCGAGAATAACGAATAATGATAACTAGTATATGTGATATTACCATACTATTAAGTTATTAATATTCTCTCTATTCCTTTTTTTTAAGAATTGTTTACTTTTTACGGTTATCGAGACACGATTTAAAACTACATAAAATTCATACTCTTTTATGAACTAATGAGAATTCGCATTCAAACTTTTCTAACTTTGTCTCGAAAAATAAAAAGGGGTCGTGTCAAAAGGATGGAGGGAGTAGATAAAGACATGGGGAATCTGGAATAATTGTTGGAAATTAGGTAAAGTATTATTGATATCTTCAGGCCCTTCTCTATATAAAGCCTTTCATGCATGGCATAAACTCAACAACAAACACATAAACCTTCTGAAAATAGTCCATTATGGAATCAAACAGAGACTTAACTAAAATAAGCCAAGAAGCTTTTTCTTTACTTGATAAACTCTATCCCCCAAAGAAAGCTTCCTATTATCCTCCTCCTTCTGCTCCAACTAATGAGCCTTTCAACTCCATCTCCCAAATATATAATCACCAATATAATCCCCACAAATCGAACGTTTTCGTTTATGAAGTGAATCCATCAGTAACAACATCCGAACGAGTTATGAAAGTTGAGAAGCATGAGGCTCCAGTCTTTGTTACGCAAAAACCACTTGTATTTTCGACCGGACCCAGAACTTGTTCCTACTACCACCATCCTGTGAAGCCTAACGTTCACCATGTCGAAAAGGTTGTCTCGGATGCTTCGGATGGTGGTAATAGATTGAGGGGAGGTATTATGTTGATTGGCCGTAACTAGGCCTGTGAGCAAACGTCTTGGTTCGAAATTATTCGACGTATTCGATTCGAAAATATTCGGCTCGAAGTATGTTCGAAGGCATGATACTGATACCTGAACCTTGATTTTTAGGTATTTCCAAAATCGAGACGAACGGTTCGATTTAGTCCGGCTCGATCACCCCCCTCCCCCGTCATTAAATAAGAGGGTTGAACCATTGTGGAATACATATATTCTCTTATATGTACAGTGTACTCCTCTCATTCTTTCATCCCTACTCTCCAGATCACCCTCCCCCTCCCCTTCGGCCCTCCCTCATCTCTTCTCTTCTCAAAAGCCGCTACCCCACCCCGCTCCCCCTCATGAGGCATGCCTAGCCTTGTGATCAAACGTATCTGTTCGAAATAGTCCGACGTATTCGACTCGAAAAGATTCGGCTCGAAGTATGTTCGAAGGCATGATACTGATACCTGAACCTTGATTTTTAAGTATTTCCAAAATCGAACGGTTCGGTTCGAAAAAGTTCGAAGACATGATACCGAACTCGAACCTTGCAAATATTCGACTCGATTCGACTCGATTACAGGCCTAGCCGTAACAATAGAAAATAAATTAGCCACAACCAACATATATAACTAAGTCTGATGTATATATATATATATATATATATATATATGAATAAAGAGAGTATGGAGTGATGATTAGTATATTGCCTTCCTTGCAAAAGGATTAGTATGTCCTGCAGGTGAAGTTTCACTCATGTAAAATAAGTTGATGAAGAAATAAACTACTCCCTCTCAATCCCATACTGTTTTTCCCCTAGACTTTTCACGATCGTCGAAATACGATTTAAAATGTAAATATCTATTATTCTATATATTAAAAAATTATCGTAAGTTGATATATATTATAAAAATATACATTAAAACGAATCTAACAATGTATGACATGACCATATTATTTATTATCGACTAATAAAAATCTATGATTAAAATTTTTAAACTTTTATTCCCAAAATATAAAGTGGAAAAACATTATGGGATGAAGGGAGTAGTACTTTTTAGTAAGGTATAGATTGCTTTTGATTATTACATGGATCATTTTGCATCAGTTTTAACTAGCAAACAAGTATCACTACAAAGAGCAAACGGTTTTATTGATCATTCACGTTTGTTAAAAACACTAGTCGATCATCCTAGTATGACTTTGTACACTTTTGATCACTCATGTTAGCTACTATGTATTTTTTTTGTCACTCACGCATTTTTTGGTTCAACTCTTGATTTTTCGAAATTTTTAACATTTTGGTAAGGGTATTTTAGTCAATCTCCCATAATTTTTTAACTTTCATTAACTAACTTTTATTAGCTTCCATTACACTCTACATTTTCATAACAAAATTATGAGAGAATGAATAAAATATCCTTACCAAAATGTTAAAAATTTCGAAAAATCAAAAGTTGTACAAAAAAACGTGTAAGTGACCAAAAGTATACATAATACTCAACACGAGTGATCGAAAGTATACAAAGTCATACTAGGGTGAGCGACTAGTGTTCTTTAACAAACGTGAGTGATCAATAAAATCATTTGCTCCATTACAAATTAACCCGTAGCCTTGGTCTAGTGGTTATCGATCCAGCCTCCACATTGGAGGCTCTGGATTATTTGAGTCTTGGTAAGGCATCCTAATAAAAACAGATGTCTATGTCCCTGTTGTTAGCGTAAATTTTTCCCTCCCCAATTAGTAGAGGTTTTGATTTCAATATGATATCATTTGACAAAGAAAAAAGTATACAAATTAATGTTTTAGCTTAGACACGATTGTCCGTTAAGATGGGGCTAGCATGGATCATATTTTTGGTCCGTTAAGATCATAGCTAACTATAATAAACTCCAATGTGCGTGTATGTTAGGAAAAGTAATTCTTTGTAGTAAAGCATAATATTAAAACAATTATATTATAAAATACGAGACCAAATTGTGTGTCAACACACTTTTTAAAGCAAATTCGTCCATGCTTTCTTCGGTGTTATTGTCAATTGAAAGCATTAATTAATTGGAGGGAGATGTATGTCGAGTTAAATTACATCTTAAGTGGACTTTTTGTTTTCTAATAATTCACAATATATTGATTCAAAATATTATTACATTCGATATATTGTTTGCACTGGAAATGTAAATTATATTCGTGTTAAATCGATCATCAAAAGCCCATAATACGGCGTATCGCGTACATAATATGATCTAGTTGGAGGGTATTAGCAAGTAGTTCAGAGTCTCAGGACTGTAGGAGATTGTGTTGTTGTAGTTATCTACTATAGTTAACTACAATAACGCATTCCAAACACTATACAAGACGGTGCTGTAATAGCGCAAATTAATGCTTTATGCAAGATTTAACTTCAATAGCACAAACACAGCGTTATGCAAGACAATGGTTGAACAGCGTATACGAAGCGTTATCTAAGAAAAGTGCTATAGAAGTGTTTTGCTTCAATAACACTTTGAAAGAGTTATCTTAACTACAATAGCGGCTGCTTAGATCGCTCATAAAAAGCGTTATGCAAGAGAAAATGCTATTAAAGCAACACACTTCTATAGCTCTTTTGAAGCGTTATCTTAACTACAATAACGGCTGCTTAGATAACGCTTAAAAACGTTACGCAAGTCCAAAAACAGGCGCTATGCAAGCTCAAATATGTAGTAGTGTATAGTCAGAGTTGATGGCTTTAGATAAGTGTGAATAAGAAGCTTAATGGCTTCGCTTATTTTTAGAGGATATTTCGGAGTGGGAAAAGCCTGTGCGTCTAACTTGCATACATTGTCATAGCCAATCTGCAATTGGTAGGGCACAGCCACATCTACAATGGTAAGTCGGGACACATTCGTCGACGACATAATACCATTCGGAAATTGATCTCAACTAGAGTTATCACCATTGAGTATATAAGATCAAAAGATAACATTGTGGATCCAATAACCAATGGGTTAAATAAAGAACTGGTTGAGAAATTATCGAAAGGAATGGGACTGAAAGCCCAGGAAATATACGGTGAATGACAACCCAATCTAGTTGACTAGAGATCCCAAGATCTATATTTCAAGGGAAATTGGCTCAGGTCGCATATAAAGATCACTAAGTGGTTCACCTCTAACCATTCCTGCATGAAACAGTGATACCCACATGAGTTAGGGTAAGCTATGCTTTTAACGACTCCCAATCTACTATGTCTGTTGGTGAACGTAAACGTAGGACACGAGGGAAGGTCCAAAGGCTACCACACCTACCTATCCTATGCAGGAATTGGTCGTTGACGCTATCACCACTATTGAGTCAAAACATTTTTCAAAAGTTTATATCCAGTGGGGGATATTGGATATGAATACAAATTTTGATTCATGTGGGGATGTTGGAAATAGTGATTGAATACAAAATAGTGTAAGCCTTTATTTAATATGTGGTCCCACATTGCTCAAGTGGATGTGAATCACTCACTTTATAAGGAAGGTGTTATAAAGCATGAGTAGTGTTGTTACTACTAATATTATGCCAAAGCCTCCACGCCTGCAGGAACGAGGCATGACTGAGACTACTATCAGACTTGACACCACTTGATAAATAATACATTAGTCCGGTCTGATTTCGAACTAGCTGTTTGGCATAGGAAACAGAGCTTAAAACGTCTGAAACGTTTAGAAGCCCAAAGCCACACTTTAAATGTCTGAAACGTTTGGAGGCCAACAGTCTCACTAGTTATAATCTCATTATTGTGTGCAGTAATGGGAAGGTTGCTGGTCTGGCTGAATTCACACTATAGATACAACATTTTCCTCATTTATTCAGCACACAACAAATCCGAAAGACAATTCTACGAACAGTCTTTTTGGTGATAGCTTCATATTCGTCCGCAGTTCGCTTGTGGATTTTCAGTGCTTGCGAAAACTCTACTTGCAGACCACCTTCTCATGAGAATCGAACATCTTGAAGTTTCCTAAACACCTATGGGAAGAGGGCGAATTCGGTTTAAAGATATTGTGTTTATCACAAGATTTGGACTAGATTGTAATTTAGTCTACGTTTATGTTTAATCTGTTTAATTTTATTTGTAAAGTTATCAGTTACTCCTGTATTTTTAGTATAATCTCCCTAAAGTTATGCCTTGCTTTGTACGTGAAATGTTTAAAACTTTATCCGCTCATGCGTTTAAAATATCCGATGTATATGTGATAACAAGAGGTCTAATAATACTAGATGAGCGAATAATTGCACAAATAGTTCCCGATAGTGTCATCAAGTTGCAGTGTAGTCCTAATAGTGACACTGTTGCAGTTTAGTCCCCAAAAGTGACCGAGAAATTGCATATTATGCAGCACCTTAACTATTTTGTTAAGTTTTAAAATTAACACGCGATGCGAAGTCAAATTTGGGGAAAACATTGAATTTTTTTAAACTTTAAACTCATTTTTGGTGTTTAATGAAAATTCATTATGAAGCTGAAATGTAAACTTCATTAACATTTAACACCAAAAAATGTTTATGTCTTAGAAAGAATCATTTTTTGTCTCAAATTCAACTTCTCTTAGTGTGTTTGTGTTAAAAATTAATGGAATAGTTAACGTTGGGGATTAATCTGCAACTTTTTTTTGTCACTTTCGGGAACTAAGCTGCAATTTAATAACACTATCAAAACCTATTTGTACAATTCGCTCAATACTAGATATGACAGATTCCATCTTATCTCTTCCAATGTTAAAATACTTCATCCACTCTTTGATTTCAAATAAATAAGGCTTGTTGTCCCGCCAACTGGAACTGTTTGGCTGTAGTGAAATTAGGTTTGGAATTATGTGGTGTGGGCTAGGAATTGATACATAGGCTAGGGAGTAAAAAAGAATGAATTGTGTCCTCAGAATCATCAGATGTTAAAAAAGAGATATTACTACTTGACCAATTTTATTTGCTTTCGTGACATTTTCATGAAATTCAGCATGAAGGTGAAACTTGATATATTGGCTATCATGATATTTGCATGAAACTCAGCTTGAAAGTGAAATCGAATTAATTACGATTTTCTTAATGACCTTTCTTTTGAGATTTTTCTTTAATGCATTATTAATTACATAATTTGATTCCTAAATTTTGTATAAATTGCATGGTAGTATTTTAGAGAAAATCAAATCTTTAGTGGAACCATAACTTTCTACTATTAATACTAGTACTAACCTAATAATAATATCATTTTTCCTAAATTTATATGCCCTTAGAAAACAGGTTAAGATGTTAATAACATAAAGTATTTAATTGAAAACTTGAATTTGAAACTGATATGCAATATTTTAATCAAATATGTTGCCTTATATGCGAGGAAATTGCTGAAATGGTCCCCGATAGTATGATCGAGTTGCACTTTGGTCCCACAATAGTTACACGGTTGCACGTTAGTCCCCGAAAAAGGCCAAAAAGTTGCACTTTAGTCCCTACGTCCAGGGACGAAACCAGGATGAAATTTAAGAGGGGGCATAATTTAAAATAATTAAATAAATGGGGTACAATTTAAAAATGAGAAGGCAAAATGATAGAAGAAGAATAATAAAATACAAAAAAACACAAACAAAGGGATTTGATCCCTGGTCTCCCTTGTGAAAACAAGGAGATTATGCCAACTACTCCGACTTATTTCTTTGCTTATGTATAGTTTTTATATTATATGCTTTAACTTCAGAAAACCAGGAGGGGCACATGCCCCCTACCCCCCCCCCCCCTCGGTTCCGTCACTACCTACGTCAACTTTTCCGCTAACATGTATCTTAAAGGCATATTTAAAAAAGTCATAATCATATATATGATATATAATATACTAGTATTAGTACACGTAATACTAGTATCAATCTAATAATAAAATATGTACGATTAGTTTTATAGTATATCATAATACTCCCTCCGTCTCTAAAAGGTTGTCATATTTTGACTTTTGGTGGTCAACAAAATACGATTTAAAACATAAATAAATATCTATTATTCTACATGCGAAAAAATTATAAAAAAGTTAATATTTCAAAAATATATATTGAGACGAATCTAACAAGGTCATATGAGACTATATTATTTCTTATCGTTTAATGAGAATTCATGATCAAATTTTGTAATGTTTAACTAACAAAAGTCAAAATGTGACAATCTTTTAGGGACGGAGAGAGTAATATATATGATATATAGTATACTACTAGTATTAGTACATGTAACACTAGTATCAATCTAATAATAAAATGTGTACGAGATTACCACTAGTACAGCAGGCAACATATATAATAATATATGTACATGTACTGATACTAGTATCGTTGAAGGGGAAGAGTCTTCCCTGCCGGCTTTCAGTTTGATAATACTTTTATTTGCTGGCATATTATATCCATATATATCGCGCTTTCGTCATTAAACGATACGTCATATACATAGCGTTTCACTATATATACCCTGTTAGCTTATTGTATTTCGATATCCCAAAATATTCGTCCAACAGAAAACTAAATAAACTTATTAAGAGAAGTATGAGCAACCAGCAAGAAGGTGCATATCCAACACCTCTAGCCGAAGGTAATGGCGGAGGACCAACCCTCATGGCGCCTCCTCCGCCTATTGGTTATCCCACCAGAGATGACTCCGGTGGTGATAATAACCAAAAACATTCATCAGGAGATACTACTAGTAGGGGTGGTAATGTGACGGCGGCGGTGGAAACGTAATTTTCCTTATTTTTCGTTATAAAATAAACGTTCTTTTTTTTCTTTTTAAGTTTTTTGCTATATTGATATTGGCTACATACCATACTAACCAAAAAGCATACAGATGAGAATTACAAAAGAAATTGTTATTGAGTGTACACAATAATCTAGCGTTTGATAGTCGGGATTGAAATGAAATTAATAACATACTCACTCTGTTTCAAACACTTGATTGCATAGTCAAAAAGTATTTTATTAACGGGTTAAAAATATTTACTAGCTATCATATCCTACATAATACTATCAAAATAAAAAGTAACCTATCAAACAAGGGTCAAAAAGGAAAACATAAGTATAAAAGTACATTGAATTCCATAAACAATCAATTATTATGAAAAAGTAAACTAATAATATATATATTCGAACTCGAACTCGAATTCGAATATACATATTTTCATATAAATTAAAAATATATATGTATATATAAATGTCAATTCAAATTGGAATATATATATATATATTAATATAAATTAATAATATATATATATCAATATTCGAACTTGAATTCGAATATACATATTTCGATATAAATTAATAATATTATTTTAATATATATATCTTCGAACTCGAACTCGAACTCGAATTCGAATATAATATTTCCATATAAATTAATAATATACATGTTTCCATACAAACTAATAATATGTATGTATATATAAATATATAAATGTTCGAGCTCGAATACGAATACACATATTCGAATATGGAATTCAAAGGGATCAAATAGGAAAGGATACTCCGAATCGTAGAACCATCTAATCTGAGATAAATCATATTGATAATGTCTTTTTAACCAGTTTTTCCAGCCATTCCTTGCAGAATTTTGAAGTTTTTTATGTTCTTTCTTTTTTGGTAAATCAATAATATATATTTCCATAAAAGTTAATATATATATATATATATGTTTGAACTCGAATCCGAATATACATAGTTTCATCATATAAATTAATAATATATATGTATATATGTTCTTATTTAAATGTTCGAACTCAAATTAGAGTATACATATTTTCATATAAATTAAAAATGTATATATTCACCAAGCTCACAAGAAACCTTCCAATAGACTTTTTTATATATTTGCCTAGATGAAGAAGATCGAAACGCGCCGCGATGGGCGGATACTTGGGGGGGGGGGGAGAGATTTTTAAATTACGTTATCTAGATAATTTCAGTTATATTTTATTTTTAATAGTTTCATATTTGAACGTTGATGGAGAGTATATAAACGTTTATCTTTATTAATTTTGCAACTTTTTTATTTTTATTTTGCATATTTAATTGTGACAATGAAATTTATTATTTTCATTATTTATATTTTCTTTTTTGATAATATATAAAATATTAGAGTCATTTAAATATGTCTTTTTTTTAATTAAATAAATTTATTTTGTTATGATTAAATAATTATTTTTTTCATGATAAAATATCCATCTTCAAAATTATGTATTATTTAGTTGAATTCATTTTAAGGGTATATTAGAAATTTTGTTGTATTACTATTATTATTACATTATACCAAACTATGGAATATGATGGTTAATGGGAATTCAATCACATTACCATGTTCAAACCAAACTAAGTAATAAGAATCACTAGTGCATTCCTTACTTTATCCATTTCATTACTTAAGTGATTCCATTCCCACGTCATTTCATTCCGGACTTCAAAAGGCTACATACATTCATATATTTATTGAACCAAAAAGCATACCTATGATTTGTTATTAATTAAAACTATTTCAATATATTACTGTTGTTTAAATATTCGTTTATTAACGCATAACATGGTAAATATAAGTTTATATTATTGAAATGATTTTTTTATGTAAATTAGCTATTAGAATTAAAATTATCGAATATTCAGATTGAAGATTACAGATAGCGAATACATAAATGACTAACTTAAATACAGTTAAATCATGTACTACAAATATAATAGAAATAATATGAAATAAATATACATCCAACGAGGACTGAACCAAAACCTCCTAATACAGTTGAGGTCAGATACAATTAAGGTGATAGTTTAGTCTCCAATAGTTGTACCGTTGCTGTTTAGTCCCCAAAAGTGGTCAAAAAGTTACAGATTAGTCCCGCGTTAACTATTCCGTTAACTTTTAATATCAACACGCAATGAGAGATTAAATTTGAGACCAAAAAATGATCTCGTGGCCCGCACTCCTATCCACCAACCTTGCCAAGCTCGGTAGAGGGTAAAAATCTTTTGGGCATGCTTTATTAAGGCTCGTGAAATCCGTGCACATGCGCCACGTGTCGTTTGGTTTTTTCACTAATACAACGTTGGCGATCCACTGTGGAAATTGGAGTTCTCTGATCGCCTCTGCCTTTAACAATGTAAACCTCTTCCCTGATGGCCATGTTTTTGGCCTCGTTAAACGTCCTCTTTTTTTGTTTCACCGGCGTGATGAGAGGGTCGACATGCAAATGATGGATAGCCACCCTGGGTTCAATCCCTGGCATGTCCTCGGGTCCCCAAGCGAACATGTCCTTAAAATGTTGTATCAAACTTATGACGGCCTCCCTATGCGCCCCTGGTAACTTGGTACCGATCTTAAACGTTTTTTGTGGCTCCGCAAGGGTAAATGGAACCACTTCCATATCCTCGTGGGGAGCCGGGTACTCTCTTTCCTTTTCCTTGGGTGAGTTATCCTCCAACACTCAGCCCCATTTCTCTTATCTTTGCCACATCCTGTCTCAAGCGTTTCTCGCCTTTCTTCACGGGAGCCACCGGGGTCTGGTAACATACCCGTGCCTCTTTCTGGTCGCCCTTCATTTCCCTCACTCCCCGCGGTGTATGGAACTTCATTTTTTATCTCAAATTTAATCTCTCATTGCGTGTTGATGTTAAAAGTTAATAGAATAGTTAATGTGGGGACTAATCTGCAACGTTTTGTCACTTTTGGGGATTAAACTGCAACGCTGTCATTATTGGGTATTACACTGCAACTTGATTACACTATTAGGGACCATTTGTGTAATTCATTATAATATTGAAATGATTTTTTTGGTTAAAAACTTTGTTGCTTAGTTATTGAACTGAATAATTGAGAGGATATAATTGATTTTTGTGTGTGTATGCAGAATACCCAAATGGTGCTCGTGGTGCTGTTGCCTATATAACTGCATTGAATGTCTATGTGGTTAGGGTTAGGGATGTAAATGAATATGAGAGCTCGATTCGCTACATTCAGTTCGAAAAAGCTCGATTTGTGGTTCGATTCGATAAATTAAACGTAGAGCCAAATATTAATTTGTGTTATTCGTAGAGCCGAGCCAAACGGTTCGAAAAAACTCGGCTCGACTCACCATGTGAAATTATGTAATAATATTTTAATATAGATTTGTATGAGAACAACTAATCCTCCCTTTCTTTGATAGATTTAGCATATTGTGTTGAATTTTGAGGTAAAGATATATACTTTAGTTTTACTTTTATTTTCTTCGATAGATTTAGCATATTTAGTCGAATTTTGTTTTGTTTCATCACCTGCGAACCAAATTATTCTGACAGTTTGGCTCGAATTCTTTTGACGAATTTAGAGCCAAGCTTCTCATTTTGATGTTCGACCATTATTCGACTCGTTTACAGTTCGGCTTGAGGATGGCAGAACCGAACTAGAATCTTCCGATGTTCGGTATTATTCGGCTCGTTTACAGCCTAGTGAGGGCGAAGCGAACTAGAATCTTCCGATGATCGATCAATTGTAGTTGCTTATAAGATGCTTTCAAGACCGAGTGAATTTCATGTTTATCAATTACTGTGTTACTTCGTGGTGGATGTATGGACTAAAGTGTTGGATATTCTCTTTCAGTGGTGATAAATTAAAAGATTGCGAAAATTTGTCTATTAAACTTTTACTTACTGTTCGATCTTAAAAAACACTATGAGCCAAACTTCAGATTCCAACCACATGCAAGTGCAACTTTCCTGTGCATGTGGTATAGATTTATGTTAATAGATATTGGCGGCTATAGGAGACTGTCCAAGTAGTTCGACAGTTTGGCAAGGCCAAGGTCTACCTTTTCCAATTTAAATATGCTGATGATATGGACATTGCATCTCCAACTAGGCCTCTGATTAAAAGTCAAAGTTCGAAAAGCTCGGGACGTTCGTTTCGAAATAATTCGGCTTAGGAATGCACGAACGAACCAAATCTTTAAAATCAATATTTTGGTTCGGTTTGACAAAAAGCTCGGCTCGACTCCTTATATTAAAATTACGTGATATATTATAGAAAGTAGTAATATTTTCAGGGCCGGTCCTGGGAAGGCCAGGATGGACGTTAGGGGCCCCCAAATGTTTAAAATCTATAAATATGTAGTGAGAATATATATTGTAACAGAAAGCCTAGGGGCCTGTTTGTTAAAACTGAATGTCTGAATCTGAAGTCTAAAGTCTGATAACAAGTGATTGAATACTGAATGTCTGCATCTGAATGATAACTGAATCTGAATACTTAAAATATTTAAGTGTTTGATAACAGTTCAAAATCGTAATGAATTGACAACCTTGCCCCTATTTTAATTCATTTATATATAGATAATATATATAACAAATAATATTACACAAAACAAATAAATATAAAATAGTAATAGTTGAATTATAAGTAAAATAAATATAATAATAATAATAATAATAATAATAATAATAGTAATAAGAATCGAACTAATAATAATATGACTAATAACTCTAATAATAATAGTAATAACATTATTGATAATAATAATAATATTATTAATAATGAAATAATAATAATAATAATAATAATAATAATAATAATAATAATAACAAGAGTAGCAATATTAATAATAGCAGTAGTAGTATTAATGAGAATAATAAAATATAAATAATGATAAAAAGATAATGAGAATAATAATAATAAGTATAATAAAAGTTGTAAATTGATAATTATAATAATAATAATAACAATTATAAGGAGTAACTGGGGAATCATGAGAGAGAATATCTCAACAAACTCTCTCAACTACCAGAAGAGAGAAAGTGTCACGATCATTTCAAAAACTGCAGGAATCTCGTCCTACACAGTGTTGGGTCGTGATTTGGCTGATTCCGATCCTGTGAAAGGTGGCGGAAATGGTCAAATGGAGAGGAGAGAGCTTTTCACAAATTTATGTTATAATTCAAAAATACAACACACGAACTAATGGATGCAACAAGGGAGATGAACTCCAATGTGATTTGAATTTTAAGAAAAAATAAACTACTATAGAGTCATATTTTAGATAAATTGTAACTATATTATTTCAATTTCTAAGGATTATTAATTTATAATTTTTGTGGGACCTTATATTATAAAGGAATTTTTTTTAAAGTATTATTTTATTATTTTATCGATTAGGTTAACTTTTTTTATCTTGCCTAACTGACAAATTTATTGTCTTAAAGACATTTTTAATTTATAGAATATTAGTTTATAGACGGTTTATTTATAGTGGAGATTAAGCCAGTTCAGTTAGAGGAGAATGAAGTAAATGCTAATGGTGTGGAGCAAGTTGTAGATAGTATTCAAGAGCATGCTAATGGTGTGGAGCATGCTAATGGTGTGGAGTTGATGGCTTTAGATAAGTCTGAAGAAGAAGCGGAATGGTTTCGCTTATTTTTAGAGGATATTTCGGAGTGGGAAAAGCCTGTGCCTCTAACTTGCATACATTGTGATAGCCAATCTGCAATTGGGAGGGCATACAGCCACATCTACAATGGTAAGTCGGGACACATTCGTCGACGACATAATACCATTCGGAAATTGATCTCAACTAGAGTTATCACCATTGATTATATAAGATCAAAAGATAACATTGTGGATCCAATAACCAAAGGGTTAAATAAAGAACTGGTTGAGAAATCATCGAAAGGAATGGGACTGAAAGCCCAGGAAATATACGGTGAGTGACAACCTAATCTAGTTGACTAGAGATCCCGGGATCTATATTTCAAGGGAAATTGGCTCAGGTCGCATATAAAGATCACTAAGTGGTTCACCTCTAACCATTCCTACATGAAACAGTGATACCCGCATGAGTTAGGGTAAGCTATGCTTTTAACGACTCCCAATCTACTATGTTTGTTGGTGAACGTAAACGTAGGACACGAAGGAAGGTTCAAAGGCTACCACACCTACCTAACCTATGCAGGAATTGGTCGTTGACGCTATCACCACTATTGAGTCAAAACATTTTTCAAAAGTTCATATCCAGTGGGGGATATTGGATATGAATACAAATTTTGATTCATGTGGGGATGTTGGAAATAGTGATTGAATACAAAATAGTGTAAGCCTTTATTTAATATGTGGTCCCACATTGCTCAAGTGCATGTGAATCACTCACTTTATAAGGAAGGTGTTTTAAAGAATGAGTAGTGTTGTTACTACTAATATTATGCCAAAGCCTCCACGCCTGCAGGAACGAGGCATGACTGAGACTACTATCAAACTTGACACCGCTTGATAAATAATACATTAGTCCGGTCTGATTTCGAACTAGCTTTTTGGCATAGCAAACAGAGCTTAAAACGTCTGAAACGTTTTGAAGCCAAAAGCCACACTTTAAATGTCTGAAACGTTTGGAGGCCAACAGTCTCACTAGTTATAATCTCATTATTGTGTGCAGTAATGAGAAGGCTGCTGGTCTGGTTGAATTCACACTATAGATACAACATTTTCCTCATGTGGGGATGTTGGAAATAGTGATTGA
The DNA here is from genome assembly GCA_003412495.2 of Echium plantagineum. Lineage (NCBI taxonomy): Eukaryota > Viridiplantae > Streptophyta > Magnoliopsida > Boraginales > Boraginaceae > Echium > Echium plantagineum. Next base: position 37,519,164 of record CM016561.1, on the reverse strand, counting down.
ATACAAAATAGTGTAAGCCTTTATTTAATATGTGGTCCCACATTGCTCAAGTGCATGTGAATCACTCACTTTATAAGGAAGGTGTTTTAAAGAATGAGTAGTGTTGTTACTACTAATATTACGCCAAAGCCTCCACGCCTGCAGGAACGAGGCATGACTGAGACTACTATCAAACTTGACACCGCTTGATAAATAATACATTAGTCCGGTCTGATTTCGAACTAGCTTTTTGGCATAGCAAACAGAGCTTAAAACGTCTGAAACGTTTTGAAGCCAAAAGCCACACTTTAAATGTCTGAAACGTTTGGAGGCCAACAGTCTCACTAGTTATAATCTCATTATTGTGTGCAGTAATGAGAAGGCTGCTGGTCTGGTTGAATTCACACTATAGATACAACATTTTCCTCATTTATTCAGCACACAACAAATCCGAAAGACAATTCTACAAACAGTCTTTTTGGTGATAGCTTCATATTCGTCCGCAATTCGCTTGTGGAGTTTCAGTGCTTGCGAAAACTCTACTTCTAGACCACCTTATCATGAGAATAGAACATCTTGAAGTTTCTTAAACACCTATGGGAAGAGGGCGAATTCGATTTAAAGATATTGTGTTTATCACAAGATTTGGACTAAATTGTAATTTAGTCTACATTTATGTTTAATCTGTTTAATTTTATTTGTAAAGTTATCTGTTACTCCTGTATTTTTAGTATAATCTCCCTAAAGTTATGCCTTGCTTTGTACGTGAAATGTTTAAAACTGTATCTGCTCATGCGTTTAAAGTATCTCATGTATATGTGATAACAAGAGGTCTAATAATACTAGATGAGCGAATTGCACAAAGGAATGGCTACATTACTCCTAACAACAATTATGGAGGAAACAGACAGATCAATAGCTATGGAGGAAATAGCCAAAACACTACATTCAATGCTCCAAGAAACAACTATAACAGACAGAACACTAGATTCAGCAACACAAGGCAAGACAGTAATTTGATAAGATGTGATCATTGTGGCAGACAAGGACATCTTATGAATGATTGTTACAAACTTATAGGCTGGCCCAATCAAACTAATCAAAATCAGAACCAAAGAGGGAGGTTTAAAGCAAATAATGCAAATGTACAAGAAAGAGTTTATAACACTCCCCTATATCTTGATCAAGAAGCTAGGAATAAGGGCCAAGATATGACTTGCTTTCAGAAATTTGGAGATATAAATCTACAAGATGAGGAAAGAAACATGCAATCTGGAACACAAAGTCAAAGATATATACCAAGAAATCCATATAGCAGGCAAAATTCCAACAAAAAGTTTGTCAATTATACAGATTTTGCAGGTACCGCCTTCACTCACTGTTTTAATGCATTCGCTATTGATGAAGACATAACATGGATCATAGATAGTGGTGCATCAACTCACATGAGTGGTAATCTGAAATTATTTGAACACATCACTAAACATACAGCTTTGGCCTCTCCTATACAGTTGCCTGATAATAGCATGAAATCAGTTGATTCCATTGGAACTATAGTGCTAAGTAAGGATATTATCCTAGAAGACTGCCTTTATGTATCTTCTTTTAAGTAGAATCTGCTTTCTGTTAGTAGATTAATGCAAAATAGTAAGATAAAATTCAACTTGAGACCTGATTTCTGCCTCATACATGATTCTGACAATCTTAAAGTCTTGACTATTGCCAAAAAGAAAAAGGGGCTATATATTTTGAGAGCTAGTTCTTTTAATCTTAATGATCAGTACTTGGATACCAATGTGATCAATAATGCTTGTGTGAATTCTAGCAGCATTAAGAAGGGAGGAAACAAAAATATTCTTTGGCATTATAGACTAGGACATGCTCCTCTTTCGGTGATTAAGCATATCAGCTCATTAAAGGATTGTAATGCACATCTAGATCATATATGTCCTTTGGGAAAACAGCAAAGACTAGTTTTTCCTGTTAGCATCACTAGCACCACAGATTTGTTTCAACTTTTACATATGGACATTTGGGGACCTTACAATGTTCCAACTAAAAATAGAGCTAGATTCTTTCTTACATTGGTTGAAGATTACAGTAAGAGTACTTGGATATTTCTTCTTAGTTCTAAGGCACAAACTTATTCTGTACTGCAGCATTTTCTTGCCATGATTTATAATCAATTTGATAAAAGAGTTAAGATTGTCAGGTCTGACAATGGTACAGAATTCACCAATGTTGATGTGCAAAGTCTATTTTCTGAAAAGGGCATTATACACCAAAAGTCATGTGGTTACACACCTCAACAGAATAGTACAGTTGAGAGGAAACATCAACATATCTTGTAAATTGCAAAATCTCTAATGTTCCAATCACACCTACCTTCTGAATTTTGGGGGGAGGTAGTGTTAACCTCTACTTACATTATTAATAGGTTGCCATCCTATGGTCTTGAACGGAAATCTCCCTATGAATTACTTACAGGATAGACACCTAAGCTAGACCATTTAAGAAATTTTGGCTGTGTTTGTTTTTATACCAATACATTGCCTCAGAAAGATAAATTTGCTACTAGAGCATTTCCTGGAGTTTTTGTTGGTTATCCACATGCACAAAAAGGATATAAAGTTTATAATCTAGAAACAGGCAAAATTGTTATTTCCAGAGATGTTATATTGCATCAGGATGTTTATCCTTACAAAGGTTCTCCAGTTTTACGTGAACAAAGGGACATTGACTCTCAACATACATTTGATCCTATACATGAAGATGAGTCTTTTATTTCGGATACCCCATCTAATAGTAATTCAGATCTATCATGTCTTCTTAATGCATTTGACACTAGTGTTTCTGATCATGTGGATACATATTCTAATTATAATTCTGATAATTCTGTGACTTTACAAGCTGTTCCCACTAGATGTTCTGATAGGCATAGGAAGCAGCCAGAATATTTGAATGATTACTATTTAAACTGTACTAACCTGCACAAACAAGATTTACTCTTAGCTTCCACACACAAGGCTTTTCTTGCCAATGTTCATAAAGTGCAGGCACCCTACACCTTCAAGCAAGCAGTATTGCATCCAGAACGGCAGGATGTTATGGCAGCAGAGATTGCAGCATTGGAACAGAATCAAACATGGGATTTGATACCACTGCCTAAAGATCAAAAACCAATAGATTGTAAGTGAGTATATAGGGTCAAGTTTCAACCTAATGGAGAGGTGGATAAGTACAAGGCTAGATTAGTTGCCAAAGGTTACAATCAAATAGAAGGTGTTGATTACTTTGATAGCTTTAGTCTAGTTGCCAAATTGGTTACAGTCAGAATGATTTTGGCTATTTCAGATGCCAAAGGATGTATTGCACATGTTTGACATTAACAATGCCTTTCTACATGGGCACTTGTGAAAGCTCAAATTGGTCAAGTATGCAAGCTCAAGAGAAGAATCTATGGGCTAAAACAGGCTAGTAGGAAGGGGAATGAAGAGTTCACATGGAATATTTCAGCTTATGGTTTCCAACAGTCCACTTATAATCACTGTTTATTTGTGCTCAAAAGAGAAGCCATCTTCATTGTTTTCATAGTGTATGTGGATGACATCTTATTGGCCAGTAATTCTGCACTGAAAATTCAACAAGTTAAAGATTTTCTGCATCACAAGTTTACAATCAAGGATCTGGGCATTGCTCAATATTTCTTAGGAATTGAGATTGATAGGAGTTCATCAAACATCTTTCTTGCTCAAAGGAAATACATTAAAGATCTCATTCATGATCTTAAACTGCAAGATTACAAAGGAGATGTTACTCCTTTAGCAAGTGATTGGAGCCCTGTTGATCCTCAGGCAACATCATGTATTGATCCCTCAGCTTATAGAAGATTAGTAGGAAGATTGCTCTATTTGAACTTCACTCGGCCAGACATAACCTTTTCTGTGAACACACTCAGCCAATTTATGCAGAATCTTACTCAAAGTCACTGGCAAGCTGCATTACACATTGTTAAATATCTTAAATCACATTTGGAAGAAGGTTTGTTTCATTCAGCTCAGAATGACTTGGAACTTACAACATATTGTGATCCTGATTGGGGTAAATGTCCCCTCACTCGATTATCCATTACTGGTTTCTGTATTCTTCTGGGACCATCTCTTATTTCCTGGAAGTCGAAAAAGCAATCCACCATAGCACGTTCTTCAGCCGAGGCCGAGTATAGAAGTGCTGCAAATACGACTTGTGAATTAAAATGGATTTCCTTCATCTGTGAAGATTTGGGCGTCCCTGTTGTTCAACCAATTCATTTATGGTGTGACAATCAGGCTGCAATCCATATAATAGAAAATCCGGTCTTTCACGAAAGGACCAAACATATCTAAATGGATTGCCATCTCATCAGACAACATTTTAAGCAGGGTTTTATTCAGCCTTTTCACATTTCCTCTACCAGCTTGCGGATCTTTTCACCAAGTCCCTATCCGCTGATTTGCTTCGTCGACTACTATGCAAGATGAACTTCATTTCATCAACGTTCATTTTGAGGGGGGGATAACAGAATGTGTATTAATTTCAGAGTAAAGATGAAGATTTCAGATTAAAGATGAAGATGCAATAATAGGAGCTGGAAGTTAGTTGATGGAGCTGGAAGTTAGTTGGGTCAAAATAGCCGTTGCAATTAGGGCAAAATTAATGTGCCCAATTTTATTGTCCAATCGATTTGTTTAGTTTTGGATTAGTGTGGATAAGGCAGAGGTGTATTCATTTAATTGTTGGCCTCTTTCTATTGGTTAGTGTTAAATGATTAAAAACATGACATAATTCCCAAAATCTTGAATTACATGATTATCACATATATGTAAAATAAAATGTAATTGACACACCTTATAGCCTTAAGACGTAATTAAATGGATTCGGTTTGGACCGAAAATGATGCTGACTCCGTGAACTTGTCTTAAGAATGGAGAAGAGTTTCTTACTCTTGACCTATAAACTTCTTTATGTGTTATTGCTTTAGTTTTTGGAGTGATTCCTTTTGATGGAGAAAGGAGTCTATTTATAGGTAGAGAAAGGACCTTCTTCATCTCAAAATAATTGTTATATTAACCATCCATCAAGGCTAATGATTATGTAACAGTTGTAACGGTTGTAACGTTCGTAACGGATTTGCAACATAAACATCCTATTAATGACCAACATAATGAGGATATTATTAATTGAATAATACTTGAATAATAATATTCTTACATTCTCCCACTTGGTCTTTAGGAGGATTGTTTATTATTTTCGTACTAAGAACATAATGCGCCCATGATATGCAAATCACTCGTTTATTTCGTTACCATAAGTGTCTTGACTAATCAAGTTACAAATGAGAGTCATGGCGTGCACAAATTATTTTGCAACTTGCTTACTTCCATATACTACAACATCGATAACTTTCATAGCTAGACCGTAAGTGAGAATAACATAATGGTCACATCATGTCTCCAAGTGAAGACAGTGTCTGTTATCATTATTCTAAACATAAGGTATACATATTACAAAACAGACATTAAAGATGTCAAAAGGTATTAAGAGCTCAATAATTGTTATCTATGCTTACAATAACAATTTTATTTAGTTTAACATCTTGCTTAAGTAATAAGCAATCAAAGTCCATGTGTTTTGAACCTTTCGTTTTCCTATCATTCTTATTGGTTTGTGAATAAGAAACCAAGTCTTTAACCAGTGGCGGAAAAGTTAGATGTTTATATATGTATAATGTAAGATTATATATGTATAAAGAAAAATTATGTAAAATTAGAATTTAAAATTATATTTGAACATAGATCCGTCAAGTCTTTAAACCTTCAGATTTTATTAGATAAAATAATAATCTTCAGGATTAACATACATTTTCGTGTAATTTTCAATGTCATTATGAAAATAAATGTACTTCATAATGGTGATTGTGCCATGATAGTGGTAGTGATAATTGAAGGATTATCCTTATTGTGAATGTGCTCATCAATAGGATTATCCTCATTATCTAGTACTCCCACTGATTTTACCATTCATATATAATTTAGCATTGCCGATGAATTCGTTAGGGTAACCAATCATGTGACCACTAACTGCCTTATTATTCGACAAATCTAGCTTAAAATAACACGTATAATAATTTGAACAACATAATTTCAGGCGCTCCTGTGGGTAGTCACCTAAAATTATATGATGATGTTGTTTGATGTTACTATATTTAAAATTATAGTTAACATAATAATTGATAAATTTCTTAATTATTGTTCAAATAGGTGAATTAATATGTCTGTGGACAAAATTAATCAACATATTTGAGCAATATGAATTATTCACATGATGTTATGTCAATATTTAATATAATTAACCCATCAGAGTGAAGTTAAATCATAAGCATGCACCTCCATAAAAATATTTTTATGTATGTTCTGAATAATAAGAACTACTAAATTGCATGTTATCATAATATATTGACAGATAACTAATATTTTCATTAGTTGATATAACTATTAGTTGAGATAAAAATATTAATTTACTCATTAGCTTGGTCACTGTGGTGACTAACAAGCACCTAAAAGTAAATTAATGTTGTAACCATCATATCTCAAAATTTTGCACAACTTAATAATATGAGATAAAATATCTATTTTAACCTTTAACTAGGTCACTATGGTGACTAACTAGTTTTCTTAAAAATAGATATAAATAATTACTCAAAATTTTGCACAACATAATAATATGAGATAAAATATCTATTTTAACATTTAACTAGGTCACTGTGGTGACTAACTAGTTTTCTTAATAATAGACGTAAATAATTATCTCAAAATTTTGTACAACTTTATAATATGAGATAAAGTATCCATTTAAACATTTAACTAGGTCACTGTGGTGACTAACTAATTTTCTTAATAATGGAATAAAATAATTATCTCAAAATTATGTGAAAATAAATGTAATGTAATATTCACATATTTTCATAATATAAGATGTCATAAAATAATGGGTTATTATATTAATTGAATAAATTTCTTAATGGTGTACAAATGGATGAATATAATTTGTCTGTGGACTAAATTAATCCAAACAATTGAACAACATAAATTATTCATATAATATAGAAACGTAATTCATTTTAATATAACAATGAAAATGTATATGGACATAATATGTAAATAAATTTCGTAATGGTGTTCAAATGAATGAATATTATTTGTCTGTGGACGAAATTAATCCAAACATTTGACCAAGTTATTCACATAAATTTTTCATAGAGGCTAAAGACTATGTAATACATAAGTGCGGAAAACATAATGCCCCAAACCTCATGTTAAGAGTAAATTAATGTGATGCAACTCAAGTAATGATTATCAAAGTACGATAATCGAAAGCATCAATATACAAAAAATGAATAACATTAATTGTGAATAATAATAATCACAACAACATGAATCCAATATATGGAGAATTAAACTTTATATCTCTTATTTGAGTCAAAATTACTTTAACATGTTTACACATTTCTTTTACATCATATATCAAATTCATGATATTTATTCATAAAAGAAATATTATGAAACATAGATATGTGCATAATATAATATTATATATCAAAGGTTTATCTTAATTCATAAGTGCTGAAAATATAAATTCATGGGCAAAACTTACTTAATGTCCCATGTTCAGTATAAATAAATATAATTCAACTCGATAAATATTATTTGATTTATACTTAAAGTACAATATGCGAAAAATATTATTATAGTGGAAACATAAGGCACTTGCACTCATTATTATTGTATAAATCCAATATATATATGGTACTAGTATATTCATATAATGCATGATGCATTTTAACATAATGAATAGACTTGAAAAAAAAATTTATGCCTTCTTCAATTTCTCGATAAAGAGAAAATATGGCCAACATAAATGTGGAAAATAAATACTCCCTCCGTTCCAAAATACTTGACTTTACGCTTTTCGAAACACAACTTCAATCATCAATTACTTTATATTTACATTATATAAAATTACAAAAAAATAATATTATGAAAGTATTTTGAAAAACGAATTCAATTATATCAATTTTATATTTTTTGGACTAATGAATATAAAGTAATTTGTAGTCAAAGATTGACACGAATTCCCAAAACGTCAATTAAATTAGAACGGAGGGAGTATAATATATATCACTTTACTAATACTGTAATGATAACATCATATATACGCCCATCATAAGAGCATTAATTACCACTTAATATATGCACTGAAATGCTACTGTTATAGAGTAATGATTAAATATTACATTAATCGACTTGACCATTCATCATATGGGATTCTACGGTCATCTCCAAAAAATGTACGAAAACGTAATAATATGGTCAGCAATATTCTTTAACCAATAACTTAACATCGAAATCATAGAAGCTCAATAAACTTAACAATTGACGAGACATGATAATTGCCATATCATTATCACCCCATCACGTAAAATATGTCTCGCAATAAACATAAGGAGACATCTCATACATGCCCATAAACATAACAAAATGTGATAATTATCATAATGTCATATAATTGGTGAACTCACGTAATATTTGAAAGGAGCAAAACCAATTGTGAACTTTATATGGAGCAAAGCAATTCAAACCATATAATCACGTAATGTTGCAGTTCAACAAAATAAGTCAATCAACAGCAAGGCAAAAGAAATAAAAATTTCACACCATCAATTGATTCATATTTAATATCATCAGCTTGAACATCACATTGCGAAAACATTCCGATTTTATCATCCTTGAACATCGGATTTGCCCAAACATCACAATTGTAAACAATTAAGTATTTTACTATGCATCACTTGAACATAGTGGAAGTGAGTACCATACAGTAAATCAATTTAAATTGATTATTTCAACAACTAAAACATTACACTTGCCATAATACGGATCCATATATACAAAGTATCAATAATCATTCGTACACGGCAGTTTAAAAATAAGTATGCAAAACATTATTTGACATAATCATAAGGACAATCAGGTATTCGGAATCTTAAATCTGATACCACATGTTAAATGATTAAAAACATTACATAATTCCCAAAATCTTGAATTACATGATTATCACATATATGTAAAATAAAATGTAATTGACACACCTTATAGTCTTAAGACGTAATTAAATGGATTCGGTTTGGACCGAAAGTGATGCTGACTCCGTGAACTTGTCTTAAGAATGGAGAAGAGTTTCTTACTCTTGACCTATAAACTTCTTTATGTGTTATTGCTTTAGTTTTTGGAGTGATTCCTTTTGATGGAGAAAGGAGTCTATTTATAGGTAGAGAAAGGACCTTCTTCATCACAAAATAATTGTTATATTAACCATCCATCAACGCTAATGATTATGTAACAGTTGTAACGGTTGTAACGTTCGTAATGGATTTGCAACATAAACATCCTATTAATGACCAACACAATGAGGATATTATTAATTGAATAATACTTGAATAATAATATTCTTACAGTTAGAACTTATTATAAATAGGGGACCACATGCCACTTGTGTAACTAACAAACATTATTCAATTCAAGCCAAAAATCACTTTGCTTCATTTTCTTCCAGATTCGATTTCTCTTATTTTAGTTCATCATCATTGTTGCTTTCTTGATTAATCTTTCTTGTGTATTCAATTATTGTGCAAGCAAGATTCAAAATGTAAAAATTACCACTAGTACAGGCAATATATATAATAATATATGTACATGTACTGATACTAGTATCGTTGAAGGGGAAGAGTACTCTTCCCTGCCGGCTTTCAGTTTGATAATACTTTTATTTGCTGGCATATTATATCCATATATATATCGCGCTTTCGTCATTAAACGATACGTCATATACATAGCGTTTCACTATATATACCCTGTTAGCTTATTGTATTTCGATATCCCAAAATCTTCGTCCAACAGAAAACTAAATAAACTTATTAAGAGAAGTATGAGCAACCAGCAAGATTGTGCATATCCAACACCTCTAGCCGGAGATAATGGCGGAGGACCAAACCTCATGGCGCCTCCTCCGCCTATTGGTTATCCCACCAGAGATGACTCCGGTGGTGATAATAACCAAAAACATTCATCAGGAGATACGTAGGGGTGGTAATGTGACGGCGGCGGTGGAAACGTAATTTTCCTTATTTTTCGTTATAAAATAAACGTTCTTTTTCTTCTTTTTAAGTTTTTTGCTATATTGATATTGACTACATACCATACTAACCAAAAAGCATACAGATGAGAATTACAAAAGAAATTGTTATTGAGTTACACAAAAATGTAGCGTTTGGTAGTCGGGATTGAAATGAAATTAATAATATACTCACTCTGTTTCGAATACTTGATTGCATAGTCAAAAAGTATTTTATTAACGGGTTAAAAATATTTACCAGCTATCATATCCTACATAATACTATCAAAATGAAAAGTAAACTATCAAACAAGGGTCAGAAAGGAAAACATGAGTATAAACGTACATTGAATTCCATAAACTCAATTATTATGAAAAAGTAAACTGATAATATAATAATATATATATATATTCGAACTCGAACTCGAATTCGAATATACATATTTTCATATAAATTAAAAATATATATGTATATATAAATGTCAATTCAAATTCAAATATATATATATATTTTAATATATATTAATAATATAAATAAATATATATATATATCAATATTCGAACTTGAATTCGAATATACATATTTCCATATAAATTAATAATATTATATATATATATATCTTTGAACTCGAACTCGAATTCGAATATAATATTTTCATATATAAATTAATAATATACATGTTTCCATATAAACTAATAATATGTATGTATATATAAATATATAAATGTTCGAGCTCGAATTCAAATACACATATTTTCATTTAAATCAATAATATATATATTTCCATAAAATCCGAATATACATAGTTTCATATAAATTAATAATATATATGTATATATGTTCTTATTTAAATGTTCGAACTCGAATTAGAGTATACATATTTTCATATAAATTAAAAATATATATATTCGCCAACCCCACAAGAAACCTTCCAACCGACTTTTTTATATATTCGCATAGATGAAGAAGATCGAAACGCGATGGTCATGCGGATACTTGTGGGGGGGAGATTTTTAAATTTCGTTATCTAGATGATTTCAGTTATATTTTATTTTTAATAGTTTCATATTTGAACGTTGATGGAGAGAGTATATACACGTTTACCTTTATTTATTTTGCAACTTTTTTATTTTTTATTTTGCAAATTTAATTGTGACAATGAAATTTATTATTTTCATTATTTATATTTTCTTTTTTGATAATATATAAAATATTAGAGTAATTTAAATATGTCTTTTTTATAATTAAATAAATTTATTTTGTTATGATTAAATAATTATTTTTTTCATGATAAAATATCCATCTTCAAAATTATGTATTATTTAGTTGAATTCATTTTAAGGGTATATTAGTATTTTGTTGTATTACTATTATTACTACATTATACCAAACTACGAATATAATGGTTAATGGGAATTCAATCACATTATCATGTTCAAACCAAACTAAATAATAAGAATCACTAGTGCATTCCTTACTTTATCCATTTCATTAGTTAAGCGATTCCATTTCCACGTCATTTCATTCCTGGCTACAAAAGGCTACATACGATTCATATATTTATTGAACCAAAAAGCATACCTATGATTTGTTATTAATTAAAACTATTTCAATATATTACTGTTGTTTAAATATTCGTTTATTAACGCATAACATGGTAAATATAAGTTTATATTATTGAAATGATTTTTTTATATAAATTAGCTATTAGAATTAAAATTATCGAATCTTCAGATTGAAAATTACAAATAGCGAATACATAAATGACTAACTTAAATACAGTTAAATCATGTACTACAAATATAATAGAAATAATATGAAATAAATATACATCCAACGAGGGCTGAACCAAAACCTCCTAATACAGTTGAGGTCAGATACAATTAAGGTGATAGTTTAGTCCCCAATAGTGGTACCGTTGTTGTTTAGTCCCCAAAAGTGGTCAAAAAGTTACAGATTAGTCCCGCGTTAACTATTCCATTAACTTTTAACACCAACACGCGATGAGAGGTCAAATTTGGACCAAAAATTGAATTTTTAAGACTTAAACTCATTTTTGGTGTCACATGAAAATTCATTATGAAGCTGAAATGCAAAATTTCATTAATTTCTAACACAAAAAATGAGTATGTCTTCAAAATAATCATTTTTTATCTCAAATTTAATTTCTCATTGCCTGTTGATGTTAAAAGTTAATGGAATAGTTAATGTGAGGACTAATCTGCAACGTTTTGTCACTTTTGGGGATTAAACTGCAACGGTATCATTATTGGGTATTAAACTGCAACTTGATTACACTATTATGGACCATTTGTGTAATTCATTATAATATTGAAAATGATTTTTTTGGTTAAAAACTTAGTTGCTTAGTTATTGAACTGAATAATTGAGAGGATATAATTGATTTTTGTGTGTGTATGCAGAATACCCAAATGGTGCTCGTGGTGCTGTTGCCTATATAACTGCATTGAATGTCTATGTGGTTAGGGACTTAGGGCTAGGGGTGTAAATGAACATGAGAGCTCGATTCGTTACATTCGGTTCGAAAAAGCTCGACTCGTGGTTCGATTCGAAAAATCAAACTAGAGCCAAATATTAATTTGTGTTATTTGTAGAGCTGAGCCAAACGGTTCGAAAAAACTCGGCTCGACTCACCATGTGAAATTATGTAATAATATTTTAATATAGATTTGTATGAGAACGATTAATCCTCCCTTTCTTTGATAGATCTAGCATATTTGGTTGAATTTTGAGGTAAAGATATATACTTTAGTTTTACTTTTATTTTCTTCGGTAGATTTAACATATTTAGTCGAATTTTGTTTTGTTTCATCACCTGCGAACCAAATTATTCTGGCAGTTCGGCTCGAATTCTTCTGACGAACTTAGAGCCAAGCTTCTCATTTTGATGTTATTCGACCATTATTCGACTCGTTTACAGTTCGGCTCGAGGATGGCAGAGCCGAACTAGAATCTTCCGATGTTCATTATTATTCGGCTCGTTTACAGCCTAGTGAGGACGACGGCTCAGCAGCCACATGATTGTTGTAGTTGCTTATAAGATGCTTTCAAGACCGAGTGAATTTCATTGGAGCAAAATGTTGCGCACTTAACCTGGCATAAAACTTCCAAACTGCCGCTGGCGTGGTTCGAACCCATGCCAATTGAAGCAATCTGCATACACCCTAATCACTGGCCAACCCGTGGGGTTACCGAGTGAATTTCATGTTTATCAATTACTGTGTTAATTCGTGGTTGATGTATGGACTAAAGTGTTGGATATTCTCTTTCAGTGGTGATAAATTAAAAGATCGCGAACATTTGTCTATTAAACTTATGCTTACTGTTCGATCTTAAACAACACTATGAGCCAAACTCCAGATTCCAACCACATGCACATGCAAGTTGCAACTTTCCTGTGCATGTGGTATAGTTTTATGTTAATAGATATTGGCGGCTAGCTATAGGAGACTGTCCAAGTAGTTCGACAATTTGGCAAGGCCAAGGTCTACCTTTTCCAATTTAAATATGCTGATGATATGGACCTTGCATCTCCAACCTAGGCCTCTGATTAAAAGTCAAAGTTCGAAAAGCTCGGGACGTTCGTTTCGAAATAATTCGGCTCGGGAGTGCACGAACGAACCAAATCTTTAAAACCAATATTCGGTTCGGTTTGACAAATGGTTTCAAAAAGCTCGGCTCGACTCCTTATATTAAAATTACGTGATATATTATAGAAAGTAGTAATATTTTCAGGGCCGGTCCTGGGAAGGCCAGGATGGACGTTAGGGGCCCCCAAATGTTTAAGATCTATAAATATGTAGTGAGAGTATATATTGTAACAGAAAGCCTAGGGGCCTGTTTGTTAAAACTGAATGTCTGAATCTGAAGTCTAAAGTCTGATAACAAGTGATTGAATACTGAATGTCTGAATCTGAATGATAACTGAATCTGAATACTTAAAATATTTAAGTGTTTGATAACAGTTTAAAATCGTAATGTATTGACAACCTTGCCCCTATTTTAATTCATTTATATATAGATAATATATATAACAAATAATATTACAAAAAACAAATAAATATAAAATAGTAATAGTTGAATTATAACTAGAATAAATATAATAATAATAATAATAATATTAATAATAATAGTAATAAGAATCGAACTAATAATAATATGACTAATAACTCTAATAATAATAGTAATAACATTATTGATAATAATAATAATATTATTAATAATGAAATAATAATAATAATAATAATAATAACAAGAGTAGCAATATTAATAGTAGCAGTAGTAGTATTAATGAGAATAATAAAATATAAATAATGATAAAAAGATAATGAGAATAATAATAATAAGTATAATAAAAGTTGTAAATTGATAATTATAATAATAATAACAATTATGAGGAGTAACTGGGGAATCATGAGAGAGAATATCTCAACAAACTCTCTCAACTACCAGAAGAGAGAAAGTGTCACGATCTTTTCAAAAACTGCAAGAATCTCGTCCTACGCAGCGTTGGCAGTGCCGGCCCTTACCCATGGCTGGGGGGCGCGGTCGCACTAGGCCCCCGTTTTGGAGGGGCCCCAAAATTTAAAAAATATATATATATATATATTATTTTACTGATTTGAAAATTAGAAATCAAATTATATATTTAAAAATTATATTTATTAAATAAGTATTAAGTTTATAATTTTAGAATTGAAAAGTGATGAACGAGTATCGATATAAAAATATTAGCACTAAAATTATGAACTCGGTTAACTATTAATATTATAACGTTATTATTATAACATTTAATAATCAAATTCTGTAGAGCAAAACATTATTCAATGAGATTAGGATAAATAAGAATCAGAAGACATATGTACAGTCTACTTAGCTTAATAACACTCTTTTAGTCTTTCATATACGATATATTGATTGTATAAGTAAAAATAAGAGCAAATTTACTCATAATCTTAGATCAGAGTCAATGCAATACTGTTGTTTCAATAAAATAATAAATTGGTATCCGGTGAGGCACAGTGCTTTGTCAATTTGAAGAATTAGAATCGTGTCATTAAATAGGTGATATCATTCATTTTTCTCTTATTAATTTATTTATTTTAATTAATTTCATACTTTATTTATGTTCATTACTTAAGTTATTTTACATTCTATTTTTTACTTGTTTATTAATAATTGTTTATTTATTTTATAAGATGTTGCCACGCAAATATTTATTTAGAAAACGATAAAAGAAGAAAAAAAAGGTGAAAATGAATTGGTTATATAACAAAAAGGAGCTCTTAAACAATTATTTTCAAAAAGTATTCCTATAGTTAGTGATCAATTATATGAAAATTTGGTGGAAGAAAATGTAGTTTCAAGTGATAAAAATATAGTCTCAAGTGAACTGGATAATGAAAATATTTGTCATCTGAACTCAATAATGAAAATTTAGCTTATAATAGTGAATCTTTACCACATTTTAGTACTTGAGACCCTAAAACTTGAGAAAATTTAGCTTATAAAATGAATTCTCAAAAAAATTAATTTTTTATTATATATCGAGGGCCTCATTTTCAATTTTCGCACTAGGCCCCGGATATCTATGGACCGGCCCTGAGCGTTGGGTCGTGATTTGGCTGATTCCGATCCTGTGAAAGGTGGCGGAAATGGTCAAATGGAGAGGAGAGAACTCTTCACAAATTTATGTTATAATTCAAAAATATAATACACGAACTAATGGATGCAACAAGGGAGATAGATGAACTCCAATGTGATTTGAACTTTAAGAAAAAATAAACTACTATAGAGTCATATTTTAGATAAATTGTAATTATATTATTTCAATTTCTAAGAATTATTAATTTATAATTTTTGTGGGACCTTATATTATAAAGGAATTTTTTTTAAAGTATTATTTTATTATTTTATCGATTACGTTAATTTTTTTATCTTGCCGAATTCGGGATCGGACAAATTTATTATTTTAAAGACATTATTAATTTATAGAATATTAGTTTATAGACGTTCTGTATAAATCAAGTGGAGATTAAGCCAGTTCAGTCAGAGGAGAATGAAGGAAATGCTAATGGTGTGGAGCAAGTTGTAGATAGTATTCAAGAGCATGTGGCTTTGGTGAGAGTGGTTGAACCAGTCCTTAAGGGACTATATTGATTATAGTAATATTAAAAAGAATAATAATAACAATAATATTTATAATAATAATCATAATAATAGTGAGAATAATAATTCCCAACAACATATAGGATGCTGGGTGGAGGGGGAGGATACTAAGTTCTATCTCTCGGTGGTGTATGGGTCTAATAGTCATGTGGAACGGAAGGAATTTGATACTTGTGAGGTGTATGTGGATAGACCAGGTGTGTCTGATCATTGTCAATTGCAAATCTTGCTTAAGCCAAAATTGCCTAGTGGACCAAAGCCTTTCAAGTACCAAGTGTTTTCGGAGCAACATGAAACATACAAGGAAACGGTGGCTAGTGGTTTGAGGTGTGATGATGTGGGGGACGCCATGGATATAATCGGAGGAAAATCAAGGGTGTGAAGACGGCTCTACAAAGGTTGTGTAGGACCGATACCGGGAATATACAACTATATAATACAACTTTGCAAAAGAAAAACAATAAACTCATGAACAACCTATTACAACGATTACTAGAAACTGAAATTACAATAACTATAATCGAAAATTACAACAAGTTTTGATGTAAGTGAAATTCGTTATTCTGTGGTTATTATATATGTAAGTGGACATAAGTTTTGATGCCAGTCATTTATTAAAATGTAGCTGGAGGCTGGCAAAGAGGTGGAAGAGGGCATGATGCTCTAGTTGGTGCTGTTGTTAAGGTTCGTATTGGTCCCTACGAGGGATACGAAGGCCGTGTGGTTGATGTGAGGGGTAAAATGGCATGTGTAAAATTGGAGTTGCAAATGAAGGTTATTATAGGTAATTTCTTATAACTGGAGAAAAAGTTATTGGTTTGATGTACCCTTATATTAGGTCTTGTGTAATTGTTGTGTTCTTCTTTTATTCGTAATGACTGTAATCTGCTTGTTTTGC
This sequence comes from Echium plantagineum, assembly GCA_003412495.2. NCBI lineage: Eukaryota > Viridiplantae > Streptophyta > Magnoliopsida > Boraginales > Boraginaceae > Echium > Echium plantagineum. The sequence continues at coordinate 37,501,888 of CM016561.1, read as the reverse complement.
GGATTTACTCTCATGACTCGATTAGCGTCTCTACTACTCGCCTATATATGGGTATTCTTTTTGCAGTTGACATACAGGAAGTCTATATCGGACAATGTAGCTCTTTCAACACCTTTCCGGTAATTGAACTGAACCTTGTAGCCAGTTTTGTGGAGTAAGAACTGTGGTCTTGACTTGTTTTTGCATGTAGGGAAACATCTAGGTATGGCATGGGAAGCGAGACACCAGTGCATCCGTCACGAACTCCACTGCACCTAATGACGACTCCTGTGCGAGACCCTGGAGGTTTGTACTACAAGATATATGGTCTTGCTGGTAGTTTAACAATTAATAAAATATATTTTTTTGTGCCTAAATTCTTGCAGCAACTCCTATTCATGATGGCATGAGGACTCCTATGTGTGACAGAACATGGAATCCATACACACCAATGAGTCCACCAAGGTGTACTTCTTTGCCTTAGTGCATGTACATGCTTGACCCTTGTAACGGTGTTCTTTTTTTCTCTCCAGGACGGTTCTTGTTTGATTGCTCTAGGAGCAAACGAATGTGGTGATTCGGTGACTGGCTGACTGCCTCCCCGACGATATTGACGTGGTAGTTCCCACAAAGAACGATAGGGTCAAGATCATCGGTGCTGCACAATGGGGGGCCACTGGTAAACTCATTGGTGTTGAATGTTGATGGTGTCGATGGGATTGTCAAGGTTGACGACACATTAGATATTAAGATTTTAGGCCTAGCCTCGTTGGGAAAGTTAGTAACATAGTTTCTAGACATTTCCCATTAGACTATTTATGTCAGGATAATGACATTGAGGTCCCTCTGTTTCTTACCTTAATTTTTTTTTTTGGAAATTAGCGATATATTATTAAGCTCTAAAAACAAGCAAAGCGTAGCATACAAGTGGAAATCGAACACAGACTACACACAAATAAACATTAGGGACCCTCTATGCATCAAAATAGGCCTGAGCCCACTAGAGTAAACCAGCCCATATATATCCACCCTACAACAATCCTATTAATAACCCCATCAATTCATTGAAACCTAGCATTTATCAAACCCTTCACTTGCCATTATTATTCTCTCCGCCTCCCTATCAGATCCGAGAGATGCCCTTCTCCTATTTTCTGCCCGACATCGCCACCTACCCTTCCAATCGAAAAGAAACCCGCCTCCTCTTCTGCGATTTTTAGATAGGTCATTTAACATAAAATTAAATACACCTCTTATTGACTATAATGTCCTTATATATACACCTCAATATTTTAAATTTATTTTTTAGAGCAATTGATCAATTGCAACCCTCAGACATACTTGTGAGTTAATTTGTTTATTGGCTTCTTTTCATCTGGACACCTGAACTTCTGATATTATAACAAATAGGCATCTGGTGAACTTTTTATAACAAGTAGGCACCTGAGGCATAAAAATGGCACCTGAACTTTTGTTTTTCATATTTTTATGAAATTTTCAGATTTTCGACATTTTAAAAATATATAACCCAAGGGCAAGTTAGTCATATCGAAAATATAATTTTTTAAGCAGAAAAATTAGAAAAAATATTAGGTGCCAAAACATTTGTTATTTATTTATACCCCTCCCACCTCCCTCCCCCCTCCCCCCCCCCCCCCCCCCCCTCAAATTCTGCAACAGCAGCAATCATGGACTACACCATAAAATGCTACCACATCTGGGTGGTGGAGTTTTGAAAGAATTTCAGCTTCTCGTCATAATCCTATGGTCAGTCTTTCTTGCTCAGATGCACGGCTTGTGAAGCAACTTTTCTTAATTCGTTTGATGGCAACATCTGTTCCTCTCCATTTTCCGTGATAAAGAGTTCCAAATGTTCCAGAACGAAGCTCTTTTAATTGCTCATGGTAAGGAATTTCTCCATCTTTAACATCTTCATAAAAAAATTGTTCATGGTAAGGAATTTCCCCATCTTTAAACAAATTGCTCATGGTAAAGATGTTCAGTATAAATGTTTAAAATCTAAGAAAAAAGAGAAAACCAAAAGTTCCGGTGCCAAATTTTCGTCTCAGGTGCCTACTTGTTATAAAAAGTTCACCAGGTGCCTATTTATTATAATATCAGAAGTTCAGGTGTCAAAATGAAAAAAAGCCTTGTTTATTCGATAGTGCATCTCTAATTCTTCGGTGGTCCTGTTTTGATGTAACACCAATTTTATAATTAATACAATATCTTTGTTTAATTATGTTCCTCTTCCTGTAAGAGTTATTCATCTTAGCAATATATAGTGACGCTTGAGTTATTCCAATGTGATATTTAGTATAATAAAAAAATTAACTGTAAAAATGATCACCTAATCAATTGCTACTCTTACAGATCCTTGTAAGCTAATTTTTTTTTCTGCAATTGCATTTCTCGGCTTTGTTATTCTTGGCTTTGTTTTAAGAAACGGAGGTACCTCTGTGCCTTCGTTTATGTTACATATTTACCGTGCTAGTTTTCTCTGTAGTTGTGTTATGCACATGTCCTCTGATAGGGCCGGCCTTGGGGGAGGCCGGGGTGGGCGACCGCCCAGGACCCTAGAAATTTAGGGGCCCCAAATATTTAAAATATATACATATAAAATAATAGTTAATATTATAACATAAACTTGAATTGGCACAGTGGATAAGTAATCTGGAGAATGCATGCATACCTTCGTGCATGTGCATGGATCGAATCCCCCTAGCTTATTTTTTAAATGTTAAGTTATATATTTATGAAGTACTTGACAAATTTATGCATCGAAAAGGAGAAGAGTTGAGATAGATAGATGTCAATTATTTGTGAAAATCGTCACACTAAAGGTCCCACACACCCCTGCCCTAAAGTATACGAAGGAGGTGAAACGCGCAAGGTGCATTAATTTAAGCAATGCTCAAAGAATCTTTTTTATTAGTAATAGGGGCCCCTTATTCAATTTTCCCCAAGGGCTTCGAAAATGTCAGGACCGACTCTGCCCTCTGTACATCCGTCAACAAAGAAAGAAAGAAAAAAGGACGGTACATTGTTCCTTTCTGACTGAATGCAACTAATTTACTCCCATGTGTTAGCTGACTATGTTTCTTCTTCGAGTGCTTAAGCGCCTTGTCTATGACTTCAAAAAATTATTGAATCTCATGTGGTTGTTTCCGTTAGTGTAATCCCTATATCTCATAACTAAATATGCTGCCTCTTGTGATGCTTCAATGTCTTATACAGACCATTCTCAAATTATTGAATCTATTGTTGTTTTTTGTGTGATTATAATACCTATATCTCAACATTGAAGAATGCACATTAGATGAATTTCACTTTTGGCTTATATCGGCTTCCTTAAATTATTGCCTTGTGTAGTAAAACAAACACTTTGCTCGTTTCTTTTTACTGTGCAATAATGCTATATACAACTATGAAAAAGAAAATGCATTATATTTTTGTTTTGTAACCGACTAGACCAACTTTTGTAAAGGCAAGAGGTTAAATGAGTAACCTCTTTTAGTGTATACTAGTAGTAAATTACGTGGGTTGCACATGAAAATTATTATTATTTTATTTTTATTTTTTTACATAGGTGTGACAATGCAAATATGTGTTTATGATAAGAGTGGGGTTCCCCTCTAAAACCAAGTGGCAATAGACGGATTAACCCAAGATGTTATATATTGACCCGGGAGGACACCGACTTTCGATGTGGGATGTGCATCATAACACTCCCCCTCACGTGTAACCAAATCATCGGCGGAATTTTTTCATGCCTGTATTAATTGCCGGAACAACATCGGCGGGTTACACGTGCCTCAATAACTCCGGATTGGCTCTGATACCATGTTGAGAGTCTATGGGGTTCCTCTCTAAAACAAATTGACAATAGAGGGAGTAAGCAAGATCTTATATATTAACCCGGGAGGACATCGACTTTCGATGTGGGACGTGCATCTTAACACTCCCCTCACGTGTAACCCAATCATCAGTGGAATATTCATCACCGGTATTAAACTGCCGGAACAACATCGGCGGGGTTACACGTGCCTCAATAACTCGGGTCTGGCTCTGATACCATGTTAAGAGTCTATGAGGTTCCACTCTAAAACCAATTGGCAATAGAGGGAGTAGCCCAAGATCTTATATATTAACCCAGGAGGACATCGACGGAATTCATTTTGCAACTCTTACACTTATTTAACTATTTACTTTGTGTACATAGATATATTAATTCATAGATTTCATTATAAAAAACATAGAATTATATTTTAGTTATAGTTTTAAATGTCCTTTATATATATGAAGTCATATATTTCATTTTCTATAATTGCGTAATTATTCTTCTTATATATTAGTTCCCAAAATAGTTAATTGAATGATTCTTTAACTTATTTTTAAGCCCTTATCGAGCCAAGCCCATGGCAATACTATTTAATCCTGGCTTAACAACAAAAACCCTATTCTTTCACCTCAAATAATACCAATCGGCTGCCCTATTCCAACACCCAAAATCAGTTTTCTTCTTCATCTAATTGGAAGATTCTCCCTCCTTGCTAAGCATAAATTCATCATCTAATTGTTGGCTGGACATTTCTTGAGTTGCACCGCTTCGAGGTAAATTCCCATTATTCGAACCTTATCCCCTTATCCAGGGGCGAAACCAGGATGAAAATCAAGGGGGGGCGAAAATAAATAAAAAATAGTTAAGAGTACCAAAAACTTGTTAAAAATGAAGCTAACAAGGCTTGAACCCATGACCTCTACCTTTTGGAGGAAGGAACTAACCAACTAAGCTACACTCAAACTTGGTTTGTTAACATTTTTTATTATATATATCACAAAAATTCAAGAAAATCGTATATAAAATAAATGATACCGAAAAACTTAGGGGGGACGAGCGCCCCCCCTCGTCCCCCCTAGTTTCGCCCCTGCCCTTATCCCTTGTTGACCGAGTATTGTTTATATGGTTAGGGGGTAGTTTTAATGCTAAATGATAATCATTTGAGGGTACACTAATATATATAACATATTATAGCATGTTAGAACTGTGGCATAGGCTTTATAACCGATAGTACACGCAAACGTGAGATGGTATGTTGACCGAAAATATTGGTGTTGATTTTGGGGTTTGCAAATCGTTAGAGTATGTTGTAATGCATGTAATCATCATCTTAAGAACAGCATTAAACGTCTATACATATTCAATTGGTCATACAAGCTAGAATTCAAACACTTTTGTAGGAATTTAGGCTCGACTTTGGCAAGGTTTGAGCGTATGATTGAATTGTTGACCGTTTGGAGTTAGATTATCAGACTAAGACTATAAGTAGATGATTTTGGGACATGGAACTTGTTCGAACAGCCCTTGTACAGCCCTTGTGATTTTATGAAAGTTGGGCTAAAAATACAATAAATTTGGAGGATTTAAGGGTGTTAAATAGTATGAGCAGTAGTATCACGGCCTTAAGATGATGATTGGGAGGATATATGAGTACTTAAGTCGAAATTAAAGGGATAAGCTTGACCTATAATGATTTCGGGTCGAAATAAAGGGTATAGTTGATAAAAATGTCGAAACTTGGTGAAGTTAGGGGTGAATAATGAGTAGAATAGATTGGGGGTTTGATTTAGGCTTGATATAGAGTATGATTATTATTGGTATGAATGTTGGGTTAGTATGAATTAATTGGACTTAAAATGCAATTATAGAGAAGTTTGGGGCAATTGTGAAAAGATATAAGTTATGAGGTAAAATATGAGCTTTGGGTGCTAAGGTAAATTATATACGGGTTGGAATAAATCATTATTAGCTACAAGTGTTGAATTATTAAGTATGTAACATAAATTGGGTTAGAAATTCGAATTTATAAGTTTAGGGGCTTAAGTGTGAAGTTAGGAAGAGCATAGGGTGTTAACGTAAATAAATGGTTAGTGGGGCAACTCTGGGGCCTAAGATGTAATTTGAATGGAGTTTAGGGGCCTAGAATGGAGTTTAGGGGCCTAGAATGGTTAGTGGGGAAATTCAGAGAGTCGACTTAAGTTGACCTTGATCATGTGGGCCCAGAGGCAAAATGGTCATTTTTCGCCCAAGGCAAAATCGTTATTATTCCGAATTGAGCTAAAAGACTATTAATATGTATAATAATTCATGATGTAACTATTACGAGTGGAACGGGGTGTATTTGGAGTAGTAATTGATGTAGAATATTTATATTATATAGGTCCTATTGTGTGAGCGATTCCAGCTCGAGACTCGGGGATTTTATTTACGTGCTGTGCTTGAGGTGAGTTCTTACTCACGTGTTGTTATTTACTCTTGTATGTGTTGTGTCGTAGTGATTGTATACTTGGATACATTGTGATGAGTATTGTTGAGTATTGAGCATGAGTAGAGATGTTAGGGTGGACCTACGGGTCGTATATGTGTTGTGTGTGTTTTCTAGATCCGGCAACGTAGGATTGAGGGGGCGCCATGATTGTGATGGGCCCATATGCAGAGTACAGGGGTTTTTGTGTGATGTTGTGATGTGTGATGGATGAGATGTGTGGATGACGAGATGTGATGATTATATGGGTTGGTCTCCCTGCAGGTTGAGCTAGGTAGAGTACTGTACAGTGCGAAAGTCCAGATCCAGAGCATATAGTGATTGCATTTATGTGATTATTGTTGTTGAGACTATTTATTGTTGATGTTGAGTTCTATTATTTTTGTTCGGTTACTTCATTGCTTTCGCATCACGTATGTGGGGTGGTAGCCACGCGTGAGAAGGATTTCACCAGCTGTCGAGCTGACCCCTTTGCGGACCTATCTTTTCAGGCTAGATCGGCAGAGTTAGTATCTGCATCATTGAGAGACGGACGACATTAGGAGTTTCATCAGGCATCATATTTGGAGTCGAGTCTTTTTACGTATGTTTATTGACTATTTTACCCCTGCGTGGTTTATTAGATGTTGTGCTTCGTCTTACTTCTTATATTATGTGGAGTTTTAGCTTACGCCCCGATGGAACTATTTTCATTACTCTCATTTTACTCACCATGGATTTTTATACATTTTCACACCTTTTATTTGAACCACGTTTAATTACATAAAACTGTTTTACTTATCGAGTCATCCATCGAGTGACGACTCTGGTTTCGGATTTGTTATCGAGCCTAACCTCAGGGCGGGCCCACCTTGGGCGGGTCGTTACAAAAATATATTAGTTTCATAAAGTTATAAATAGAGCAACTGAAAATTTCTCTAACTATATAATTGTACTTAAAATATATTAGTTCATAAAATTGTAAATAGAGCTACTCGTATACTTATTTTCAATATTTTACATAGATATATTAAGTCATAACTATCTTTTACTAATAGTTTTATTTTCTTTTGAATATTCGAAGTCATATATTTGATTTACTCTAATTATGTAATTTTATTTTATATACTATTTCCTAAAATAATTAATTTAATTACTCTTAAACTTTTTTTTACATATAAATTTTGTTTTTTGTGTTGAATATATTAATTCATATTATTCGTTTTATCTAATTATGTAACTCTACTTTATATATATTAGTTTATATAGATAGTTAATTGAATGAATCACAAAACTTATTTTTAAATATCAATTATGTTTTTTGTTGTCTAACTTTCAAATTGTGAAAGTCATAAACTTCATTGAATTTAATGACTTATTATTAGCATGAATTGAATGCATAAATTTAATTTAAGAAGGTTATTTCCATATTAAACTAATCATAAAGAACCTATATTATTAGTTATAAAAATAATTATAGTTAAATCATTAACAAGCAAACGTTATTTATGAAATTTTTGAACTAATCTGAAGTACTAAAAGTATAATATTTATGTTCAACATGTACTAAACGTTCATAAATAATTAAATATATTATTAATTATCAAAATCACTAATGACATTGAGAGAATATAAATCTCCATAATTTTCTTTCATTTGTTTGTAGGAGTAAGATAAAAATATTTACATTTATTATGTTTTATAATAATATGGAAATGCCATGTGTTTCTTTCATTTTCTGTAGGACTAAAATAAAAATATTTACATTCAACATGATTTATGATAATATGAAAATATTACAAAATTCAAAAAATAGTTAAATCTAGGTCTTTGATTTTTACACTCCAAATTTCATAACCACACTCCACTTTATCACTTTTTAGAAAATTTTATAGAGTAAATTGAAGGGTAAAATAGAGAAAAAGGAGTGTGATAATAAACTTTTGGAGTGGAAAAATCAAAACCCTAAATCTATTATAAGTTATGATCATAGAGAACAAAAAAAGAATTCAACTCAATTTTCAAATAATATAATTTTTAGGGCAAATGACCAGGATGATCACTTATGTTTGGGTAGGGGTCCCGGTTGATCACCTATGTTTCAAATGGTCCTGGTTGATCACTTATGTTTTTAAATCGAGTCTCAGTTGGTATTTTAGACCTAGACTCTGTAAATTATCACCTAATTACCTCACGTGACAGGCACATGTCATTTTTCAGGGGTAATTTAGTCATTTCAAGTCCTTTTTCCAATTTTTTTTTTCAAAAAAAAAAATCAAAAAACAAGTGAGGTTGATTTAGAAATATAAGTGATCAACAAGGACCCTTTGAAACATAAGTGATCAACCGAGACCCCAACCCAAACGTAAGTTCCCTTATAATGTAAAAATCACAACAGATTAAGTAAAGAATAAGGGAACTTACGTTTGGGTTGGGGTAGGAAGAGTTGGTTAGAAGTGAGATTACGGTAGGGTCTACCATGCACTAACCTAAATGGTTAATATAATAAATAAAAGGGCAAATGACCAGGATGATCACTTACGTTTGGGTTGGGATCCCGGTTGATCACTTATGTTTCAAAGGGTCCTTGTTGATCACTTATATTTCTAAATCAACCTCACTTGTTTTTCGATTTTTTTTTGCAAAAAAAAAAATTGGGAAAAAGACTTGAAATGACTAAATTACCCCTAAAAAATGACATGTGCCGGTCACGTGAGGTAATTAGGTGATAATTAACAGATTTTATGTCTAAAATACCAACTGAGACTCGATTTAGAAACATAAGTGATCAACCAGGACCATTTGAAACATAGGTGATCAACCGGGACCCCTACCCAAACATAAGTGATCATCCTGGTCATTTGCCCTAATTTATATTCATACCCCATCATGAGGTTCCCATCGTTTATGAACATTACATTATCTTCAAAATAAAACAAAAGATAAATGCTATGAAAAACACATAAATTTACACGAAGAAGAAATCATCTTCATTTATTTCATTTTGTTCATCTTCATATCTTCTTCTGGTCTTCATAAAGAATATAATCATCGCCGAGTAGTTGATCAGTTACTCTAGGCACAAGAAAGAAAGATATCAGTAATGTTGTTGAAAGAAAATGAACACAACATATATGAAACAAAATGCACCCTTAGCACTCTAAATAAAGAACTTTTATAAGTATTTATTTTACAAACGAAGAAGTTTGAAATAAGTGTGACATACCTTGTTAAGAAGATCAAGTAAGGCTTCACAACATGGGCGAAACCAGGAAGCAATCTTAGGGGGGGCCAAATACTAATTTTGGTAGTAAAAGTACAACTATGTCTCTATTTGTAAGTGTAGTAATAGGACATTTATAGAGGGCAAAATAGTAATTTTGCACATAAAAACACTATTTTAGTGTGTATATAGTTTTATTCGGGGCCAAATTGAAACGTAAATAAACTTAGCTAGCTAAATAAAATACGACAAAATAAAATTATAAAATTTATCTAAAAGGTATTGTACTCTATCAATTATTCATAAAGAAAAAAATCTATAAGTTAATCTCTATTAAATTGTTCAACTAACATTGAACAATATCTTCAAAATATTAAAAATTAAATTAAAATTAATATACTAACAATTATTAAAGTTAAACTATCAATTAAAATAATTAAAAAATGAAAAAAATTAATTATAAGTAGTAGTTTTATTATTATTTTAATATGTAAAGTTGTTGAATCTTTAACTATTATATTAATATGTGAATTATGGACCAGATTATTAGGGTATATGATATGTGAATTAAGGCCAATTGGCCAGATGTTGGACTGAACTCTGGAGTATGATACTCCATACAATTAAGATATGAGGGGAAAAAAAAGTACCCACGCAGGGATTTGAACCCAGACAATGTGTGTGAACAAGGGTGGGGGGGCCAATTGAGCTACCAGACCTTTTATTCATCAAACCACATACACTCTAGTTAAACATTTTAAAAACTCAGGGTGGGCGGGCACCCCCCCGGTCCCCCCTCCTTCCGCCCCTGCTTCACAATAACGATTTATCTCGGATGCCCTTAGAGAAATCGTCTTAGGTTATCCTGCGACTATAGAGAAGCACAAAACCATAAATTAACAATAAAAAAATATCATCATGATAACAATTCTCAACTTCTAAATAAACTTGATTACATGTATAAATATTTATATGAAGCCAATCTTGCCAAGTAAAATTCATGAAATTGACATCAGAATATGGCACACCTCATTCGTATATTAAGATGGAGTAAGGCACATGATATTTATAATGATTTGTGTAATTGTGTTACTTATAAAGAGTAACTTACTTACCCCACTATGTTTTTACCTAAAGACCATACATTAAATGTTATTCAAAATAAACTACTTATTCTCTAAGTTGAAAAGTCATTCTAGTATCATTTTTAGTTTAATAAAACGTTATTTGAATTATTGTTTTGTTTTTTGATAATTAGCGATGTATTAATATACTCCCTCCATCCCTAATTGATAGGGATGTTTGACTTTGCACACATTTTAATAAAATTTTGAATTTGTCTCACATCCAAATTTTCCCTCCACTCAACTAACTCACAATTAGTCAAAAGAGGAACCAATTATGGGATTTCTAAAAAAGGAAAGTTTCCCTATCAATTAGGGATGGAGGGAGTAAAACGAAACCAAAAACAAAACGTATACATGGAGCATGAGATAAGGGCTCAAACCCGAAACCGATAAAGGCCGGAAACTAAACCAACCTTCAGCCCATTTGAGACATTTTTATACTAGCCCAAGCCCCTAAACTCTAACCCTAAGCCTCACTATATAAGCACAAGAATGGGCACAAACCCTCATGATGACTCTGAACTTCAATAAGTTCACATTTACTAAAGCTCCCCACTTAAGAATTTGAGCAGACACGCTCCAGACTCTGAATCCTCCATTCCAAAACCTTCGTCTCTCATCTTACCCCCTTCCATACATGAGCATCGTCCCCTCCGTCCTCTACCTCCCCGTTGCCGGAGACACCAATGAAGAGCTAGCCCCTAAATCGGCCGATCTGAGACGTTTCCCTTCCGGGAGAACTGTTGGAGACGAGGGTGCTTCATGCTAATGGACACGGAGCCGTGATGAGAGCCGGAGCTGCTTCCTCGGCCGCCAAAAAGTAAGTCGAAAATTGTATCAACTGCAAAAGTGTTCGAACTTATTTTCATGCATCAATCTATTTCGCTGGTACCATAAATCCCACATGCATGTTGTCCATAGACGAAATTTATCCGGTGGAACACTGTTTTTCATAGATCTAAAGAGTTCTTTAAATGATTGAATCTGTGCGTCTATACTTGGCATCTTTAAAAGACTGTTGACCTCTTTGCTGTACCCACACTGAATAAACAGATGGTACTCATCTTCTGAAAATTTTTTGCAAAAAATACACTACTGATCTAGATCTATATGCTTCTTGTGTAGATTTACTCTTGTGGCCAATCTGTTAACACATGCTCTGTATAAAAAGTGCTTAATTTTTCTTGCAAGTTTTAGGTTCCAGATCTGACCAAAAATTGGATCTGGGACTGTGTTACTGCTTGATGTATGACCAAAATTCGGATCTTGGACTGTGTTACTACTTAAAATATGAGAATGTGCCTGTTGAGCTTCCATGATAAACTCATATGCTGATTTAACTGAGAACTTACCATGTTTGTCCGCCTTCCACCGTGGCTTATATCTGTCATTCTGGTTGTTAAGTGATAAACTAAGAATAGCTTCGACATCCAAGGGGAAGAAAGTGGACAACAGTTTGTCCATTTTCCACACCCCAATCTCTGTGTCAATTAAATCGGCAACTTTAAGGTGTTGGAGATCTGGATCTGGTGGTGTTATTAATCTGTTTGAACATGTATGTGGAACCCAATTTTGATTCCATACATCTATATCATGTCCGTTTGCTAACTCCCATTTTGTTCCTTTGTTGACGAGGTCCCGTACCGAGAGAATACTACGCCATGAGAAACTTGGAGAACTTCCTAGTGATGCCATCCAAAAACTCTGCTGAGGGAAGTATCGTGCCTTGAACACCCGAGCTAGCAAGGAATCTGGATTGTTGACGATCCGCCAGACCTGTTTCATCAGAAGGGCCTCATTGAAACTTCTTGTATCCCGAAATCCCAAACCCCCTTTGTCTTTACTATTACATCGCGTACCCCAAGCAATCCAATGTATTTTACTTTTCCCGTCATCTCCTGATCCCCACCAGAAATTAGACAAAATTGTATTAATTTCCTTACATAGAGATAGTGGTAGTCGAAAACAACTCATTGTAAAGGTGGGGATCGCCTGTAAAACCGAAGTAATGAAAATTTCCTTTCCAGCAGTAGATAATAGTCTAGGTTTCCAGTTGTCCACCTTCGATTTGACCTTATCAAGAATGTAGGTGAAACCCGCTTTCTTGGAGGTTCCAATCGTGGACGGGAGACCTAGATAATTACCATGGTCAGGGACCTCGGGAATGCCTAACAAACCCGAGATATTCCTCCTGGTAGCATCAGTTACACATGGACTGAACAAGATAGAGGACTTCTCGGTGCTCACCAGTTGACCCGAGAGCTCCTCGTATGTCTTGAGAATTTGTTTGAAAGTGGCTGCCTCCTCCAATGATGCTCTACCTACCAATAAGGTATCATCTGCAAACATGAGATGGGAGATAGGCTCCACCCCATCATAACAGATACCACACAACCTACCACTACCACATGCTTCATTAAGCATTGCAATGAGCCCCTCCGTACATAAGCTAAACAAATACGGGGACAGCGGATCTCCTTGACGTAGTCCACGCCCCGGCCTAATATACCCCGTTTGTTCCCCGTTAATCAATAGAGCATATGTAACTGATTCCACATGATGCACAACAAGTTTAATCCAGTGGTCGTCAAATCCGAATTGCCTAAGCATAAATCGGAGAAAATTCCATTCTTTTTTGTCATACGCCTTAACCATGTCCAATTTAATGGACATGGAACCCTCCGTGCCCGTCTTTTTCTTCTTGATCGTATGATGAAGCTCGTATGCAAGAAGGATGTTATCTGTAATCAAACGATTGGGCATGAAAGCACTCTATGATTCAGAGATAATGGAGGGTAAGACCTGTTTCAGCCTATTAGCCAATGCCTTGGCTATCATCTTGACACTCGTATTGCATAAAGCAATCGGTCTAAACTGCGTCATCGAAACCGGCTTGGGGACTTTTGGGATCAGTGTAATAAGCGTGAAGTTCATCTTATCAAGAAAGATTCCACGATTAAGAACCTGAAGCCCCATTTTGATGATATCATCTCCCACCGATCCCCAGTAATGTTTGAAAAAAGTTGCGGACATACCATCGGGGCCGGGAGCCTTGGACCCTTTCATTGTGAGCAAACTCTGCTTGATCTCTTCCCCTGTAAAAGGCATTGCTAACCAGGCCTTTTCGGACCCTGAAAGAACTTTGAGTGGGAGAGGGCCTAGGCCGGGCCACCCTGTGACCTGCTGTGAAGTAAACAGTTGAGTATAAAAGAATTCGGCCAACCTTTTGATCCCTTCAAAGTCACTGACCCATGCCCCTTGTGAATCTTGCAATTCGGAGACCCAATTGATCTTCCTCCTTTGATTAGACAGGGCGTGGAAATACGCTGTATTGCGATCTCCTTTAACCCTCCAGAAATTCATAGACCGTTGGCACCAATAAATTTCATTTGTCTCCCGTAATCGATCAATTTCTTTGGCGAGCACACACGCTTGACCTTTAAACACATTCGTAATAGTCCCCTGTTGAAGTTTGTCTAGAATTTTGTGCTTATCCTTAATGGCTCTTGGAACACTACCCAACACCTCTCGCTTCACTGCAGGAAGCCCAATCTGGTGTTCCGAATACTCTCAAACACCTTAACACTTGGGTCTGTTGCTTCACTTCTTGCCCATGAATCCTCCACCATCGGGACAGTGCTCTCGTACAGACACCACCCTTCCTCAAAGCGAAATCTCGGTTTGGGGTTCGGTTGGGCCGGAGTTCTATTCCCTATGCAAAGCAAAAGAGGCAGATGGTCGGAGGTATTCGTAGAAAGGTGTTGTAGAGAGGTATTGGGGAAACAAGTCTGCCAGTTCGTACTAACCAAAGCTCGATCTAATCGTGCTCTTGTGGAGAAAGGGGAAACGAAATTATTACACCAAGTAAAGGGATACCCCGTAAAACCAACATATATTAAATCACAATCATTAATAACTTGACGGAATTGGGCCATTTCCAATTCGGTCGTCATCGTCTAGACGAAACAAATTCAGAATTAAAACAGACCTCATTAAAATCACCCGTAAAAACAGTAGGAAGACTAGAAAAATTATTAATAAAACGCATCAAGTCCCAAGAGAGCTTCCGCTTCCCAGTTTCGTGGTGGCCGTAAAAGCCCACAAAACGCCACTGGTCCACACCATTCTCCATAACATGAGCCTCAATATGGTGCGATGAGTAGGTCTTGACTGCAACCTCTACCTCTCTACTCCATAGAAGCACCACGCCACCTCGACGCCCTTTGGAACCCACACACAGACCATTGGGGAATTTGAGCTTATGTTTAAGAAACTCAAACTCCGCAGCTTTTAACTTGGTTTCAATTAAAAAGATGAGACGGGGTTTGTGAGATTTGACCAATCCCACCAAAGATCGAACTGCCCGGGGATTGCCTAACCCCCGGCAGTTCCAAACTAAGCAATTCATATCTCCCGGCTGGGCTGTTCCACAGCCTCAGCCGATTCCAAAGTGGGGGAGGAGGCATCCAATCCTTCATCGGAAAGAGATGCCTTCTTTTTAGGAGACTCCATAATGATGGCCTTCCCATAAGGGTGTTGTCTTTTTTTAACAGTTGTAGGCTTTGAACTCTTGCGTCTGTTTTTGAGTCCATGCATCGGGCTGGACTTCGGCTCCTGAATCTATTGCGTCCCCTGAACGGGCTGCACCGCTGAGAAATCAAAAAAATTTAAAGTCTGAAGCAGCCCATGAGCATTGCCCCCTCCTCAAAATCTGGGACAAAGGGCTCCTCCACTTGTTTGCCTTTATCGAGCCCATGAGACAGTTGGGCTGGTCCAACTACATGGTCATTACCCTCCTCTGGGTCAAAGGAGTTATTGGTATAAATGGAATTCAAAGTACCCGTAACTCCATCCAACATTAATGAATTTGACTTGGTATTAATGACGGATTCAAAACCCGGAGGAATTTTAGGACCAAGTTCAACATCCCGAGATCGTTGACCTGCCCAATCAGCATTTAATGCCACGTTTGACCCCCCGCGAGCTCGGGCAACTTCTTCGACAAGATGATGCCCGGAGGTTTAATAGCTCGAAGGGACAGTACCACCTCTTGTTCTCGATCTGCTAGGGTGGACGTGTCACGAGGCAGCTGCCATGCATCCTCCTCACCTTGAATAATTTCTGCATCGAGACGACAAATCACCCACGGACGCTCCAATAGGGCTTTTATGCCGCCTTCCACCCTAACTTGAGACCGAGGGTCAACATCATCTGGAATAAGGGGGCATTGCCTTATAAGGTGGCCAATAAAGCCACAGTGATTATTGGCAGACGCTCATAGGAGACTACGCCTCTAATCGTGCTTCCCCCTACCTCGATCCCCATTCTCCTTCTGAGTGGCCTTTCCACATTAACGACACCCCTTACCCGGAAGAATTTCCTCCCCATCTTGTCCCTCCGTAATTCAACAATCTCAGAGTGCATGAAAGTCCTTAACAACTTGGAAGCAATCTCCTTATTGTAGAACTCGTTTGCCAAACCCCGGATTTGGATCCAGAATTTACACTCCACAAACTCCAGAGACATAGGGTCAACCCCACGAGACCACTCCTTCAGTAGGAGAAGATTGTCATCAAAACACCACGGGCCTGCTTCGTAGACACTAATCTTCTTCTCAATCGTTGGGAAGAAGACATGAAGAAGAGGCTAGCCTGGAGGCTAATGAAGCCCTTATGGAAACCATAGACCTTGATATAGAGGCTAGCCTCACTTTCGACCAAGCCTGAAATAAGGTCGAATTCCTCCAGACGGAGATCTACTTGCTCCTACTCCGCCTCTGTCGCTGCCACCAATTGCTTCAACGATTCCGCGTTCATTTTCAAAAAATAGATCTGGGAGAGGAAAAATAAGAGAAGAAGAAACTTGAATCGATGATTTAGAGTACCTATAAGGGGAGAAGAAAATTGAGTGGGATTACTCTCCCCAACATCCTGTATACTTATAGCACCATATCTACACCAACGTTTGACCAAAACCCCAAAACATGGTAAGAAAATCAACCATAAAAGATATCCAAAATCAAGGGGTATCCAACCCGTGATTAGATTGACCAACACAAACATGGAAAGCTACTAATTCCTTCGAATCCAATCAAGGAGAAGATTATGGAATGCAAATCTAGAGAATCGAAATTTGAAATTTGAAAAATTAGAAGAAAGGAAAGAAGTTTTTGTACTAAGGAAAAACCTAGTGAGAAAGTGCTTTAGAGAGAATTCCTAGAGAGAAAATTCGTTATTTGAATTATTGTTATATGGTAACTAAATAAAAACATTTCATATTTATATTATTTAATCATGAAACATTTAGCATAATTATAAACTAATTCTTACTTGGTAAAGTAAATAATCTATTATGCTAATGGAGAATCAATATTCTATTTAAAATACGTGGCTACATTCTTATTTTTATAAGTATTATAGATTATAGATGTACCCATCTCTTCAGCTTCCCATTAAAAGGTATATACAATTGAAAAATTAAATTAATATTAATATATATATATTACTTCATAATGTATCTATCTCTTCAGCTTCTCATTAAAAGATATATAGTATTTGAAAGTGTTATTGTATTAGTTTAATTTGATTATATGTGCTTAGTTTTATTTTGATATAATTATTACGGTCTTTCTTAAATGTGCCCTTAGGGCACAGGTTAAGGATTAAATATGGCAACAAAATTGAAAAAACATAAACAAACAAGGTAATAGATTTGAAAAAACTTCCTATATTACACTTTGAATGCAAACTGATTATCAAACATTTTCCTTTATTGACTCCTTAACCTGTGCCCTAAGGGCACATTTTAGAAAAACCGTAATTATTATTATTAGAGAAAGTTGAATTGACTCATCAAAGTCATGATCTTAAAATCACACTAAATAATACATTTAATTACATTTATTGTGTAGGAAATGATAACACTAATAACGGTAGTGATGTATCTTGTCTGAGTTATCTGCATTCGAAGGAATTTTGTTAAATTGAATATCAATTTATTACTTCATAATGTACCTATCTCTTCAGCTTCTCATTAAAAGATATATACAATTAAAAGATTAAATTAATTGTAATATATGAATGGGAAGGGGTAAAATAGTCTTGACAAAATATGGAAGAAACACCTAAGGGTGTTGGCTCTTTTATAAGTATTATAATTATAATAATTATAATAACGGTAGTGATGTATCTCCTCTGAGTTATCTGCATTCGAAGGAATTTTGTTAAATTGAATATCAATTTATTACTTCATAATGTACCTATCTCTTCAGCTTCTCATTAAAAGATATATACAATTAAAAAATTAAATTAATTGTAATATATGAATGGGAAGGAGTAAAATAGTCTTGAGAAAATATGGAAGAAACACCTAAGGGTGTTGGCTCTTTTATAAGTATTATAGATTATAGATTATAGATCTAGGCTTCAGTATTACTAACAGTTCAGCATGAGGTAAACCATGTTTTTGGAAGAGAAATTTAGCAAAATACCATGGTCAACGCATGGTATTTGCAAAATTGACCAGATGTAAATTAAATTGGAGTTTAGCACATTTGACACGTGAACTGACTATTTTGCCCTTAAAAAATCTAATATATATACTTTGTTCTCTCTTCATTTCATTCACTTTCTTCAACTCACTCTCTCTCTTCTTCTCTCACCTCAAATTCTCTCTAGCTTTCTTCCTCCACCGCTCATTCCGCCGCCCACCCTCTTCACCGGAATCGTCATCTTCACTTCCTTTGTAAATGCTTTGGTCCTTTAAAGTTGTTTTTCTTAGAAAAGTTTAAATCTTTTTCAATTTAGTTGACTCAAAATCCCGTTTTTCAATATAGTTGATTTAAAATCACGTTTTTTAATTAGTTATATACTTTATATGTATTGTGTTTTTATTATTTGAAGGTTTTTGAACAAAAGTTTGGATCTTTTCTAAAAAGTTTGAATCTTTTCAAAAAAGTTTGAATCTTTACTAAGATTTTTATGGATATGTGGCTAAATTTGCACTAAAAATTATAGATATATGTGTAAAGTTTGTTCTTTTGGTACTTTAATGTTGTTTTTTGAACAAAAATTGAATCTTTTTAAGTTGAACACAAAATTTTGAGTTTAAATAATGTTTAAACTATGAATTTATGTTTTATATGTGTTATGTGTATGTAATTTGAAGATTTGATGTTGTTTTGTAATAAAAGTTCGAATCTTGGGGGTATTATGTTGATATAGTCTCGTTTCTTATAAGTATAACACTGTATAATGAAGTATAATCCAGTATAATAAAGTATAATAAATTATTATGTTGTTTTGTATAATCGATTATAATGTCGTATAATAAAGTATAATAAATTATAATGAAGTACAATCCAGTATACATTTTATGCGTAAGTACAATTCATATAAGTTGTTTAATACTTAATAACATTGATATAGTTGAGTTTTTTATAAGTATAACACTGTATAATTTTATGTGTGTTACATGTATGTAATTTGGTTTAATTATTTCAGGTTGAAGAATTAGTGAGTTCAAGTTCGAAAGTAGCACAAATGGCCGTTGGAGAAAAGGTTTATGTTGAAGAATATAAATTTGATTCTTTTTATTTCTTTTTTCTATTCTATGGTTCTTTTTAGTCTTCAAATGTATTAGTAACATTTATTTGTTCCATACCCTAATGAAATCAACATTTCTTTGTGGTTTGTACTAATTTTAATATATTAATCCAATTTTTATGGTTGTATCCAATTTATGTCCGATTTTTTTGTAATATATATTAAATTAATGGTTGTTGGGTTGAACTTTGTAACATCAATTTGATGCAAAATAAATCGCAAAGATATATCATGACAAAGTTAGGTTATTTGTGAATTTAAAGTGATTACAACGTAATATAATAGATTATAATGGATTATAATAGCTTCAATTTTCATTAAGGGCAAAATAGTCCGTTCACACATCAAATGTGCTAAACTCCAATTTAATTTACATTTGGTCAAAAACGCAAATACCATGCGTTGACCATGGTAGTTTGCTAAATTTCTCTTTTTGGAACTCAATCATATGTACATGGGCAACCAATTTTCCAAACACTTTCTTCTTTAACAATTGGTCTTTCGAATCTTCTAATTTATTAGCTCAAAATATTTGGATCTCAAATCTGGGGGATCATGAGAATATTGCCCTCACAAAAGCTCCTCTTGAATTTCGTTCTATTTAACTCATGGTAATAAATAAATATGGCTTTTCAAATCTTTGCACCAATAGCATTGTGTCGGCACTGTCGACACATAAAAGACTCCTACAATGTGTATACAATTATCTACATTCAACTATTGGATATACACTAGAGTCGCTGAGATATAGTAGGAGAATGAGTTGTATCCTTATCACTTGAGCAAGCCTCGATGAGCCCCTGTTTAGTCGTGTTTGAGCAGGCTTCGGCCAGCCCCTGGTGTGGGCTAGCTGTGGTCGTGCCCTGGTGCACACGAGCAGCTTCATGCTGCGTACTTGGTCTAACATGCCATAACATAATTATAGTAAGTTATTGTTTTTTCATAGTTTAACATGCTTAGATAAAATAGATAAATACAAATCAACAAGTAAAAGATGAAAATTTAGTGTGTGGTGTTGTTCATCGACCAAATTTCTAACATTACATTTAACATATTCGGCATAGTTATAGTGAGTTCATACAATTATCTTCTAAAGATTATTCTTATATAAACAAAGTAATAAGTAAACAATCAAGATGTGGTGTAGCAATATTCATACCATAAGCTACAATTTACACCATTTATAATTTTAGCCATGTTCATAAGTAAACGATAATAGAAAGTACTTTCATCTTCTTGATGAAGTATTTGTGTTGTTTGGTCCAAAATAATTTTTTCGCCTGGTGCAAATCGATCAAATTCATAATATTAGGTTCCGTACGTTTGCACATTAATTAGTAAGTAGTCCGGTAAAAGAGAACAAAAAAATACCGGAGACATTGTTTGGATTTTGTTAGGATATACCTTGAATCCGGTACTGTTAAGATATGAAGCCATATTTGATGAGATGAGCCCATGGGGGCAAGCCTAGGGCAGCTCTCGTCGGGGAGTGCCCCTACGGGCCGAATTTGGGCAGCTCTCTTCAGGTGTGCCCCCTAGGGGCAGGATTAGGGCAATGCTGGCGAATACAGGGTTTCTGATGGGCTTTGGACTTTCTCTCCTACTCTACTTAGGTTTTCTGATTACCTATAAATAGGGAACTTGTTCATTAGACCTAGACACACTTGATATGCCATATAGTTGAGACAAAAACGCATAGGTTAGCAATCTTGTAATAGAGAGTCTTACAATCCTATTCTAGGAATAGTGTAGGCTGATAGATCTATTCATCTGTGATCTGATTGATCAACTCTGTAACCTTTACTTCCCATTATAGTGAATTGTTTGTGGCTTGGAGCCCATGGATTAGTCCTAACACATTGTTAGGGATACCAAGTTAATTCTTTTGTGTTATTTACTTTCGTGCACTTTACGTGATTCTTTGTCTAAAATTCGCATCCGATTGTTAATTCGCTTCTGCCGTTATAATAGATATTCTATTAGAACAACTAATGTTATAATATAGTTCTAATGAGTTAATACAAGTATTTTTGAAGAATGAAAATGATTAGATTAAAATATTAAAAAACTCACGAAGTCAAAATGTGGTTTGTTGTGTTGTATGAAACCTAGTTTAGAACTCATGGCATAACATAATTATAAGTTAATACAATTATCTAGTGCATGGTAGTGCCCATAACCTATTTTAACAATTTATAACACCAATAATTTAATATATATTCAAAAGAAAATAATAATGATAGAGAGTACCCTCTTCTTTTTGGATGCCATTATAAATATTTTGTTAAATGAAGGTAGTATTTTAACAAATTTATTACTCTAATTTTTGTTATGCATCGAACAATAATAGATATTTTTTAATATTTATGTATTCACACTTTTATAAGGAAATAATATAAATTATATTATATATAATTATTTTTTATTATTGTACTTTATACATATCTTATATTCTTACAAGTACATGACGTGCATTCGCTAACTAAATTAGCTACTCCATATGAATAATATAAAAACGTAATAAAAACGTAAGGTACTACGATGGTGTTCATCATATTTTCCATCTAAATAGAAATAAATAATTGAGATCTGTATACTGAGATCTTTAATTAAATGATAATGGATTTTACTTATATTCTACATAACAATGCATAAATCTATCCACTAATTGATCACTATAATAACTATACTGCATAACTAACTATATAGATAGATTACTTATAGTTATTACTAATGCACCAAAAACAAAACTTGGGGTTAGAGTTAATCGAATAACCTAGTGAAAAGGGCTTTTGCTAGTAATTTGAAGGTCGTGGGTTCGAAACTCACCTCATATATTGATCAAATTTTACTAATTGGTACATTCAAATAATTTCCTTGTGGACAAGTAATTAAATTATCATAATCAGCCCAACAACTATGTGGAACAACAATTAAGGAGATCTTTGTCCACAAATTTCCATTAGTTACACATTTTACTAATAAAATATTTTGAGTAGCAGCACATTAATATTGGTAAGATTGCATATTTATTTTCATTGATATGTATATTAGTTATTAGGAGACATTGCTTTTTCCTTAATTTCTTCCTTCCACAAATCAAAAGATATTCTCTGTCTCCTTCATTCATTCAAAAAATATAATTTTCACACAATTATTGTTCAATATAGGTATTAATATACAAAATGTTAAAACAATACTCATTAATATTGTAGTCAAGTAACTAAAATATCATAATCAAGCGTTCAACCTACCAATTATGTCGAACGACAATTAAGGGGATCTTTAATTTGTCTACATAGTAATTAATTTCGATTAGTTATATATTACCAACAATAAAATAGTTTCGAACAATAACACATATATTTGTAAAAGGCCCTTTGTAAAATTACATACCTATTTTTATTGATATGTATATGTAATAACACGACCTTATATTAATATTGAACAATAATAATTATAATTTGACTTGTCAAGGACTCATTAATTTATGTTACATTGGTTAAGGGCTTGATATCGATTCATTAATAATTATATTAAGACGTTAAATTATGTTAGCTTGAGTTCATGTACAAATACATATGTGGTATTATATTTATACTATATATATAGTACCGTACCAAACATATATATATAAAAGAGTTGGCTTTATTACTAACTAGTTACAAGGGACGTGCGTTGTACGTGGTGTTTTCTTGTGTACGCCTTTTACGTTCATAACATATGTTTTGTTAACAATAGTTTATCTATGAAATAAAAGTTATTGATTATTCAGTGAATGAAGAAGATGATTTTTTATTATTGAGAATTGTCATGGATCAAAGTTTTAGACATGAACATTATCTTATAACCAAATAAATAGTCCACTTCAAAATAATTTTTGAAGCATAATCATAAAAAAAATTAATAAAGTTATTTTAAGTATCACGATGTATCAAAAAAAAAAAATACAAATTATATTGAAAATAGAAAAATTATATAAATAAAGTTAAACAAATCCTTGGAAATAGTAATGCTAAAATAATTAAATCGTCAAAACACCAAATATATTGTACGTGCTATCAGTTCATTGTAACACTTGAAAAATCAAGGTTTTTCCTTCTTTATCCTTTTCATTAAAGTTGATATTTTTGTATCATTGTCCTTGTCGTCATCAATGAGGATTGTGGTTGACTCTATATCATGTTGTTCCACTTTTCCTTTGGTTGACGGCCGACCTCTTTTTTTCTTTACTATATTCTTGTCATGGGTGTCTTTCCTCCCCTCTTGAGTTTGACTGGTTGGCGGCCGACCTCTTCTTTTCTTTACTATATTCTTGTCCTGGGTGTCTTTCTTCCCCTTTTGAGTTTGACTGTTACCTTAAAAGACTTCATTATTTAGATTTTTATCATTTTTGACTTTTAGCGGGCCACCAAATTTCATCGTGTACTGTATTCAGAATAATGAAATTCAAATTTCGGTTTGTTCTCATGTAGTCGGGTATTAGTCAGGTTATTCCAATTACACGTTTAAGATTATCTTAGAATCGAATGCAAGTTTTAAATGTAGCACCTACTCTGAAGCTAAGATAACCAAAAGGCTAACGTAGTATAAACCAAATCATTTTTTCATACTGGAAAATCTACCGATCAATTTCTAGACAAACAATTTAGAACTAACCGAGTTTTTCTTCATGTAATTCAGGAAAATATAAATGCCAAATTCATGTATGAAGGCATTATTGATTGTCAAGTAATCAGTTAGCATTTCTCAACTGCAACTTATCCATAAGAAGGATATTTATTAAGAAGTATTTCAAATATAAAATGGCAATGGACGAGTTGTACTTATATGCTTACAACTATTTTGTGAGCACCATGCTCACAAGGGTTTCATGGTCATTTAAGAAATGTTTTTTTTAAAATGGAATGTGAAAAAGTAACACCAAATTTATTACACTCCAAATTTATTACCATTTATTAACCAAAATAACAACCAAATCTGGAATCTTAATTATGAAATTTTACAAAATATACTCACAATTTTAAACTTGAATATTTAACACATATAAACAATACAAATTTGATTGGTGTACTCGAATTAAATTTTTATTTTCTATTGTGATTTATATAATTTGGTTTGGTATTGCTTTAAGTCTAGTCAATACAAATTCAATTGATATTTTAAGTATTCCACCAATTTTGGTAGTAATCATGTTACAATTTCTTAACCTGTTAGAGTTAATTTTGTGTTTAGAGATAATGAGAGATACCAAAATATATTTTAAACATGAATAGTAAAGATATATAAATAAATTTTATGTGGTGTTATTGAAGAAATATGCAACACCAATGTATATTATTCAGTGGTGTTATTGAACAAGAACGGAACACCAGTGTGTATTAGTAAATGGTGTCACTGAAAATATATCTAAAATGAGATTAATACTAGAATTGTTTATTATTGAAGAAATATATCTAAAATGAGGTTATTACTAGTAAAGATATATAAATAAATTTTATGTGATGTTATTGAAGAAATATGCAACACCAATGTATATTATTCAGTGGTGTTATTGAACAAGAACGTAAATGGTGTCACTAAAATATATCTAAAATGAGATATATTTTGAATGAAAGAATGAAAATTAGAAGAAAAAAAAGTTATACTTCAATTTATTTTAAATGAGATTAATACTAGAATTCATATTTTCGACATTGGTGAGCTGAAGTAATCATTGCATTTAGCTTCCTCTCTCCAATCTCAATTAATTGCTAATTACTCTATCATTAATACCCAAAATATCACTATTATTGTTTTTCCAACTTAAAGATGTAATGACAAAAATACCCAATTAAATATCAACCATAGGATTAAAATATCACTTAAACTCTTAATCTAACGGCTCAGATGGTGGTGAGCACCATGCTCACAAGACCTCCTAAGCATACAAGAAAATTCTCGCATAATGGTAGTCTGTGATCGAACGTATGTTCACTACTAGAAAACGAGCTTTTGGAGTCGGGAGGTCAAATCCGACGCCAGCGTAGAGGCTTCGGATTCACGTCGGATTGGCTTCAGAAGAGAGGTCAACCCATAAATTTTGAAATTGGTGTCAAAATTGCTTCAAAATGGCTTAGGACATATTAATTTGCTTCGGATGGAAAATCCGAAGCCAAAAATAAGGTTTCGGAATGGCTTCGGATTGGATTCAGGAGGCAGGTCAACTGCAAAAATGTTGAATGACTCTGAAATTGGTGTCAAAATTACTTTTAATTTATAACAAAATTAGTTCATTTCGTTTATTATTGTCTGGTTTCGTTATAAGTTTGGCTTCGGAATTGATTCGGTTTTTATTTTCTTTTGTTATAAATTAAATCAATTAATATGTCTGAAGCCATTCTGAAGTAATTTTGACACCAATTTCAGAGTTATTCAACATTTTTGCAGTTGACCTGCCTCCTGAATCCAATCCGAAGCCATTCCGAAACCTTATTTTTGGCTTCGGGTTTTTCATCCGAAGCAAATTAATATGTCCTAAGCCATTTTGAAGCAATTTTGACACCAATTTCAAATTTTATTGGTTGACCTCTCTTCTGAAGCCAATCCGACGTGAATCCGAAGCCTTTACGCTGGCGTCGGATTTGACCTCCCGACTCCAAAAGCTCGTTTTCTAGTTGTGACGTTACACAGTATAAAATAATGTTTTTTCCAAGAAAAATACTTTTTCTTCATTAGTTTTGATCTATGTTTACAATATGATTTATTTTATGGCCATCTCTCTTCACTCCCAAATTTTTGCAATTTATCTCTCAAGATTTGTATTTAGTCCTTGGGCTTGTTCTGGAAATAGTTCATCTTTCATTTCTTTTCATTCAGAATTACATGGCATGGTAATAAATAAATTAGGTTTTTCAAATCTCTGAACTAATCTCAGTGAGTCAAGATATCTTCGCCGTGTATTCCTATCACCTCCAATAAATGTAGACGGCTGAACAACACGCAAGCCAACTTCACTTCCCCGCACTTCTCCTCTTACAACGCTATCTACAACTCCTTGATACAGTTCTGCTCGCATTGAATCTTGTTTTTTTCTGAAAAAGTCTAGGCGGGTAGTTTCAAGTTTTATGTATTGGTCTACTGCATAATGTTGGAACAACCTTCGTGCTTGAAGTAATGTGGATTGTGTTCCTGGTCGTATTTGAAATTTATAACAATAATACTCTTGACATGACACATTGTTTGAATTTTCTTCAAAACCTACATGAAAAATAGTATTATGAGTGTCAACATGATAAATTTAAATGTTCAATTTTATACTTTACTATACATGTATTAGATTACCTAGATCCTCTTCATCTAACAATTGCTGAGTTGATATTGGTTCTTTTGTTTCTAAATGATTCCGTTTTTTTATATATTCCTCGAAAATAACACAATAATTAGTTGATATATTACAAATATAATTTGATATTAAAGTTGAAAATTGCCTTATTTTTCCATGACACTATCTTATTATAATGGCTCACTATTACACATCGATTATAATTTGGTATATATGACAATGTGCTTGTACG
The DNA here is from genome assembly GCA_003412495.2 of Echium plantagineum. NCBI lineage: Eukaryota > Viridiplantae > Streptophyta > Magnoliopsida > Boraginales > Boraginaceae > Echium > Echium plantagineum. The sequence goes on along the minus strand of CM016561.1, from coordinate 37,475,095 downwards.
ACAAAAACAGCATATTGTATATATCGTACATATAGACATCAATAACTCATAGCATTTAAATGGATGTTTGGATAATAAAAAACCAAATCCGATCTTGTATAGCAGACTTTCCACAAAACTTGGTGTATAAATTGAGGGGAATAATAATCATTATCGTTTTAAAAACAGAATCATCCAGGTACTCATCTTCCATCTCATGGATATAAATCATCTGCTATGTTTAATTTATAGATTGAAGTAATAATTGTTCCTTGAATGAATATATTAATTATATGTTTGAAAAATAAGATGATGATGATGAAAAATTGGTCAATTACCTTGTGTTTCATTAACTAATAATGGTTGAATTGACGAAATATTTAACTCATAATCTTCCTCTTCATCTATATCTGAGAGAAATATATAGTAATAGAAGAACGTATATGTCAGTTATAAATAACTTGTACAAATAGTGACATAATAATTCTAATTACTTGGTTAAGAAAATCATACCTCCGTAACATGTCTTGATGTTGAAGGTCGATCTTTGGGATTTACTTTCGGTATATTTCGGTGTCATTCTATCTCTCCGAATGGAAATTAACAAAGGATATTGCAACGGATCGTAACAACCATAATAATGCTTCACTCTGTGATTGTATCCCGAGTGTGAATGAATGATGATGTCTCTGTCAATTGGGACATTATAACTATTAACTTCAACCCATAGTGCAGCTACTTGATCACTTGTTGGACAATTATAAACTCGTTGATCGAGATTTACATCTATTGATATATGAAGTTGAATGTCATGAATCTGTGACGTATCTTCTAACCTTTTGAAGAACTTAGCATACGCATTTTTGGCTTCTAGTATTTTCATTATCTTTTTTACCAAAGCTTCACTAATACTCCCTTGTACCATTATTTTCATTCGATTTTGCATCTCATTATCAGTATCGTGAAAATATAACTGAAAATAACTTGATTTTTCATTGTGAGGGATCAATCCAAGTAAAAGTTGATATACTTGCACTAGTACTCGATATGTAAAAACTCCTTTTCTGTTAGAAGCAAGCTCCTTGTCAAGATTGATTATGAAACAGGTAAATGCAAATAAAGAATTGTAGAGTCGAATATTAGAGCGAAACTCTAGAGCTTCCTCTGTTTGATGTAGGTATAAATTTTCAAGTTCTTCAGGAATAACACTTGAGGCTAGCTTTATTTTTCCATTGCCACAACAAAATGTTGGAGGCTCGTATTCAAAATTTATTGCTTCACAATGAGAGTAGAGACATTTCTCTTTTAATACATGTAATTCTGAGCAGGAAGGTATATAGATCGAAGGTATATAGATGGATTCACCTGACAAATATATAAAGCATAATAACCATAATATATTATATGTTTATCATCCTTAATTATGACTATTGTTAGAAGAAAAGGCTTGGAGTACATACTTTCAGTTTCGTAAGCAATCGACTGAGCTCTAAGAAGCCAATTCATCCGACGTCCACGTTGTATCTACATCATTATTATTATGAGGAACTTCGAGTTGAGTAGCCTTCCTTTTGGTCATAGCTAACTTTGCATTCTCAACACATTTGGTTCGTTGTTGTTGTGTCATAATATTCGAATACTTTGCTTTCATCATTTTCAATTTATGATCTCTATCTAATTCTGTCACCGAATTTTTAATATATATAAAAAAATATGACAATAATTTCATATAATAATACAAAATATAATTGTACGTAATTACTACCTACAAAAGGACCACTCTCCACTATATCTATGAGTAGTATGAGTATATCTAATTTTGTCATCAAATTATGATGCCTGCCGTATCTATGAAGCAGCTAATTTAAATACGTAGTACTGATTACTAATAATGCATCGCTCAACTTTTTTATGCTTTGAATTGATGCTCTAAATATCTTCTGTCTATTTTACATTGATAATAATAAAGCGATTTTCCTATTTACCTTAGATTCTATATACTGTTAATTTTCTTCACATTGTGATAATCAATCTAATGAATAAACGTAAATTATATAATAACACGTCCCTTTTTTGTAATATTTTGTATCTTAATTTGTTCGGTTTATGTTTTTTAACTAAATAAATTGTACTATGTATTTTAATTTGTTCAATTCATGATTTTTTCATAAAATTCATAGGTTGAGCTTCATCCTAAACGAAGAACATAACGAAAAATTGCCCATACCTTATCGATAAGACGACTTCTTTTTCTTGCTCACCATCTTTCAAATACTAAAAAAACAGTTATTAATTATAGCATACGTATACAAAGCTCTTTAGATTTCAAATTAACATATTACATTGATATTAACATTCCGTACCTTAATTTTTTGGATATGTGCTTTGACAACTCAAATTGAAGGAGACAAAGAAGGAATTGGAAGTGATCAAATTAATAGTTTAAAATAATAAATTGTGATTCTCATAGTTACAATGTGTCTTTTTATTGACAAAGTATTTTAGTTAAAGTAGGATTAGGAGTATTAATGAGTATTGTTTTAATATTTTGTATGTCAATACCTACATTGAAAAATAATTGTGTGAAAATTATATTTTTTGAATGAATGAAGGACACAGAGAAAATCTGTTGATTTGTGGAATGAAGAAATTAAGGAAAAAACAATGTCTCCTAATAACTAATATACATATCAATGAAAGTAGGTATGTAATGTTACCAATATTAATGTGCTTTTACTCAAATATTTTATTAGTAGAATGTGTAACTAATCGAAATTTGTAGACAAAGATCTCCTTAATTGTTGTTCGATGTAATTGTTGGGCTGATTATGATAATTTAATTACTTGTCAACAAGGAAATTATTTGAATGTATCAAATGTACCAATTAGTGAAATTTGAACTTCTATAAATTAATAATCTCTCTAAGATAATGATTTGTCCGGTCCCGACTTGAGCTAGTTAAGAAGATTAACGAAATCGATAAGATAATAAAATAATATTTTTTAAAAAAAATTCCTTTATAAATAAGGTCCCACGAAAATAATAAATTAATAATCCTTAGAAATTGAATTAATATAATTACAATTTATTCAAAATATAACCCTATAGTAGTTTTTTTTTTTAAAGTTCAAATTACATTGGATTTCATCTCTAATTTTTCTTATTGCATCCATTAGTTCCGGTATTGTGTTTTCGAATTGTAACATAAATTTGTGAAGAGTTCTAGACGCCAAAAGTGCTTCCTTTCGGGTAACAGGTTCCGAAGACACGATATCATCTTCATCATCAATATTGTTCTATATTAATATTACTTCATAATATATTCATCTTTTCATCTTCCTACTAAAAGATTTATACAATTTAAAAATTAAATTAATAGTAAAATATGTGTTGGGAGGGGTAAAGTAGTCTTGATAAAAAGTAGAAGAAATACCTAAGGTGTTGACACTTTTATAAGTATTATAGATTATAGATGTAGATTATAGATTATTGATTAAAAAAAAAAGATTATAGATTATTAATTAAAAAACAAAAAGATTATAGATTATAGATTATAGATTGGTTTCATTAAGTGATGCTTATATTAGTTTCATTAGATCATTGCCATCTCGGTAGCAAAACAACTGCGCTAGCTCTTTCTCTTGTGCTTCAAAAGCGATGTATACAACTTCTGAGAAAATAAAAATTACAATATTCTCCTGTTATGTCGGAGTTAAGGGCTGTGAGCGAACGTAAAATGTTCGACTCGATTCGTATTATTCGGTTCGAAAAAACGTTCGACTCGTGGCTCGGTGCGCATATGCAAACGTTAAAAATGGATGTTCGACCGATCGGACCCACGGTGCGAAATAGTTCGGTCCGACCTGTCAACATATTAGACTCCAATACTCCATTGATATAATATACAGAGTATTATATATACTTCATAAACATAGTCCATTAGTTAGTCTAACCTAACTTAACTCATAAAAATCACTTCCACTTCATATCTCTTGATTTCCTACTCATTACTCATGAGTTATCTCGTTCTCATCCTCCCAAATATCCGATCGCATCGAAGATTTTTTCCAACCAAACCGAACATGTTTGCACAGTTCGCAAATAGTTTGATCCGGTCCGCAATAAGTTCGCATATTGCGGATTGAGCCGAACGTAAGGTTAGGTGCGATTCGCAAATAGTTCGGTCCGCTTTGACCCTTGCGGACCGAACTCAAACGTAGCAACGTTCGGTATAGTTCAGTCCGTTTACAGCCTTAGCGGGAGTGCACAAATATCTAGGAAATGCAATATCTAAATATCTTGAAATAGTTATTAACTTCTAGTCCATTAGGTCTGTATAATTACTATGGTGCTTTGCAAATATCTCTTTACAGGTATCAAATAAAGTCTCATGAAATTGCTCTGTGTCAGAGGCTATGTTAGAAGGAAAGATGATGCAAAGATCTTTATACTCGAAAGCCCTAAGTTGAAAATAATAACGACGTACGTTGAATGATAAAGGATAAATAACTAATAACAAAGCTTGTATCAATGTTTACAGTTTCAGTAAACATCGATAAGGAGAAGATTATGCAATAATAAAAATTAAGACACCATTACATTTTTGTGACATTATATTTAAAAGAGATCAACAAGGATAATGGGCAACATGCATGAGTCTAGAGCAACGGATCGAACTATACCGAAGGTAACTACATTTGGGTTCGGTTTCCAGGGGGGTTCGCACATTAGGTTCAATTCGGTCCAAAATGTGCGAACTTAAAGTTCAAGAGTTTGAAGGCCGAATTCTTATCATAAGCAACTTTATTAGTTTTTCTTTCTTTCCTTATTGAAGTCATCGAGTTCACAGGTTTGACTCAAGTTCAATCGAATTTTCGTAAAGTTCGCAAAACTTTTAGTCTTGCTTGCACTTTCAGCTCGAGTTTGGTCTGCCTTTCTCATGGTTAGTGCTGCAAACGAGCCGGGTTCGAGCGGGACGGGTTACCCGGCCGGGTATCAATTTTACCGAGTCGGGTAATTACCCGGAATTAACGAGTCGAGTAGGAAACATGCTACTCAAACCCGGTCCCGGTGTCGAGCCCGGGTAACCCGGCTCATTACCCGACTCGTTGTTATTGGGTTTTCGAGTCGGGTTTTACCCGGCTCGGTATACATTTTGCTTTTAACGAGTAAATTTACCCATTTTAGTACACTTTTAAATTTTAATAAATTGGAATAGAAAAAGAAAAAATCATTAATACATATGACAAATAAACTTAAATAAACATTACTAAAATGTATTAAAAGATGCATGATGAGATATGGTGAGAAGAAAAGACCGTTTTAATGGAGGATGAATTTGGGAAGAGTGGTACTCAGACTACTAGAGAGTGGCGACAGGGAGAGGCAGGACTAAGGAGGCAAGGATGTTGTTTGATTGTTCAATGTTTTTGATTTAGGTTTATAATTAGGTATTTAGGTTTTCTTCTAACTATTTTGGGCTTTAGTAGTAAACAGTATTGGACTAAGGAGTAGCTCTATTTAGCCCGGGTAAGTTACTTTACTCCTTACTTCCTCAATCCTTAGTAAGTTATACTAAGTTAGAATATTAAAATATTAAATACTAAAAATAGTACTTATATATAAATATATAATAATAATATTATAAAAATAAACGTGCGGGTAATCGAGCGGACCGGGTTTTTTGATTCGGGTAACGAGTAAAAAAAATTACTCGAGTATCGTTCGATAAAGATACGAGCGGGTAACGGACCCGAAAAGAAGCAGATGAGTAAAAGATGAAGAGGTGTGCGCCCAAGAAATATTTAGGATTTAAGTTAGGCTTAAATCTTTTAAGATTGGAGTTTAGAATATTGAGTTAATTGAGTCAATCTAATAGCCTAGTGGAAAAGGCTCTTGTCAGGATGGGTTCGAAACTCACCTCATCGCTAATTTACAAAAATAAAATAAAAAAAAGATTGGAGTTTAGAATATTAATGGGACATAGCGTGAATTAATATGTGAGCCAAACTAAATCGAACCGTTTGGTTCAATATTTGTGAATATACACCAGACACGAGTCAAATCGAATTATTTACATTCAATCACAATCCTACATACATGAGTTTGGACTTGTGGTACTAAACCTAAAGTTTGGTAATTTATACTAAACTCTTTTCAACCATTAGATCGCAAATTTTCAAATTAATTCTCATCCAATGATCATTTGATTATTTGGGCATTTTAGTCATTTTGGACCAAACTCAAACTTCAATAGGTAATTGTTTCTTATATTATAGCCTATCTTTTCGTTTCCTATATTAGTAATATTAATTGTTTCTTATACTATATTAGATGTACTCTTACGTGTATTTACTAATTGATAGTTGATAGTGAACATATTTTCTTTTAAGAAAATATTGTCATTCTACGAACTATTTTTTATTATGAAATGTTTGTGTATGATTTTATGTATGTATGTGTGCTCATATGATAAATACGAGTATTTTTTTAATGGTTGTTCAATATATATATTTATATATATTTGTTTTATCTAATATGCCATCCCGAAACGTTTTGGTGGATAATTTTTACTTGATTGTATGAAACGTTCTTTTACTTTATTTCCAATTTGACACACTATAACATTGTGATGGTTAATTTAATTTATGGAGTATTTGTCACCATATACCTTTAGTATGGTTAATGTATATTTGCCATAATATCACATATTATGGTTTTTACAACTACCTATTAATGACATGGTTAAAATATATTTGTCATAATATAATTTTGGTGGTGTTAACTTTGTTGAATATGAAGAAATCTCAACATTATTATACATGACAGGTCATTATTGTGATTAGTTTATTGTCCACAACTAGTTAGAATCGTTCCCAAATTATAATTTTATAGAAGTTTACAAAGTTTTATTATTTGTTCGTCATAAAAATTAAATTTTTTCATTTGTTGTTAATTTGATATAATCCGGTTATATTGTGGTCATAAAGCCTTTCCAATTGTTAATATATTTTATTTTATTTTCATTTTTAATTTTATCTAACAATTAGAATATCTATGGAAATATATGTTCCAAGATCATTATTAGGTAACAATTATTAAATTGGTATTTTACATTCTGAGATTTTTGTTTTCAAATTAAAAATTACTCTAATGATTGAATTAAATCCCTCGCTTTAAGGGATTTTATAGTTTTTTAATTTTGGTAATGAATGAACGTAGAATAAAAAAATATAAGACAGTAATAGAAAATTAATTTGGAAGTTTTTTTTTTATAATGTGAAAATAGAACTCGTTAAATTTAGGAATTTTTATTGTCAAAATAGAGTGGATAAGTAAATGTAGGAGTTGATTAATTCACACTATTTATATGTAGATATTAAATAGAATGGCAAATGACTAATATGCCATTTAGTATTATGAGTACCAAAAAAAAAGCTTAGTACGTTAAGGACCTGTTTGATAATCTGAATAACTGAAATCTGAAGTCTAAATTTTTATTGTAAGTGACTGAATGTTGAATTGCTGAAACTGAATTATAGCTGAATCTAAATACTAAATCTATTTAGTTGTTTGATAACGGTTCAAAGAAAAAGACTGAATATGAGCAATCTAGACTATTTTGCCCTAACTATAATCCATTGACAAATTTAGTTATATATTTCACTTTCACTTACCAAAAATTACATATAAATATTAATTGACTTATAAATTATTTCAAAATGATAAATACGTTTAAATAAACAATTTAAATTTAATAAAAATAAAAATATTAAAATAAATATCATAACCTCCAAAAGTCCTAAACATTCTTCTTAAATTATTCTTGTATCTATATACGAATAATGGATGAATGATTTTGTTTGTTTCTAGGGAATTGAATATCTCATATTTGAAAAAGAATTCACTGTTTGCTGCAAGGTATAAACAAATTGTTTGGCACAACTACAAGTAAACAAAAGTCCGATATCATTATTTGGGCACACAAGTGAATATTTTCTCAAATAAATCATTCAGATAATAAAAATTTATGGAATCAAGCTCCAATCCATTTTACATAATGAACATTATAATAAAATACTCCCTCCATAACTAAAAGATTGTCGCATTTTGACTTTTGGTGGTCAACAAAACACAGTTTAAAATATAAATGTCTATTATTCTACATGCGAAAAAATTATAAAAAGTTAATATTTCAAAAAATATATTTTGAGATGAATCTAACAAGATCCCCAAGACTATATTATTTCTTTTCGTTTGATGGGAATTCGTGATCAAATTTTGTAATGTTTGACTAACAAAAGTCAAAATGTGACAATCTTTTAGGGACGGAGGGAGTAATTCTTATTGAAGAAATACAAGGAATTGAAAATATAAATATTTTAATATTTTTACAATATCAATTTTATATAGAATAAATAAAAAGAGTTAAATTTTCCCCTTATTTGATTGAGTGACTTGCTTTTTTGCTTGGTACCTATGAATGAAAGTTTAATTATTTTTTTTCAGAATAAGAAGGTTTATAGAGAAGGAATTGAGAAAGATGAGGGGAAGATAAACAATCGTAATAGAAAAGAAAAAGAAAGACGTGAAAAAGATTAATAAAAAATGTTTGAAACCATCTAGATTAAGTTTTGATTTTTTTATCAAATACCCCCTAAGTCACTCTCGCCTAGTGACAATACATGACTTCGACCTTGCTTAAAGTTAAATGCACGCATGCTTTGATAAGGGCCGTTCTATAGATTTTCTGGGCCTAGTGCGAAAATTGAAACTGGGGCCCTCGACAAATTTTTTTTTCGGGGATTCATTTTTATCCATTGAAATGAATATTAAAAATTACACATAAAATATCTTAACATTATTTGATGCAAAATTGTTACACAAACGGTATCTTCAAATCCATTATCAACTAAAATATCTCCCGTTTCATGGTCAAGATTTTCCCAAGTTCTAGGGTTGTGGAAATCAAAATGTGGAAAAGATTCATTATTGTAAGCTAAATTTTCATTATCGAGTTCATTTGGCATAATATGTTTTTATTATCAAGTTCTCTTGACACTATATTTTGATCACTTGAAACTACATTTTTTCCCTCAAATTTTGATATAACTGATCACTAGCTATAAGAATACTTTTAGTAAGCAGTAGTTTTGTCCATGGTTCAAAGTTTCTTTTACGAATATAGTTTCGAAATTATAAAATTAAGAAACGTTTCGGAAACATTATGTATGTGCAACGACCCACTCAGGCCTTCTGAGGTTAGGCTCGATATCAACGCGGTAACAGAGTCACCACTCGATGGATGACTCGATAAACTTACGTAAAACATAGGAGTAATAATTTTAAATAGTGATCACAAGGCCCTTATACGGGCTTGACTCGATTAGGACTCGAATTGATCGAACGAGCAAACTACTAACGAGTTTTAAATAAAACGAAACAAGTTATTAAAGTTATATAATTTATTATTATATTTTAAATCAGAGAATTAACCCATGTTATTACATTATGGAAACATTTAAGAAACTGTAAAAAACGATGTAAAAATGTACAAAGTCAAAATAAATGATACGTATATGTTAAAATAAATTGAATAAACATAAATATTACTGTAGTATATATAAGTTTGAACTACTCTAAAAATAAAATAAAATATTTTGAAATCAATGCTATATATGTTAACAAATGATTAAATTTTATGGAAAATATTTACATCATTTAATATTATTTGTAAGAATATCTAAAAGTTAGATCTAAAAACAAATAGACAATTGTAATTATCTAACATGTTAAACGTGTGAGTTATATGTTATATATGTATATTGGCAAAGGTTATTAATAATTATTTTAATCATTAATAAACTATTTTTAAACAAATACCTTTAGTTCATATATGTCTAATAAAATTGAAAACATGAACTTATTCTACGAAAAAAATTAATTTCGAAATACAAACATTTCGTTTCCATAATTTCAAAAATGAAAATTTTCGTATGATTCTTAGGAAATTCTGTAGAAATTTTGGGGCCCCTCTAAAACGGGGGCCTAGTGCGGTTGCGCTCCCCGCGATGGGTAAGGGCCGGCCCTGCCCTTTGATCTTACTCGGAGAATTGTAAAAGACTCAACTTCGTAGAGGCTAGAGAAAGCCTCTGTCAGACTTACTCAAATATCTGCTAACAGAACCGGGTCAGCAACGACCCTTTTAAGCCAAAGTTTGATGTAGGCAGCAATATCAGTACAACGTTGTAAGAGCTCATAGGATACTGCGATATCATCGATCTTCTTAATGTGTGAGTCCAGCACTTGTACAAGATCACCCAAAACTGATACCAGATTCTCTGCTTCAGTCCGGACTGCTGCATCATTTGATTGAATGTCCAATAGAATTTGGGTAATCTCGATTTCCATTTCTCCTGCTAGGCAATTGAAGATCATTTGTGTTAAGAGTCTATGGGGTTCCACTCTAAAACCAATTGGCAATAGAGGGAGTAGCTCAAGACCTTATATATTAATCCGGGAGGACATCAACTTTCGATGTGGGATGTGCATCTTAACACTCCCCCTCACGTGTAACCCAATCATCGGCGGAACTTTCATCGCCGGTATTAACTGCCGGAAACAACATCGGCGGGTTACAGGTTTGGCTCTGATACCATGTTAAGAGTCTATGGGGTTCCACTCTAAAACCAATTGGCAATAGAGGGAGTAGCCCAATTGGCATATGCACATCCCACATCGAAAGTTGATGTCCTCCCGGATTAATATATAAGGTCTTGAGCTACTCCCTCTATTGCCAATTGGTTTTAGAGTGGAACCCCATAGACTCTTAACAATTTGAATGTTATAATAATAAAAATGAAGTAATAAACTCAACTTCTCTAAAGGTTCTTAACAAACTAGAGATGATTAAAATTCAAAAGACATATATCAAAATCAAAGCATTACGACAGATAAAAAGGGTTCACGATTGTGTTCTCTACTCTGACTACTTTTTAGTTACCATATTAGACGAAATTTGACAGGACACTAATATTACCTGATAGTCTTATACTACCTCCTGTTAGAATAAACAAATCTTTAAACAATTAACTTAACTTTTGGTTTATTAACCAATTTATTCTCCCAATCTTTTTCACGTCTTTCTTTTTCTTCTCTTCTGCCACATTTGATCAACATAATCAATAGAATAGTTATTTTAAGTAATGGAGACGGTGTAATCGGTCATCATTCAAATGATGGATTTATAGGTTGCTAAAGTGATGACGTGTTACATGGTTATGTGTTGTTATACCTGGAGATCTTAGTTCGATTTTAATTTCGAGAACGAAATTCTTTAAGGGGATAGATTGTAATGAGTTTTTTCTTAAGAGATAACAGAATTATGTTATCAGGGAGATAACACAAATGTTGGCCGTTGGATCAGGTGGTTATGGATATTTTTGATCTGGTTGATATTTATTGAGGGCGTTTTTGGCATTAACATTTTGATTAATTTAACCGAAATTATTGCTTCACTCTCTCCTGATAGTGTGTGAATTACACTCTCCCGTTTTAAAATATGGGAATTGGCGGTTATTTATTGATTTAATTGGCGGTTATTTAATGGAATATGCAACTAACTCCTATTTTTTCTCCCGTTGATTGTTGATTGAATTCGATTGGATTGTTTGTTTCCTTTTTTTTGCTCCAACAATTTAGTCTGAGACGTTGTTTCTTAATGTCGTTCTTAAATTTTAGTTTTCTTTTAATGAGTTAGTCAATAATATTATTTAAAGAATTTGTACTATTACGATTATCATACATTAATTATTAATTTATTTAAAATTATTTTGAAACATGTTCAAACTAGTGCTTTCTGAATAATTTAATGCAAGTTGTAAGTTCGTGGTGTGCATTGTCATTATAGGTTACAAATGCAATGAACTACTACGCTTATGTAGTCATTTTATAATAACACGACCTAATACTAGTAATGAAATATAATAATTGAAATTAAAACGTTAATGACTTGTTAAGAATTTATTAAATTATATTAGCCTTGTTAAGGATTTGGAAGTGACTCGATAATAGTTATATTAACACGTTAAATTATGTGAGTTTGAATACATGTATTCTTGTTTTAAAGATTAAGAACTCAAACATAAACAAAGAATAACTCTCTTTATTGTTTTAGAAAAATAACTCAAAAAATAAAGTCTCTCAAATTCTCAATCTCTAATTCATAAGTTACGTCACAACTCGACATCTCCTTATATAGAGATCTAGACAAATTCTAATCCTATTAATATTACACATATTTAGATAACTCCTAAATACATTTCTAATCCTAATGCACTTATAGTTTATGAATCAAATTCTTGCAAGCTTAATCCAACAGTATTTACATATATTTATAAAAACTTTATATATGTATATCACTAACTAGTATTGCATGACCATTAATAAGTTAATACTACTACTATATATATTATTATTTCATACGTTACTTACTACATATATATATTCCTAGGTTACTATAGATATATATATAGTACCGGTCAAGCATAGACATACATATACTAATATATAACGAAACAAACCCCCCTTCACAATAAAACTTGCACCGCCGTTTCTCTCGGCCATCTTCCTTCTTCTTACAAAAATCGCGGCTGCCCTCCCTAATTGGCCCAATTTGCTCAATATCTGTAGAAATATAGAGGACGATATTATTAATAATAATTGTTGTTGTTGTTGTTGTTGTTGTTGTGCAATACACAAACCTATATTTATAGGTAAAATATAACCTAAACCTAATGTTTATGTGGGTTTATGGGCTAGCCACCCATACCCTAACTAGACGTGTTAAACGAACCGCGCCGGACGGCCCGGGCCCGCAAGGGCACATCTATCCTTACCGGGACGGGCCGGGACGGCCCATTAAGGATTCCCAGGCCCCTATCTGGCCCCGGCCCCTTAAGAAACCGGGCCTGGCGGGCCCAAACGGTTTGTTTTGATTGAATTGTACCATCAAAAATAGATAGTTGCTTGAGTGATTTGAACCATAGACCTCTTGCAAACACAATGAACACCCTAACCATTGTGGCAAGACCTCATTTTTGTTGTTTGTGCATTGGTATTAATAAAATCATTATATTATGCAATATCTATTATTATACTACAACTTCAATTAAAATTAATTAAGTTTTAGTATTAATAAAGAAGTATATTCATCATTATATTACAAATTAGTTAGACAAATGTATTTTTTTCATTATATTATAAAAGTAATATAGGGGGCAAACGGCTAAAAAGCCTAAAAGTTGAATGTTAAAATTTTCTTTACAAGATATTGTTTAATGTTAATTATATTACAAAAGAAAATAAATATTCGTTAATATACATAGTTTAATTTATAATGTGTTCATAAAGTAGTACATGGTGTAATTCGATTTAAATCACAAGTCTTGTATAGTATTATTTAAGTGTATACAAAACGCATTAGTATATAGTAACACATCTTATATTTTTAATAATATCTAACATTGAATAATATTTATAAACATATCATAAAATAATGTGTTATACTATTAAATAATATGTAATATAACACTAATCTACGTTTATTATTTTAAAGAATAATATATTGATGCATCTTATGATTTTATTTAGATATTAGATAATATTATTAATTATAACATAAAATATAACAAGTAATCATGTTGGCACAATGGTAAAGTCCACATACTCCCTCCGTTTCTTTTTATTTGATTGTTTGAGCATTTTTTCCATGTTTCTTTTTATTTGATTGTTTACAATTTCAATGCACTTTTTACAATCCCAATGTACTTTCTTACAATTCTAATGCACCTTTTTACAATTCCAATACACCTTTGTACAATCCCAATGTAATTTTTCACAATCTCTTAATAAAGTACTTTTTCCCCAAACAATCAAATAAAAAGAAACGGAGGGAGTATATGTTATCTTTGGCAACCAAGGTTCAAACCCCACTAGCTTTACTTTATTTTTTAATAAAAACAACTACAAGATTATATTGTATACGGGATACCGTGTATTTATACGGTATACTGTGTATAGCGGGCTTAAGGGGCCGGGCCGGGCCGGGCATTCGCTAGCTTTCGAAGGGGGCCGGGCCGGGCTCAGGGATCTAACCCATAGGCCCGTGTTCGGCCCCTCATAGCTGCGGGCTGGGGCCGGGCCAGGGGCCTGATGGGGACGGGCCGGACTAAGGGCCGGGCCCTCGGGCGGCCCGGTTGGGCCCGGTTCGTTTAACACGTCTAACCCTAACAACCTAACCCTAGTCTCTACTATGTGGGCTTATGGACTAGTCACCCATAACCCTAACACCCTCCCTCCAACTCATGGTAATTTTATAGAATTTCCATGAGTTTGCAATACAAAATTAATAAGTAATAAAAAAATATAAGTTGGATCAAGCCGGATCCATGATCAATGCGAAACGGAATCGCAAGAATACGCCTATTGCCAATCAATAACAGCCAGGAACGCCATCCTTTTCGGACCTGTCAGATCAATGCGTGTCGGATTCGCCAGACTAAGCGTAACTTTGCCATCAATAACTGCCAGGAACGCCATCCTTTTCGAACCTGTCAGATTAGTGCGTGTCGCTAACAACTGTATCATCCCAATACATAACTACGGCATCATCCCGATGCGTAACACCAACATCATCTCGATGTCTGACTAAAGTATCATCCCGATACATAACTACAGGATCACCCCGATGCCTGACTAAAGTATCATCCTGATACATAACTACAACATCATCCCGATGCCTAATTAAAGTATCATCCTGATACATAACTACAACATCACCCCGATGCCTGACTAAAGTATCATCCTGATACATAACTACAGCATCATCCTGATGCCTGACTACAACATCATCCCGATGTCTGACTAAAGTAAGATCCCGATACATTATATATTAGATGATAAGAAAAAGACCTCAGGGTTACTAACGTGTGAGAGGTTAGTAACCTGACATTCAGTTAAGAGCAAAAATAATGCTCTTAACAAAACCGACCTAGCTCTTAAAAACAAAATTGAAAAAGATCAAATCCCGCCGGTGAGTATTACATAGTAGAAAACCCACCGGCAGGGCAACGGAATGTTTATTTAGGCCTCAAGAATCGATAGGCTCGGATACCATGTAGAAATATAGAGGGCGATATTATTGATAATAATTGTTGTTGTTGTTGTTGTGCAATACACAAACCTATATTCATAGGTAAAATATAACATAAACCTAATGCTTATGTGGGTTTATGGGCTAGCCACCCATACCCTAACAACCTAACCCTAGTCTCTACTATGTGGACTTATGGGCTAGTCACCCATAACCCTAACAATATCTCCCTTATCTCAACCTCTAGACTTTCCTCTTCGATTCAAGTATAAGTCGATCTCAATTGTTTAAATTCTTGATTTTTAGGGGGCGCATGAAACATGGGATTGTATTTTCACTTATTGTAATGCGTTATTTTGTGTATTATTTCATGTAATTATCATCGTATGGCTGTTGTAGAATGCTAAGAGTATTATATATCACATAAAATATTACAATTGGAACCTAATTACAAGCTTAATGGTTCGATTATTGAGGGTTTTTGGCTATTGATGAATTGTTGTTGATTTTGATGTTAGATTATAACAAATATATCATGATTAGGTGTGTTTTATGGACTCAAAGCTGTTCGAACAGCCGTATAGCAGTCCTAGGATTCACGACATTGAGGTTTAGGTACTTAGGGTTCGAATTATGACGATGACCTTACATTCGGTGGTTTTTGGTGAAGTAATTATGGTTGTAGGTGATTAAGATGTTGATGATTGTTGGGTTTAGGCATGAATTAAATTGGTGGCAGCCCTTAGTCGACATAAGTGAAGCTCAAATGTTTAGTAGGTTGATGTAGGGTCGAAGTGCAATTACGCAGAAATATCGGGGTTATTTGTAATTAGGGTGAAGTTTTTTACTAAAATGATTATGTACATTGAACTAATACATAGGATGTTGACTTTCAGATGGTTGAATGATGTGACTCGAAGAATTACAAATGTTCTTGACGACCCGTTGCTCGCCCGTTACCCGACTCGGAGAATCCGGATCCGTTACCCGTTCGTGTCCTTAACGAGCGGTACTCGAGTAATTGTTTTTACCCGATAGCTTATCGGGTAAACTCGGTCCGCTCGATTATCGGCTCGTTAAGCTTTTTATATTTATTATTTAATATTTTAAATAATAACTAATATAAGCCCAAGCAATGGACTATGAAGTTTATAATAATTTGTTGTTTGTATGAACTATGAAGTTTCTACATATTTTTATTTTTATGTGTCATATGTGTTGATAATTTTAAATATTCATTATTTAATATTTTAAATAACTAATATATTTATTATTTAATTTTATGTGTCATATGTGTTGATAACTTTTTGCCTTTTTATTTTAATTTTATAATAATTTGTTGTTTGTATGAACTATGAAGTTTTTACATATTTTTATTTTTATGGATATGTATTGAGGATGATGGATTGTTTATTATTGTTTAAAAAAAATGTAAGTAGAAATTATATCAAATTAAAAGTGCAGCGAACCGGGTAAAATTACCCGCTAAAATGTTTTGTATACTGAGTCGGGTAAAACCGGACTCGGAAACCCGATAAGTCCGAGCCGGGTCACCCGGGTTAGACACCCGGACCGATCTCGAGTAGAGTATTTAGTACCCGGCTCGTTAAAATTAAAACCTGGCCGGATAACCCGTTACCCGCTCGATAACAGCACTACATGTAAAGAAGTGGTAGAATGGGGTAGAGTTGATTATAATAAGTCACAGGCTAAAATTTAAGGATATAAAAGTATAAGGATGTTAACCTTTAAATTGGGGGCCTAAGTATAATTGTTGACTATATGGGGCTACGTTAGATTATTGATTAGTTGGGGGTTAAATTGAATATTTGGGTTGTTATGGTAGATATATAAAGGCTTATTTTCTTTTGGCCCCTCAAGGTATTTCCACGCTTTCAATTTACCCCTGAATGATTTATCTTTTCAATTTACACCCTGAACGATTTATCTTTTCAATTTACCCCCTGAAACGTCAAATTTGTATTAAATTTCGTTTTAAATGAAGGGTGAACTTGGAATAACACACTCATATATTTTTTGGGGCACTTTTTAATAATAACAAAACAATAACTTTCAAATTAACCCCTCCCTCTTCCTCACACCCCCCCCCACCCACCCCCCCCCACCCATCCCCACCCCTACAACCAGCCCCCGCACCTGCAACCAGCCCCCCACCCCCGCACCTGCAACCAGCCCCCCCCCCACCCCCGCACCTGCACCCCCTCTCCCGATCTGCACCCCCCCCCCACCCCGCAACCCTGATCTGCACCCCCCCTCCCGATCTGCACCCCCCCACCCCCAATCTGTACCCCCCCCCCATCTACACCTCCCCTCCCGATCTGCAACCCCCCCCCCCCCAGATCTACACTTTTTCGACCGAAAGTAACATTTGCGCCCTTACATCTGCCCCCCCCCCCCACCCAAGTACAAGAATGTCACGAAAATCAAAGCCCAAATGATTTCAACAGAAAGAGAGAGAGGGTGCTGTTACGGGGAAGATGAAGGAGGGGGTGGGGGGTTGGGGTGGGGAAGAAGGTGGGGGATTTTTTTAATTATTTATTTGTGAAAAATATCTTTTTGAATTTTATTAGTGAACCCGCATCTTTAATTATTACAAATTTTGCCTCAAAATCTAATTATATTTGCAATCCCAATTTTGCCCTTACCTCAATTCACTTTTTTGGCGAAAAAAATACTTCAGGGGGCGGAACGAAAAAAATAGGAGGTAAATTGAAAAGATAAATCGTTCAGGATTTAAATTGAAAAGATAAATCATTCAGGGGATAAATTGAAAGCGTGGCAATACCTTGGGGGCCAAAAGAAAATAAGCCATATATAAATATATAGTCAAAGGGTAATTGTGTAATTTCACATGAGACAGGGAGTTGATCTTAGAATTGACCCGGAGTTGACTTGAGTTGGATTAAGAATGGATTTTGCAATTTGACTTAGAATTGACTCAGGTTTGACGTAGAGTTGACTTTGACCTTAGAGTTGACTTTAACTTGGAGTTGACTTTGACCTATATTTCGGAAAGTAATAACTAAGTTATGTATATAATTATGTTTGTAACCCTGCAATAACATATATAATAATATAAAGAATAACTGGGGTTAAATTGTAATTTGACACTCAAGAGTAAAATCATAATTTTATATACTTGGGGTAAAAGTATAAGGCTTAATTTCATCTAGGCACCTGAACTTTCAGAATTTTCCCAAATAGGCATCTGGTGCCTACTTAGGATAAAAAGTCATCAAGTACCTATTTAGAAAAATTAAGCCTAAAAATAAATGTAATTTAACATTCTAACCCCGTTATCTATCTAATTGTATGTCTCTTCTTTTGATAGATACATCATGAAATTAGGCAAAAAAACTTGTCTCTAAGCCATAAATATCTTAACGGTTGTACATCAAAGTTGAACACACACTTTACTTGTCCAATAGTAAAAATTCTTGAACTAATCCTATTCTCAACTTAGATGATCTATCAGTTTGCTCCTCAGAGTTTTAAAATCGATCTACTTATCTTCGAACTTGTCATCTTAAGGAGTCCATCCACTTTTTAGGTAGTGCGGGCACAAGTACATCGATTTTACTATGAAGGACAAATAGACCAGATCGTTAAAGTTTATGGGACATTGACGAATTTAAGCCTAATAAGAACATATCACTAAAAATGACAAGTTGAGGTAATTCGAGAAAATTGTCAAAATGGTCCCAGTAAATATGTGTAAGTTGCACTTTGGTCCCAGTTAATATTGGGTCTGCCCAAATGGTCCCAAATATTGGTACAAAATGTGCACTTTAATCCCAGTTAATATCTAGCAGATGAATCATGGTGTTGTGATCATATAGAACATCAGAAAAAGAATGATTTGCAAGGAATGTGTTTAAGGGGATATTTTCTGAGAAAAGTTGTTTCTTATCATTATCATATAGCGTGACGTTCCATGTGCAATGAATGATTGTGAGTGTGATAGAGATGAAGTTGTTTTGGTTGTTGTTTTGGTTGTATATTATAGAGGATGTGATGTCCGATAGGGTGCAAGTGAGCCTCAAGGTTGTTGGCTTGTTGGTAGCCTTTCCCAGAGATCGTGGAACCCCTTTCTCATGGCAATGAGATGGCCATGAGAGATCCAAGCTGAAGACATCTGGTGTTAAACACAAGATTATTCTACAAATCAGTTCCAGAGGGTAGTGATTGTAAATAATACATCATTCTTAACATTATTGTGTAAATACCAAGTCATATTAATAGTGTTTGAGAGAAAGGAAATGAAAAGATAGTGATTGTTAGCCCTTGTGATGTGGCTGTGGGGTCTCAAACTGTTTTGATATGAGGACATGAACAGAAGAGGTGAAAAGATTCCTCTTGGTCATTCTTACAGAAAAGGCAAATTAAGAGGATTTGTGTGTTGGTGCGGGGTGCTATATTTGTGGGTAGAGGTAGTCTATTAAGTAAAAATTTTCATAAGAAGGGTTTAACTTTTTGTGGTAATGGCAATTTCCATTAATTTCTCCAGGTCTTATGATGTATTTGGGTATAGTTGGTTAGCTTTTTAATGATGCTATCATTTGTTTGCATTAGTTTGCTGTAGATCGGTTTAGTGGTGATGTGGGGGTGTCCAGGTAATGTGAGGACATTACTATCATTCATGGTAACAATTTGAACGATACGACTAACTAAGGGGGAGGAAAAAGGAATTGAAGAAGACCCAGGTCCCACATAAAATTAGGTAAGATGAGATTTGATACAAGAAAAGGTTGGGAGGGGGTAATTAAATCATTTTTGTAGGGGAGGAGGTTAGAGGGATCGGGGGCGGGGAAAAAACTAATTATCATGCCAAATATTTACCATCTTCCCTGATTTAATGACCAAAAGAGGTGTGGGCGGATGTAGTTATAAGAAGTGGAGATACTTCTCCAAACCCAAGAGATTATTATTTGATTGGTGACACCAGCGGAGAGTAGTGTAAATATTTAGTTTTTCATATAGATGAGACTATAGAAGAGTGATCCGATAGTATATTACAACTATTATTAGGCAAGAGTGCCTTATTGAAAGTAGAAAGGTTTTTTAAATTGAAACTTCCCTATTTGAGTTATAAAGTGAGGAAAGACCTATTAACCCAGTAAATGTTTTTATTGTTGCGATTATCATTCCATAGAAAATTTGAAAAGATCGTTTCAAGTTTGTTAACAATATAATCAGGGAATTTGTGCAATGAAAGGATAAACAAGCATGAAAGTGAGAACTGATTAAATAAGGGTTACTCGATCAGGTTGATTGAGAAATTTCGAGCTTCAACTGCTATTTCTTATCTTAATATTGTCCAAATCTCAAGGAAGATGCCATTTTTATGATTATGAATGTCAAGATTGATGCCTATGTAAAAGGAAAAAAAAATATTGATGTCTATGTATTTGCCTAGTGTGTGATTCATTAATATGGAAGGAATCAAGGAATTTTAGTTTAACATGGTTAGGGATATTAGGACTATAATATATTTGAGATTTTTCGAAGTTTACCAACTGCCCGAGACACTACAATAGCTACTTCAAATACTTTTGAAGTTATTAATAGTGGAGTGTCTATTTTAAGAAAAAAGTAGTTGTCGTCCGTAAAGATGAAGTGATAATCGAATAGCCTAGTGGAAAAGGCTCTTGCTAGTGACCAAAAGGTCTTGGGTTCGATACTCTTCATCGCTAATTTACAAAAAAAATATTGAGTTAATCGAATAGCTTAGTGGTTAAGGCTCTTGCTAGAGACCAGAAGGTCCTGGGTTCGAAACTCACCTCATCGCTAATTTACAAAAAAAAAAAAACTTTTGAAAGTTTCTAGTAAGACTCGATGCCATGGACAAGGTTATTGTTTTGAGCTTCAATAAGAGATTCCAAGAGTACCTCAATACAGAAAGCAAAAAATATTGGCGAGAGGGGGTCCCTTGTCTAAGACCACAGGTTTAAAAGGTTTAGTAACTTTACCATTAACTAACACAGAATACTTAACCAAAGTAATACATTGTTGAATAAGGGTAATCCAATGGGGAGGAAAATTTAAGACAAAGAGGAGTTTGAGAAGGTAGACTCAGTTAATCTGGTCAAAAGTCTGGTTCATGTCAATTTTAAGGGCCCTAAGGTTAACCTTTTTATATTTTGAAGTGCGAATATGATTAGTGAGTTCTTGCGCCAAAATAATATTATCTTGAATTTTACGTCCCGGTGTGAAACCAAGTTGAAAAGGAGAAATCAGAGTGGAGAGAAAAGGTTTGATGCGGTTAACAAGAATTTTGAAACAAATTTTATAAAGAGTGTCACAAAGACTAATGGGTCTAAAATGTGATACTTTATAAGGGCTGGGATAAGGCTAATAAAAGAGTTATTAATTTCTTTTAAAATATGTTTCCGTTAAGAAATTTTAAAACAGCCGAGGTGATATCACGTTTTAATACTTCCAAGTTATTTTTGATAAAATCCAAGGTGCAAACCATGAGGATCTGGCGATTTATTGGGATTTATTTAAAAATTAGTAAGTCTAACCTCTTCTTCCGCACAGAAAAGAGAGAGTAGGTCTGCTCGGGCACTTGAAAGTTTATTTTTTATGGTAAAAAAATTGCAATCGTTTAAGGCAGTAGCATGATCAAGGGAGTTGTCCCCTAGGAAAAGAATTTTTAAAAAGTTAATGAAAACAATTTAAATAAGGGGCTCTTCAGTTATCAAGGAATTATTATTATCAATGATTTGGAGAATGTTATTAATTCTGCTTCATCTCTCGAAAATTTTTTGACTACTTTTTCAATCTGTGCTTGAACCTTATATTAATTCCCCGATCCTTATTATGGAGGATTTTAACCAAGTATTATTTGCTTCGGAAAAAGTCTCTTTCAACTCTTCTTCCCATAAGGGGGCTGATGACTTGTTTGCATTTTTTATCATTTTAACTTTAAAGGTTTGGCTTGTGTGGAGAATTTGTATAAATAACTTGTAATTAGAAGGAAAATTTTAAATCTTGAATAGTTAAAGGAAGATAATTGCTCTTTTATAGTCACACATGGTTAAAGCATACCCATTGTGGGCTTTTTTTCTGAGTCAATTGCTGCAATGGTCCCAGTAAGTGGGGGTCTGGTGCACTTTGGTTCCCAAAAGTGACACTGTTGTGGAAATGGTCCCTGAAAGTGTGTCAAATGGTGCAATTTAGTCCTCATTATGTTACATCCATCAAATTTTAGCGTGAATAGTGATTTTGGGGGCAAAATCGAATTTTTTTTTTATAACTTAATAGCCCCATTTGGGGCCTAAAATGTAAATAATAAAAAGTTATAGGTAAAAGTAACTTTCTCCATTTCCAATTCGATTTTTATGGGATTTGATGTTATTTTCATTTTAGGCCTCAATTGGAGCTATTAAGTTATAGAATTTTGATTTTGCCCCCAAAATCACTATTCACGCTAAAATATAGCGGATATAACGGAATAGGGACTAAATTGCACCATTTGACACACTTTTAGGGACCATTTCCGCAACAGTACCACTTTCATAGACCAAAGTGCATTAGACCCCCACTTACTAGGACCGTTTCAACAACTAACTCTTTTTTTCTGAAAGCACCCAAGTATTAATTTATAAAGATACGAAAAGTTCAGGTGCTAACATGAAGAAAAGCCTTCGCTGAGAAGATTATAATTGGGTTGTGCTTTTTGGCATTGTGATTTGAGCATGGTCATTAGAATTAGAATATATTTTGACCATTAATGAATCATTAGATATTCAGAACTTTCAACCCATCATCTTACTTGATTCAATGTGTTCGTTAATAGAGTAAAACATCTATAAATTAATACTCTATAAATTAATAATCTTTAAAATAATAAATTTATTCGGTTTTGATTTGGCTTAATTAAAAAATTAATAAAATTAATAAAATAATAAATAATACTTTTTTTTAAATTCCTTTACAATATAAAGTTCCACAAAAATTATAAATTAATAATCCTTAGAAATTGAAATAATATAATTACAATTTGTTTAAAATATGACTCTATAGTAGTTTATTTTTTCTTTAAGTTCAAATCACATTAGAGTTCATCTCTAGTTTTTTCTTATTGCATCCATTAGTTCCGGTATTGTGTCTTCAGATTGTAACATAAATTTGTGAAGAGTTCTAGACGCCAAAACTGCTTCCTTTCGGGTAACAGGTTCCAAAGACACGGTATCATCTTCATTATCAACATTGTTCATAATGATAGTAGTAATATCATTAAATTCTTAATGTCATTAAATTCTACATATATTTATGCAAAAAACTCTTCATCTCATGCAAGAACTCTTTAAATTAATAAATTATAATAAGGGGCTACTTCACTATAAGAGTGTGCTTCTCCACAAGTGTGTATGTTCGATCCACGGCAGGTGTATGAGTAACTCTACACTTGTTCAAGAGAGGATCTGCTTGTGGCCTGTGGGTGGTTACCCAGCCTCTCTGGACACTCTTGAGGTGGAGTACCGAGCCTCTAGAAGCACATCCCAAATTCACCTTCTCTGTTGGGCGATGGGCTAGCCAAACGGCAAACCTCAAACGAGCGTATCATTTATACTTACATGCGGCAAGGAATTAATGGTCTAGAGCCAGCATGAGTCAATGTAACACGTGCAAATGCGGGTCACTCCCCATTTATTACTAGTTATTAATTATATGTTTCATTCTCGTATTTTTATTTTAAAAAATTGGCACCTTTTTGTTATTTGCCTCATCCGTAGTTTGAATTTTCTTTTATTTATAGGAAAAGTTTTAGTCCTTTTTTTTTTTTGATAATTCATGCATTTCATAGAATTAATTAAAAACGATTACATCATTGTCACTATCGTTCAATCGAGGATAGACAGAATAGTCGAAATGATTACAGTCCGAGTTAAAATCGGCAATACTTTCATCCAAAAGATTCAAAAAACATCCAATTGCCGTCGGGTACCAAAAGGATCTGCAACAGGTGTTCATCACGGTTTTCTTGATCATTTCCCATTCCTTGTCTCTCAAAAGCTTGTAAAAGTGTTTACTCCAGACCTGTGTAAAGAGTGCATCAGTAACAAAATAAATTGAGTGATAATTAGCTCCTTTGGTCAAAAGTAACCCTGTAATAATTGCGTTAAAAGCGCTCTCAATATTTATATCTTTGCTGTCTGAGTCTTTCAGAGAGAAAATGGGGCTGCCGTTGATAATCTTGTGGTTTCCTTTGTGTGAGTAACTGATCATCCATGTGGGAGAATGATCATTAGAACAGCCAATACAGATTTTTGTATCCCTTTTGTTGCAACTAGTTGTTGTAGAGGAAGTGTGAATGAATGAAGACATTAAACGCATATCAAGTATATTTTGAATTTGAATTAAACTAGAAATTTAATGTTATATTGAGTTAATTGAATTACATAAAATTTAATGCTAGTTTATTCCAATCCTACTCGGTCACTTGTATGTTCAGGCATTGTTATTCACAAAGGGAAACGAATTATCATTCCCCTTAATATATCAAAATAAAGATTTTGTCACTTTACTTCAATATTATCATCAATGTTGATCCAAAATATATGAGCTGCATAAAATAATTACGATATAAAATTTAGTTCCGATAAATTGAAAAAATAAATCGAACATTATTTTACGAATGGACCAACTACAATTTAAAATATCATGATAATTATAAAATATATTTATTTAATTATGTTTTAAATCGTGTTTTGTTGACCACCAAAAGTCAAAATGTGACAATCTTTTAGAGACGGAGGAAGTATCAATTATACATGTAGTAGCTGATCTGTTATACTTATACACACACCCAAATAGTGGCTTTCGGGTGAAAAAAGATGTTTATGCCCTCCTATTTTCAAGGGTAGTAAATAGAGAAATTACAAGTACGGATTAAATAGTCATTTCATATATAAAAACACTATTTAGGTGTGTATAGTGTTGCCCGTCTAGTAGGTTAAAATAAATTTTTTTTCTGAAAGAAAAAAGTATAAAAAGCGTATAGGTATATCGTCTACGTATATATCCCAACGAAATACACTCTGCCCGTCTACCCTGCTGTCGTGCTCTTACCCCCCCCCCCCCCCCCCCCCCCACCCACCCACCCACCCACGCCCGTTTTTAGTGTAAGTTTTCCATTTCTTTATAATTGAAACATAGCAATTATTTCATATTCTATTATTTTTTATTGTATTGGATATTTGGATTTAGCTATGGAGCTTTCAGTAGTCGTGTTTGTTTCTATTTTATTGAAAATCCTGCTTATTACTTGTACTTTTTTTATGCATATGTAATTATATATATGTGTATGTTCGTTTGGAATTATCAAGAAGAATTGAGTACGTAAGTTTTTTATTATTATTTGTGAATATGTTGAAAATGCCACATTTTGACATATTTTACCGAATATTATATGGCATATATAAAACCATTTGAGTTTAAACTTGATACAAAGTCAACTATCGAAATCTATACCTAGAAACAATTTTCGAAATGGAATCGAAATTTATAATTAGTCGAGGTTTTTTGAATTTGGAGGGAGTGATCTTTATTATTGGCGATGAATTATTGCTAGGTCCGTTTAACAAATTGAAGGATATTGTTGTGTAATTGAGTGTAACAATATGTATAGGCATGAGTGTAACACTGCGGTCTTATGGACTAGGGTTACTTGTCCATTAACATAACAATATGTATAGGCATGAGTGTGAGAGTGCTTGGTTTTGCCTACATGTGATCGTCTAATTTTAGTGACGGAATCAAAAAATTTATATAGGGAAGAGGAAGGATTTGTTAGGATGAAATAAGTACAATTATAAAAATTTGGGTGGGAGAATTATATAATTTATGTGGAAGTGTATAGAAAAATTTTAATTTTTCCATAGAACACATCAATTTTTCGAAAAGTTAGGGGGACGATTGGTCCCTTGGTTCCACCACTAGTCATATAAACGGTAAATGATGTGAAATTGTATGATCGAATGTGTCATTAGTCCATAATAAAATTCTAATGGATGGTCCCTAAACATCAATAATTTGTAGCATTTAGAGGCAATGTATAGCTAGAATAAATGCATAATCAAGTTATAGACATCATTGTTTAGTGACTTGTAATTATAATTTTTCATTTTAATTATTTTATTTTACATTTAAATATATCTTTATTTAATGGCGGGTTGGTTCGATTATTGCGGTTTACTAAAAATTAAAACCAAAATTAAACCGATTAATGCATAATTTGAAAAGTCAAAATAACCAAAATCGAATAAAAAAGATTTAACCATCAAATAAGAGATATTCACTTTTTAAATCATGTTCTGTTGACTACCAAAAATCAAAATGTAACAATCACCGATGGACAGAGGGAGTATAATATTCCACTAGTTTGATTGGCATACGCTTGAAACCACTAATTAGATCATATGCTAAAAAATAATCATTGAAAATAGCACATGGATTTTTAAAGGAAAACAATTGGTGTAATAACGCGTTTCCCTCGGTAAGAAGCATGAGATAGATATGCATTTCTGTAACAGCACATGTGCCATATGGATCAACAACCATGCATAACAAATAGAAATGGTCTTAATACCATTCTTTTGCAACGAAAAATCCACCTTCATTCTTTACTCGTTAATATAAATATTAATTATTTGTAATGTAAAATTTGTATTAGGTAGACCTTGATCTTACGTAAAAAAAAGATGGATCGGAACGAATTGCACAAAAAGTCCCCAATAGTGTTACCAAGTTGCGGTCTAGTCCCCAATAGTGACTCCATTGCAGTTTAATCACCGTAAGTGGCCAAAAAGTTGCATATTAGTCCTCAAGTTAAAAATTTCGTCAATTTTTAACAACTGCACGCGATAAGATCATAAGATGTTAAATTTGGGACAAAATAATACTCCCTCCGTTCTGAAATACTTGACGTTTTGACACTTTTTTTTTGTTCCAAAATAATTGACGTTTTCAGTTTTCAATGCAATATTTAGGTAGACTTTCCTCTTTAGCCCCTATTAAATATTCATAGTAAAATGTACTTATCTAGTAATATGCATCCTCCATTACTCTTGTGTTGGTAACATTCTCAATCTACATTAATTACATTAATTATATACATGCATTTGGTAATGCCATTTAATCATAGTAGTACATATGTCTATTATAATGAGTAACATACATATAATAGTTTCATCATCATTTTCGATTCCTTCTTCACTTTCAACATCTTGTATTTCTTCTTCACTATCACTTCCTTCTTCGACAATATTGTTAGTAAGATCATTATTATGATAGTCCATTTTTGTTTCGGTAAGGACTTATGCTACACTAACATTGGCCTATCATTTTACATCATGGAGAAGTCTAAAGATCTTTTAAATATTTTGGCTCCAATCTTAAAGTTGTTTCTAATTTATTTTGGAGGCAAAACAAATTTAGTCTTATTTTGGAGGCAAAACAAATTTAGTCTTATTTTGGATGCAAAGTAAGATTAAATGTAGAAGTTAATACGTGAGTGGTCTTTCATTTTTTAGTGCACTCTTTGTTAATGATGCAATTAAGTATGACTTGTCATTTATTCCTATAATATTTCATTAATTAGGGGCATCTTTGTAAAATTACACTATTTCTTAATAGTTGTGCAAATTGCTAGAAAGTCAAGTATTTTGGAACGGAGGGAGTAATTTTTAAGACTTAAACTCATTTTTGCTCTAATAAATTAATGAAATTTTGTATTTCAGCTAGTTAATGAATTTTCACTAAACACCAAAAATGAGTTTATTAAATATCAAAAAAAGAATTTTTTTTTTTTTTGCCCCAAATTT
This sequence comes from Echium plantagineum, assembly GCA_003412495.2. NCBI lineage: Eukaryota > Viridiplantae > Streptophyta > Magnoliopsida > Boraginales > Boraginaceae > Echium > Echium plantagineum. The sequence goes on along the minus strand of CM016561.1, from coordinate 37,447,113 downwards.
AACCTCTCATCACATGTTGATGTTAAAAATTAACGAAATACTTAACATGGCGACTAATTTGCAACTTCTTCGCTACTTTCGGAGACTAAATTATAACGATACAACTATTAGGGATCAAACTGTAAATTGATGACACTATCAAAAATTATTTGTGTAATTCGCTCTAAAAAATTTTATATAAAAAATTGAACTTACGACCTTACAATCACCAAATTATACTACCCATCAACTTGATGATGGACAGACAAATGTGAATTTGGTACTATTAGAACCTTATTTACCAAGTTTTCATACTAGGGAGTATTATGCTCTGTAATTATCCAAATATAATTAAAAAACTAATTTATGTTGAAAGCAATTCAAAAACAAAATTGACTATAAAAATGAAGATATTATTCAAAGTTGAGCGATCTGCAAAGAAATTGCATGTCAGCCTCCATTTGTCAACGAAATATCTAATAATTGGAAACCGTGATTCAAGCCACCTGATGATGAATCTTCTATTCTGTGAGATCTCGAGAAAGTTAATTGGCTAACATTTTATAAATTAAAAATTAATTTATTATTATCTACCTTTGCATTGGATGAACACAAAGTCAAACATGATGAAAAATCGTTTGAACTACTGGCATTTTGGTACTTGATAACTATTTTTATACACCTGCTAATTTTAAGGATCTATCCACATGACATGTAGTTGTACAACAAATCCAGATATTACCATCAAAACCGAAGCGTGCGTCGTAAAATCAATTGATAATAGGAAGGGTCCGAGATCATACATCTTTACCAGGAAGATCTTAATTTTGATAAATATGAGGAAAAAAAACTTTTACTAGGATAGATCATTGGAAGATACCGATCCTGAAGCCGAACCAACCGTTGGGTTGGTGGAGTCTAATGTGCCTTTGAATTTGAAGTCTGTATAGTATCTAGTATGTAATAATCTACTTAGTTACAACTCAATCAATTTACAGAAGATGAAACTGAACAGATTTTGACATCTTGAATGGGATAGCTAAAACTGCAAAGACCTTATTCTTATGCGCAGTTCGATTAGAAATCGCTTAGTTGATGGACACAATTTCTCGCTTATTTCAACCTGATGCCTTGGTTAACTTGTTCACAGGATCCGATCCAGAAATTTGTTCAACTAATCTGCAAAATGACAAATATAGTAAAGCTTAGATGAGTATAACGGACAACAACGTATTTGGAACTATGGGCGTCGTAGTAGGTATAGAAGATACATACTTCGGAGATTCAGATGTGGTAATGTCGAATGCATGAGAAGAGAAGCCTTTTTGATGTTGAACCATAATCAAGTTCTCCAGAGAGCCAGCTGCCTCGGGGGATCCATGGAATTTTGTGGTGGAGCTACTACTACTACTACAAGACATTCCTGATACATAATGTGAAAATCAGGCATTTTTTCGAAAGGTACCAACTAGGTAGTCCATGAATGAGCTACTAATAAACAAAGATTTCATCAATTGATGTCACCAGATAGATAGAAGACTGCGTGAAAGAGACCATTACCGTGAAATACTATGACAAGAAAGAAAAGAACGGAGAAAAACATGGCGACAAAGCTGCTCTTTGAATTTGAAACTGATGATGCTTTAGCTGCTTTCATCTTCTCCAGTGCCTTCATTCTCTCTATCCTAGCTCGCTTCAGCGTGGCAAGTGCAGCAATCTCTTTAATCAGTTTCTGATCAGCAGCATCCAACGAGTATCCTCTGGGAGGACGGGGAGGCTTTGGTGGCTTTTTAGCACCTGCTGACTTGCGCCTCTCGTTCCTCGTTCTACTTGCCACAAGATCTTCAGCCTTTACTCGTACCTCGTTTTTTATCAACACCTTTACACTGTCTGGAGAACCCTCATAACCATTTGTTACATTGATAACGACATTCAGCCCATTTTCACAATCAACCAACCCATCAACATTCATCAATCCACCAGACACTTCAGCAGTAAAACTTCCTACTTCTTCATTTGTAGCCCTACAACTCCCAATGTCTATTACTATATCTCCATCTCCTTGTGAATTTTGATCCATATCCACCTCAACCCTATGCTATTTCCTTCGAACAAACAAAATTCTCACCGACACAGAAACTTTATTCCGTTGTCCCAAATTTATTAACTTCAGCACAATTCAACATCAGAGGACACGTCTCTTTGAATCAATGCTTCCTAGCTATAATCAAAACCTTACAGGACTCGAAGCAAGCGTACTAAACCAAAATCAAGAACTTAAAAGAGGAAAACAATACTAAAAGATTCAATATTTAATCCTCGTTCCAATAATCTGATGCCAATTCCTCAAAACAAAACCTGTATTGATATTCATAATAAACAAAACAAACAGATATGATCAGCTTATATAAAACTCTCAGAAGCACAATTTATAACATATCCCAATTTGATCAATTCTTGAATAATTGAATTTTAATACTAACTCAAAATACAAATCAGTTAACAAAGACCATATCAAGAAATTCAACAAACAACAAAACAAAAGTGCCCAAATGAGACAACAACCTCAAATTACAAAAACTGTCTATTATTTATAAAATAAGACAGAATTCAAAAAAATCTAATCACCAAACAGAACAAAAAAAAGAGATCAATGCACATTCAGAAACAAACTACCTTCTAACAAATATCATCCTATCGAGAATACATCGACTTCTAATGTGGGATGTACATCACGTAACAGATACCAGAATATCGAGATGAATACTTTCCTAACAAGCCATAGAAAATGTTTATACCTTGGGAGAGAAAAGAAGTTAAGCAAGATCCAAAGAAGCCAAAATGAAGATGGATTTTGAATATATAAAATAAGTTTCATAGAACATGAAAAAAAGTGACAGATAAGGAAGATGGCAGAGGGAGATATATAAAGGGAGAAAATAATGAGGGTCGTGGGCTGTGGGGGCTATAAGAAGAGCCGGGAAAGTACTGCTTTTCAATTTTCTGTGTTTTTTTCGAGGTTTTATCGAAGGAGTAATTAATTGTAGTGAGTAAAAATTAAAGACAACATAAAATAGTGGTTATTGTAAGTTTGTGTGTGAAAACGACAGATAAAATGGATGTGCACGAGTGAGATAGCCACCGACAGCTCCTCCTCCGTTGGAGCCTCTTCTTACATTATCATATCCAATACGAGATAATTCATCGATTAAATATTATTTATCACGTCACATTATAATTTTTTATATTATTAAATATCGTCATTTATCTTTCAAATACCCTTTTTTTTACATTAAAAAATATTTGCAAGAATTTATTTCATTTTATCTTCCGTCTACATCATGCATATCTCATTATCAAAAGCTTATGTTAATGGAGAGAGAGGGAAAATCGAATTTAGTTTGGTGTCTAAATTAAAAAAAATCTTTTCTCTATTAATAAATCTTGAAAAAATAAAAAATGTTGAAAAAAAAAAAATTAAATTCGGAGAAAATAATACTCCCTCCGTCCCTAAATGCTACACTTGGACTTCCATGGTCAACAAAACAAAATCGAAAAATGTAAATATTTTTTATTTTATATACGAAAAAATTATAAGAAATTGATATTTCAAAAATATATATTGAGACGAATCTAACAAGATCTCACATGAGCATATTTTATCTTACCATTTAATGAGAATTTTTTATCAAACTTTCTAAAATTTGATTACAAAAATTAAAATGTATCAATCTTTTAGAGACTGAGCGAGTATGTAAAAAATGTCAAAAAGAGAGGGCTGTCTATTTGAGGAAAGTAAATGTCACATGTACTCTTATCTTAATAATTCCTTAATTATGCAATCAATATCAAAAAATGGGAAAAACATCATATCTTGTCAAGGAGCAGGGCTCTCGTAAATACTATAGAGTTTGAGTTTTTTATGATTATTTATATCACATGATGTTAATTTTCTTACGTGCTTTTCGACTCTGATATTATTTGAAAGTATTCAACTCAGATTTACAGTGAATGATCTGATGTAAACTCAAACGAAATAATTGATATGCAAATCCTCCAACAGTAACATTAAGTTACATTATGCTATCTTGAAAATTTTATATAACGTCTTCATCAGAAACAATTTTCATTGATTATCTCTCATTCTAACAATTTATCTGATGCCTCTCTAAGAGTAAATTGGTCTTCAATGATTCATAATCAATATGCCCATTTGTTTTCTCCAGATTTAAAGTTTGATTGTTTGTCTATTCACTATAGCCGATTGTGTGAATAATGAGGAATCAAACATAGATTGATACTCATTGATTAGTTTTTATTTTATTTTGGTTGGTTTTTGTCTTTGATTTGATTCTGTCGTGCGATCTCTTCATGTTAATTGATCCTTTGTCTTTGATACTTGTAAGTTTGTACCTACAAAGCATGCTTACACGAATTAATGATAATTAATTTCAATATAAAATTAAGTTTAAGTTAATAAGTTTGTAGACTAGGCTAATGGCCTAGTTACCCATTACATTGAACTAGTAATTGTTCATGTATATACATTGAACGATCACTATAGTTGTTGATGGCTCCCTATTTTGGATATAAGGCTAGAGGTTGGCGCGAAATATACCTTGCCTGATCAATAAATTAAATCTTATCCGTTAATCACTTCAAAATATAACAACCTGAATTGCTGCATAAAGATGCAAGACTACTATATACTTTACACTCAAATTACATTTGATGCTTGATAATATGGGTTATTTAAATGACAAGTAAATAAGAACAGAAAAATGAACAAAAGATCCCTTCCATTATTGATTTTCTCAATATACCATGTTTTACATCACACAAACTTTTTTTAGCACAATGAGAATATGAGGTGCTGATCAGTCATGACCACAGTCACAAGTAAGATTACTTTCTGATTCACCGACACGTTTGATCATAACCAGTTAACAGTATTAATTGTTATTGGACATTATGCATACCCAACTACGTTTTACGAGCCCACCCAGTTAATGTTCTCATGTGGGATGTCACTCACCAATTCAAATCTCTTTAGGAGCTATAATTATAAAGATGAAGCATATTCGTTTTGAGGAATTATATTATGGAGTATATTATAGAGCTAATGGCACGATCAATCATATATGTTTGATAACGTTCATCATTCAATCATTTCTGTTTCATTTTGCATTTTTAATGATTCGATATGATGTATTATAGTTGGTTTCAGTCCCAGATAGTTATAATGTTGCTGATTTGTTCATGAAGTGGCACATGGATTGCAATATCATCCCAAAGTGACAATTATAATGATGCAGTTTAGTTCTAGAAGAAATAGGGATTAATGTACAATAACTATCACTTTTAGAGATTATATTGAAAGAGTTGGGTTACTTTCGGGGCTAATCTACAACAGTGTAACTATCTAGGACATAAGTACAATTTCGTCCCACTATCAAGAAGGTTGTGACCAAATTGACAATTATCTCTATGAGAAACGCTAAAATGATGGTTTCATCTCTTAAAGAAAGAGGATACGGTGAAGCACTGTAATCATAAGTAAATGGTTATGCACGATACATCTTGTTTAAATGAGTAAAATATTGTGATTAAACGGCAACAATATAACTATTGGGAATATACTGTTACAAAAAATTGTAAAAATTCCACTACTAGGACTATTTTGATAATTATCTTTTATAGTTGGATGGCAAACTCCCTTCTTGAAATTACTCTCTTTTACATTATTATTATGAACCATTTTGATACTTCCCTCAATTTATGAACAAGTTTAGTTAGTTTCCAAAGATATATAGAACGATTTATTTTTACATAATTTTTGTAACACTATCTTGAGTGTATCATGACATCATATTGTTTATTGTGTAACATTCTTTGTCACAATCACATCATTAAATGAAATTGTTTTTTTAAAACTTAATTCAAATAAAAATAGAACATTTACACATGAATATTAATGAAGAATCGACCACATTCGAGCTGATTTAGGTGAACGCTCCTATTCAGTATAACATATTGGGGGAAACAAGTTAACATGGAAAGCCAATCAACTCATATAGTCACCCCACATAATTAAAATCTTGGATTTAAAAGACATTGTAATATTATTGGGGTCACTTATTACATAGATCATATATGTGCTTCCATTACTCAATGTCTCAATATTATTTGCATATATTAAACATGCCCATTAATACTTCAATCATTGAAATCTTCGTACCATTTTTGCCCATGTATTTATTTTTTCCAATTGTAAGTTGAAAAAGAGAAAATGGCCTAAATTGCTCGAGATGATATGTGTAAGTTACATCTTGGTTCTTACAGATGTACGGTATGAGAAAATGGTCTATGATAATATGTGTAAGTTATATTTTAGTCCCTATAGATGTTCGGTCTATGCAAATGGTTCAAGATATTGACGTAATGGTGCAATTTAGTCCCTCTCTTGACGGAGACGTTACGGAAAGAGATGCTAACGTGCAACTTCTTGGCCAATATCAAGGACTAAAGTGCACATTTTGAGAAATATCTAAGTATTGAAAATTATATTTTGACCGTTTGCCGTCAAAATTTAAGGATTTCGTCAAAAGATGGACTAAAATTCACCGTTTCCATCAATATTAATTATCATGTTGTCAAAATGATGGATGGATATGATCTGCAAAAAACTCTAGTCTGGCTAACTAATCTATAATTAGCGTTCAAAAATATGCTCACACATGTTGAGGCTCAATAGTCAATAGTCGAGTGATATCTGGTCCAATCATTTATGTAAGAGGTATTCATAATTTTTCCCTAATTTATAAAAAAAACAAAAGAAATGTTATTGTTATAGTTTACAATTTCCGTATTCATTATTTGTTATACCATTTTACTTATAATTTATCGCTACTTTACAATAAAAAAAAGAACTCAGATAGAGGTGTCAAACAAGTCGGGCCAGACATGCCCGATCCCGGGTCGGTCCATACCAAATACTGGATGGGCCCAATTGAATTAACTGTCTGGCCTTGCCCACTAACAGAAACCGGCCCTATCCGGTCCAAGGCTCCTTTGACGGGTCTGATGATACCCGTTAAGATTTGGCGGGTCCATTAGCAATTGAAGCAATAAAGATCCAAAATTGAAGTAGTAAAGCCTTGAAGATCCGAAATTGAAGTTATTAACTCGAAATGATTGAAGGAAAGTTGTTCAAACAATCCCACGTACGGCCTCCATTGTTTTGCATTAGGGATGGGAGGGCATGATCCAACAAACTTTATACAAGGTCCACGAAGGAAATTATAGGCAAAATATGTTTGGATGAGCGCTCGATTCGAAAATTACGCAATCGAGATATTTGTGTGATCCTTGCTAAAAAATACAGGTAATTCTTTGTCAACCAACGGCAAAAATGACACAAGTATTAAGTTCAATACCTCTCGAACAATAAAATTCAATAGTGATAGAACCACTTTAATAATAGGCCTATAATATTTCAATTTTGAGATATTAGTATGACATTTTTTTATGTCTCCTATGTTTTTTTATTGCAGTTACATCAACATGTATACATTATAATACATACGGTTATATATTGAGATTACACTAATTAAAGAAATTGTACAAATGCCAACTTTCTCCTATAATGTTGATTATTGCATTAAATCACATTAAGTCATAAATATGGAGATTAAATATTAAACATATTAAAGAGCTTGTACAAATGCCAGCTTACTCCATGCATATTGACTACTGCATTTAATCATTAGATCTGTATATGTTGTTTGCACTTCAATGCTGTGGATTAGCCCATTACCTTTAAAAAAAAAAAAGAGTGAACCGTAATTTTAAAGGAGTTTTTCGATCACTGTCCAGGGAAGTCTTGAGAAGGTAAATTACGGGAGGTATTTCAGAGGATTGGAGACTTGAATTTACATGTTTACCATTTCAATACCAAATCATGTCCCTTACAAAATTCAAATCTACACTGGACAAAGCGACTAAACTGTTATGAGAGCGTTCAATCTCTTTTCCAACTGATTTGATTTATAATGGGGGTGGATTAGCGCATCCCCTCATAGATATGCCTAAACAAGCTGTTGATGTTGTATCTCAGCAGCACATGGGATTAGGTGTGACGAAAAAATAAAATCATCGCTAACCCATCACCTTTAGTCATTATCAGTACTCTAATCTCTCATTACCTACCATAATTCATATAAATGACCTTTTCCTCTGCTTCTCGGATCGATCCAAACATTTTCGAAGTATAGTGAAAGAGCTAAAAATAAAACCCTTAATTTCCATAATAAATTTTAAATTTCTAATAACTCCTATTAGTAAAAGTCGAGACCATGCTCAAGGCCTAAGGGCTTGGCTTGTCTCGCCAAAATAATATATTTTTAAACTTTGTTACACTTTCTTAAAACGTGGGGGTCTGGTGCGGTCACGCCCCGACCATGCTTAAGGCCTAAGGGCTTGGCTTGTCTCGTCTATGTCTTCTCTAAGTAAGACTAAGTTATACCTTCAATATATTCTTGACCAATATACCATGCAAACTACTACTTCTTCTCTATAAATAGGAACTTCTCTGTAGTTTACCCCCAAAGCAATAACTATTGTTTCTCAACTGTTCCTACAATCCTAGTTTCCATCTCATGGCTCCCTTTTATATCTTCTACACGATCATAATAAATATTCTCGCGATATTTGCTGAGACGACACTATCCTCAAACACATCTAATTCGACATGCACTCGCGATGCTCCAGTTCCTCTAACGTTCGGATATTACAAGGACGCTTGTCCAGCAACTGAACCTGTCGTCTATGCTCATGTAGCGAAAGCAGTATCCAAAGACCCCAGGATAGCGGCTTCTCTGCTTCGCCTGCATTTCCATGATTGCTTTGTTAATGCAAGTTTAAGTCGATAAGTTTCAAATTTTTTATATATTCTAAAACATGCGTCGTAGTTTATGATGTTTGATTTTAAGTCATTTTGTTTAATTCCAGGGATGTGATGCATCGGTTTTACTGGACGATAGACCAGATTTTGAGGGCGAGAAAACTGCTGGTGCCAATATTAATACCTTGAGGGGGTTCGAAGTGATCGATGACATAAAATCTGATCTCGAATCAATCTGTCCTCTCACTGTATCTTGTGCCGATATTTTAGCTCTTGCAGCAAGAGACTCTGTTCTCACAGTATGATTTCTCCACGCCCGTTTTCCTGCCCACATATAAATTTACGCTTATTTTCTTGTTTTCGCTATCTGTCAAACGTCAAGTTAGTCTTGCACTTCTGCTAATCATGCACACGAACACACGATCTGTGGCTACAACACTAAGGTTTGTTTATTGTAACCAGGCTGGAGGCCCTGGATGGGACGTGGAAATGGGACGAAAGGACAGCCTAAGCGCTAGTAAATCTGCAGCAAATAATAACATTGCAGGACCAAATTCTAATCTAGCAACTCTGGTTTCCAAATTCCAGGCAGTTGGATTGTCATCGAGAGACGTAGTTGTCCTCTCGGGTAATAATCACACCTCAATCTTGTATTAAACTAATACAACCTGCGACAATTTTGTTTAGTCTTATGCTAAGAAACATGTGTTTTGTACTGCAGGGGCGCACACGATGGGAAAAGCTCATTGTTCCTCATTTAGCTCTAGGCTTACGAATATCAATTCACCCGACATCAACCTGGAATTCGTCCAGTCTCTCCAACAGCTCTGTGGATCATCTGCTGCTAACACAACACTAGCCAACCTTGATCGCGGTACTCCAACTACATTTGACAATCAGTACTATATTAACCTTCTTTCGGGTGAAGGATTGTTGCCATCCGACCAAGCTCTGATCTCCGGGGACAATGAGGCACGCCAACTCGTTCAATCATTCGTTGATGAGCCGAGAATGTTCTTTCAGGAGTTTAGCAGGTCTATGATCAAAATGGGAAGTCTGAGTCCATCAACCGGAGCAAAAGGCGAAATTCGAAGGAATTGTAGGGTAGTTAACCAATTCAATCAATGAGTCCGAATATTAATCAGTCAAACAGAGATGTGTGTGATATGAACTTGATTTATTTACCAACCAAATCTCTAAATCAGTCATCATATTAGATTATTAGCCAAAAAAATGTCAACATCTAATGTTAGTTAATGTGTACGAGGTGAATTTATAACACTAAAAGGAGGATCAATTTAGGTCCTACCACTACAACAAATAAACCTATTCCACTCAATGAGACAACTTGTAGTCCCCCCTCTAGGTGCTAGTTATGTGTCCTTGAGGGAGAAAGAACCCTATTCTAGGATCCTAATTGAAATTAGAGTTTATGTAATAAATAAATTTGAATATGAACAACCTTTATTTACTACTCCCTCCTGTTTTTTATAGTCGCCATATTTTATATTTGGACTCGAATTCAAATAGATTATACATATTTTCATATAAATTAATAAAATATATATGTAAACGTTCAAATTCGAATAGAATATTCGGTTCCAATTTGAAATGAATATCTTCGAAAGTTTGTGAATTTAATTAGTAAGTATTCGTACTCGTATTTGTTTATCATTCGAATAGTAAAATCGTATTCGAGTACGATTCACATTAGAGTTCGATTTGTATTCTGAATCATTGATCCGAATATTTGATATTCAGATTCGAACTCGAATATTCGAAAAACTATTTGATTCGCATCTACCCCTAATCTGACCCGTACCCCCAATCTTGATGCCCTCTATCACCACTACCCGGCTACCCCACTCTGACCATACCCCCAATCTTGATGCCCTCTACCACCACCACCCCACCCGAGACCCATACCCCCAGGCCCCAACCTTTATAAGTGTAGTGTTAAGTGTTTCATGAAGTGGATAAAATAGTCATTTCATTTATGGAAATCAAAGGCCTGGTTAAACAAACTTTGGCCCATTCATAAAACCCTAACACATACTCTCTGTATTTAAGGAGCAACTTAAAACCCTCTCATTCAACATCTCCAAGTTCTCAACTGTTACCATTTTAGTTACACTATTTATCATTATTTGTTTTCGATTTTTTTTTAAATGATGATAAAGTTATGTAATTAGTTTGCTTCTTCATGCCCGAAATTCAGATTTAAGCTTTCTGCCATTTCAATTAAATATTTTTTTTTTTGCAAATTAGTGATGATGTGAGTTTCGAATCCCGGCTAGCAAATGCGACTACTCGATTAACTCTTACTCAATTTAATAATTGAGACGCAAAAATATTTTCCAATGATGGCATGATATCTTTGAGACCTGATTATCAAATTTGATGACAAATATAAGCTTTTTTGCTGAGGAAAATATCACAATGTTTTTTAGATTTTAATGTTTTTTTAATATTATAGTATATGAGTTTAATGAACATATTTTTGGAATGGATATGATGATCGCACTGGGCTCTGAGTAGTTTACTACTTTTTGATGGACAATGCAGCCTGAAAAGCTATGTCTGATCCTATTAAACAATTTTATGAAATTATACTCACTGTCGCATTATTTCTATAGTCATAATGAAATTTTGTGTAATTTTATAGTGAAATTACTGGTCATAAAAAAATTAAGTTAATTGAAAACAAATATTATATTAAAATATATATTACTAGAAAAATGTAAAATGAACAATAACAAAATTAAACATGCACAAAAAATTGTCATAAAAACAATGACTAATCATTACTTTTTGTTTAACTTCTACTATGATAAGTAATTGATTAATTCCTTATTCTTTTAATATAAATTTATTATGGAGTCTTACATTGTAAAACCCCCAACCCAACTATTACCCGAAACAACAAAAAAAAAACTCAACCCATTCGGATGATGTTGGGTTGGGTAACTGTCGGGTTGGATCAAAATTGTCATCCTCCCTAGCCATGACAACCAGAAGCATTTTTCATTTTCTTAAAAATAAAAATTAAGTACTAACATATATCCCTTCCACAATTCTATGAGAATTTTGTCCTAATTTTGCTTGTGGATTTATGGTTATGATCATTATACTCTTACAAACTATCCATGCATATGAATGAGTTCATTCTCAATAATTAATTCAATACAAGACATGTAGCATAAATATAGGTTAGAATGATGATGATGATTGATGAGAGTCATTTGTGAAGCCAACAAAATTTTATTTTCAATTCTTCAGTAGTTTCTTTGTTCTACTTACTACTACACTCACGAGATACAAGGAGCCAAAACCTCGTCGATTTATTATACAGGAAGGCCTTGCAAGAGTGTTGCAACACCATATAATACCAGGTTGGAGCTTCGGGCGAATATTATCCGACTCTGGAGGTTTAGGCCAGAGGAAACATGATAATGGACCTCCTATCTCAGCATGAAGTGTGAGTAACCAGTCTTCGTTCGGTGTGCTATCCAGCAATTCTTAAACGTCCCCCGGCCATGGGCAGATCAAGCGTCATCAGGAAATAGCATCGTTCTGATTCTCTGACATATTGGACCTCTCCATTCATTTGCTTTAGAATCTTTCTACACATGCTGAGTCCAAGGCCTTCCTGAGTTACCCATCGACTGTTATTGAACATATCTTGCACAAGATCAGGAGGAAGACCTTGACCTGGGCATACGATCCTGCACCCAGAAAAAACGACAAGAAACTTAATTACCCGATGTAGATTTAATTGTGAACAAGAAGCTAGCAATGGCTACATTTGTTAACCATTTAGAAGCGTATATTGCTTAGCAGTTTGCGTATTATAGCAATGGATAAATTACCTAAATTCAATATGCGCAATGGTTATATGATCAGAAATCTGGTTTAAGCTCGGTTGAAGTTGAAGTTCGACCCAGCCCTCTGTAGAATCTGCATAATGAACCATATTAAGTAAGAAATCTCCCATGACTTGTTGAATTCGCACTTGATCCCCATACACTGTCAACGTCTTGATTTTTTCAGGTATGTCCCGTATCAATTGCAAGTTCCTTTCCCTTAGGAGTACCGTTACTTGGCTAACAACAGCATCTATTACACTGCCAAGGTAAAATTCTACCTTTTCAAGCTCGAATGACCTACAGAGTCAATTTTATATTAGTACATCACTTCTTGCAAATTGGCCGGTTGATTGCTGACGATTTCAAATTGATTGCCAAAACCATATTTGTCAATGTCAATGCAAGCAAGAAAAAATCTCGAGAAAACAATATACAAAAAATCTTACTGACAGTACCATAGAGAACGTATCTATTGATTAGTTAAACGAAGACAGATAGATAAGGGAACTAATGAGTCTTTCAGAAGTTATCAGGGGAAAGATGAAAACTCACCCATCCTCGATGTTTTGTCTATCGACATCCTTGAAAATCTTAGATATCTGCATCTCACAAGCAGCTCTTGTTTCTAATAACTGCTTCTGATCCTCAGTCAAATATGCATTCGCAAGTAGTGAGTTCGTGAAACATATACCGCTTAGTGGATTCTTTATCTCCTGACAAATATAAGCCAACTCTTTCATCCTTGACAAGCCGTCTTTTTCTTGTATCCTCTGAACTCTCAAAGGTTGCTGCAAATCAGGACTTGCAATTTGTAGGAAACAAAAAGCTCCAATAAGTTCTCCATCAACATTAACCCTCTTATTTGCTGTCAAAAGAGCTTGTACAAATTTCCCATTTCGATCAAAGAAGGAAAACGGAAACTTGTCTGTGTCTTGACCGTTAATCGCTTTATGCAGCATTACCATGAACTTTGTCATGATATCTGGTCCCTTGAGCCGACAATGGCTGCCAAATATTTCGCCAACTATCATCTTCCCGATTACTTCCCCTCGTTTCCACCCAGTTACTTTCTCCATAGCAGCATTCCATTCAGAGCAAATTGTGTTTTCATCTGAAGCAAATATAGGCGGGATCAAAGAGTTAAGACTATGCACAATAGCCTTGTAATCACCCTCTATTCGGATAAAATTGTCCATCATAGACTTCTGTGCAGTAACATCCTGACCAACAAAACACACCCCAACAATATCTTGAGTGTAGTCTTTGCTAGAACAAGAATTGACCACAAGAAAGACAGCCTTCTTATGTGCCTCAGAGCCAAAAGTTCTCAATTTTATTTCGACATTCTTGTCTTCGTTACCTACATCAATTGTTAACATTAAGATCACAATGTTAAATCTATAAAAGTATTAGCATACGAGTACATTACGAAAAAAAAGGCGACAAATATTACATGCCAGAGAAGCTATTTGTATGGAAACCTCAAGCTCATAATGCCCTTCAGAGCTCTCTCTTAAAATCCTATGTCCCATAAATAAGAGGTCAAAGTTAATACAACAGGTTTATTATCTTTGCATAAAAGAGAAACCATTATTCTCAACTTTCAAGCAAATGATCAGGCCACTGTACTCATGCTCATCTTCTTTTCCGACGGGAAACTGTATCTGGAAGTACCCCATTATGAAGACAGTAGTCTCCACTGGAAGTAAGGAATTTATGTTTCACAAGTTGACTTCTAAACTTGTTATAAGAAGTTTATACTAGGAACAAATGTAGCTGCCGGAAGTGGAAGCTAATCTATTTTCTTAACGTCTAAAGAGTCAAGATTTTCTCAAGTTACTCTTCAGCATATGAATGAATGTTAAATTTAAATATAAATGTAAAATGCTTGAACACGCAAAATAATGAGGCCAAGTATAATATATATTTGCGAGATGCCTCCTATCACCAACACCTATGCATAAATTGAAGAACAGTTTGTTGCAGTACCATCACTTTTAACTAAGTATTCAGCTGCAATCAAATTCATTAGTATAAACCATCAATATAGAGTATGTTGAGATGAAACAACATATCGTGCTCATTCAAATTTATGTGATGCGCTTATTTAACCCTTGATGAGTTTGCTATTATTATCATCAGCTCATTTTATCATCTTAGGCAACAGATAAACCTGAAGAAGGGGATTGAAGCTTATTGATGAAACAACACTCGATGAATGAAGCTACCTCTTAAGCCGTGAGATAGAAGCTTTTCAGTCACTTCTTGTGATTCTTTGTGGACAAGATCATGAACTAATTCCTTTCCTGTGGCTTCTCCAACTGATAACCCTGTTAATTCGGAAACTTTTGCATTCCACCCATTTATACGGCCCTCTACATCTACAGAAAATATTGGAGCTGTTGCAGTCTCAATCAATCTAACCATCTCCCTTGCAACAGATGTCAGCTCATCAATCACTTGCATGTCCATATCCTCCGGCTGAGCTTGTCCAACGGCCTTAGAATTGCATGCCTGAGCATTCTTAAAAGAATCTCTAAGGATAAGCTGCAAGGAGTAAATGGCATCCATTTCAGCATTTTCCCATGGCATGCTTCGGCTTTTAACCACTTCCAGGAATGCTTTAAACGAGGAACGCGGATGCATCCTCTGACTGTCATCCTTGTCCTGCGGCTGATGTTTTTCCCCGCCCCATTTAACGTCTTTGGCTGTGTGAGAGCGGAACCAAAACAAGAAATCTCTTGAAGTAATATAAGCAACGGCCATCCCACAAACCGCATCACCTAGTGACATCGCTGCAGGATATCCTGCATCAGCTAAACTATCTGTGCTCAAGCCTGTTGAATCTCCATGACTAACCAATAACCACTCTACAATATCCCTTATCTGAGCTTCACTTGGTGTAACCCCTAAAGAATAGTATTTACCCTGATAATACAATCCAGCCCCATCGCACTTTACAAGGTCGACAATACTAGGACTTTGCATAATAATCCCAGTCGGAGACTCTCGAAGAAGCATATCACACAATAGTGTTTGGGTTCTCAAAACACGTTTCTCAGCCATCTGGGATGCCAATTGCAATTCCATGTTTAATTGCAGACCGAAGGCTTGCATTAGGAACTCACAAGCATAGCGAAGAGGAGAAGGAATGTTCCTGGGAGAAGTATGATGGCCAACAACCAAACCCCATAGCCTCATCGAATTTCTCCCACGAGAGGCATCGTCATCATTCCCGTTGATTACGACAGCCAAAGTTAAGGACGCGACAGAGCCCATATTTACCATATACTGAGTATGACAACCATGGGGAGCCCTTAAAGTCGAACCAACTAAAATCAAAGGCTGCATAAGTGACTCATCCTGAATAACCTTAACTGGGGTAGCATGACAATCTACTATCATTCTGACCCTATTCCGCTTAAACAGAAACCTTGACGCCTGAGGAATATCGGTAGCAGGATAGTGTAAGCCAATGTAAGGCTCCAAATCTGACCTCTTACTTTCAGCCACAATCTCACCATGCTCATCATCATGAAACTTATACACCATCACCCGGTCATACCCTGTAAGCCCCCTCACACATTCAACCACACTATCACACAACAGCTTAACGTCTCCACTGGGAAGCGATTGCAAGTGAGAAATTGCCCGAACCCCAAGCTTCTGAGACTGAACTGCCCCAGCAATAGACAGGGCAGGATCCTCAGTCCTGGCGGGCTCTAAGTCGATAATTACCCCCACATCAATCCTATGCAGAATCCCATAAAATGGCTTCAAGGAAGTCTTGGAATGAATCCATATCGGATTTAACAACGAAATTTCCCTAGCAGAAAATGCCCTCTCCAGCAGTCCAGAACTAGAAGGGGTGAAAAGGGTCCTCACATCAATCCCAATTCTCAAAAGGTGTTGTTTTTCAAGACTTGGAACCGAATGGGGCATTAAACAAAGCAATTCAACAGCATTTTCACTATAAGCTATCAAACGAAAACTTCCCTCATCAACTGCCAACATACACCCAAATGGCTGAATATGACCCCCACGCTGAATCTTCGACAAATATGAAGCGATCTGCTGCTCAGGCATCATCGACTGGTTGGTCATAGTTCGAACAGATTGCGAATAATCAAACGACTTACCAGATTCACCTGAACGGTCGGATTTAGTACATTAGTCACAATAAATGTTGTTTTTTAATGTAAGACGTATGTATAATTTCGAAATCATTTTTCATTACGAAACATTTTGGGTGTTCGACTAAACCGTGAGTGCTCACCTGACTGTTCAAACACAGCATGGAGTCTAGCATCGAGATTGTACTGCTGAATTGCCTTACTCATCGTTAAGGATCCTCCCTTTTGTTGGTTTTTCATATCTTTGAAGTTGATGTTGAACTTCACCTGAAGATGAAGAAGTTGCAGAGTTGATATTACTCAACTGGCAACTGCCTCATATGAAGTTAACATATAAAGGTGATTCTTGAATTAATTCAATGATAAATTGTTGAAGAAATGAGTTTGAAGCATAGTATCAAATATTTTTTCTTTATTTAATTTAAAGAAGTTGTACTATATATAAGTTACTGTTATGGTTTCTGGCAGAATGGTGATGTTTATTGATGCATGATGTGGTTGGTTAATATGGATTCGGACTACAACCATCACTCATGTTTACGTGTGTTCTTCATTCACACAATCATAAATATTGTGGTTTTATTTATTCACCGAGTCATCGGTCTCTTTATGTTGGTTATTTTTATTCGTGTTGTCAATTATTTTGTGAAGTCAATTATTAGTCAAGACATGTATGGGTGAAGCCGGCAGAAATTTTTTGGAATTTTATCTTAACGAATAAAAACCATTTTTAACATATTATGGTGTGTTGTGTTAATCATAATGTTTTTAACATATCATAAACCAAATGCATCTTCCATGAGTTTGGTAAGGACATGAAAATACATTCACTTGGCATAAGCATATGTGATATAAATGACTTTTTCATGAATCATATAGTAACTTGATACCTAATTCAATTTTGGGGTTGATTATATTCCCTCTTTTGATTTTAAAATTTTTTTAAGATGTAAAGTTATTGTTTTACTTATAAAATGTCACGTGTGTAACACATGTATTGATTAACAGTTGACTTCGACAAATACTTACCAAGAGGAGTAAAAGTAACCACTTTAAGAAGATCGGTGAATGAATATAACCACAATATTCATGAGTGTGTGAACGGTGAACGCAACTAAACATGCAAGTAAACATGAGTGATAGCTGCAACCTCTTAACCAATATTTTATTATAAAAAATATAATTAAACATGTGTTTGAAATCAATATATTTATACGTGTAACTACTTTCTGTAGTAGTAGATAAAACATGGTTAATTTTCTTTTCTTTTTCTTTTATTTCATTCACAAAATTTTCCTTTTCCTAAAACTACTCCATATAATATATATTAATCACTAGCTTTAAAGTTTATACCTAGAAAAAATAGGTCTACACAAGACCTCAAAAATTATTTGGTGGTCCCTTCATGATTTGCCTACCAACAAAAAGAGGGGTAGGGTAATAAGGTGGGGATAGGGGAACATAGACTGAATGTGGTACAAGCAAATAAAGCTCCCTTGTATGCAAAAAATATCAGTGGAGAGGTGATGAACACCAATTCTTGTTTCGGTATTATAAACATTTATAAACTTCTATTATATAATTAATTTTTAATTATTAGAATAAATAGACATACACTCTAATTTTAGTTGTCATATAAAATAAAATATATTAGGATACGTTACCTTTTGAAATATTATATTTGTCCAGAACATAACATTTTATTTTGTCATAATTTTGTTTTCTATATAAGTGCGTTATAAATCTTTAAGGATGGAGTAAGAAATAACAATATGAGGAAGTCATCTGTTGACTTCAACTATTACTTTGTTGTCCCAAAACAATATTTCTTTTGTAAGGAGAGACTTCAACTTAAATGTAATAGCATGTAAATCATGTTGGTTAAATAAATTGTATATTAGAAAAGTTTGGTACTCCCTCCATCCCTAATTGATGGGGATATTTTGACTTTTTTGGTCAAAATTTGTAAATTTTGACCATTAATTTTTATTAGCCAATACGAAATAATATAGTCAAATGAGATGTTGTTAGATTCGTTTCAATGTATATTTTTAAAATATGTACTTTTTATAATTTTTTCGTGTACAAAATAAAAGATAATTACGTTGAAAGTCGTGTCTTGGAAACCTTGAAAAGGCAAATGACCCTATCATTTAGGGATGGAGGGAGTATGATAAAGTGTTGATAAAGAAAGGAAATAAAAAATCATGACTTTTTTATCGCAGGTTCACGTATGATACAAACATGATAATTCTGCGGGCTACAAAACAACTCCACTTACCTATATTAAGAAGAGTTAGTTAATGACTGTCGACATCACTCACGCTTAGAAATATAGTATACCAACTTGATAATTCTTGCGGGCTGCTAAAGAACACTACTAAACTATATTAAGAAGGGTTAAGGTAATTATTTTGGGCATCATTCACGTTTAAAATAATAATTGGATCACTCACTTTTAGAACGACTACATCTAACCTCTAATATTTGACGTAAACAATTATCTTCAACTGGTGATAGACTGGGACATTCGATTTGAAACATAAGTAATCGACACGTTAGATATGAAGCATAAGTGATCAACTGATAACATGAGTCAAACACATGTGGTTTTTCCTGCCATTAAACGTTCCGATTTTTATTTATTTTTTGGCTTAAAATCATTGTGAGATCTAAATAGTGGATGAAAAATCCTTCTCACATGTGTTAACTAACAGTTGACCAAACGAAATAGTAGATGAAAAATCAACTGAATACAATTGAATCAAATATAAATAAGTGATTAAAAAATATTAAACATAAGTGATTAATTGGTAATATAAGATAAACTCCTTATATACTCAACCATTAATCTTATAATTTATTATTACTAGTATTTTGGGCACAATCGATGTTTGTGCATTTTAATAATAATTATTAAATAAAAAATTAATAATTGTGAAAAAATAATCATTAATAATGTATATATTTAAACTAATTTATATAAAAATCATTTTAAAGTAATTTGTATTTATAACTATTCCTACAATCAAGGAATTAATAGATCATGGGGCTTCATTACAAAATAACTAATTCCCCCCTTCCCCAATTATATATAGTGTAGATATATAGTGTAGATTACATCAATTACTTTAACAAAACGTAACAGAAGTCATTTTTTATTTTACATTTTTTATTTCACAATTTTTGTTTCATGTCAAAATGCTAGAGATTAATAAACAAAATAGAAGAACAAAAATGAGGAATTGAGGTGTATATAGACATTCACAAATAATAACAACACGTTGGGTAATAGGAACACTTCATAAATCATCATGATTAAGTATGTTTCGGATCTTTAAAGTAAAGATTGTAACCAGTAGCATACGTACTAATCAACATTTCGCATATTATGACAAAACATTGAGAGAAAGATATAAGGACAAATGAAGAAGGATTTTATGTTCCCTTACGATTTATTTCGCTCATTAATGTTTCAAACATCCTCATTCGTTTACTCATGTTCTAATCGTCAATTTCGTTAATTCGATCACATGATATGCACGTGTTTCATCCGGAATTAACTTTTGTATTCTTTTTTAGTTTCTTATGAAATCATTTATTTATCCGTACAATAATCATGTAATTAGTATATATGTAAACTGACAATATATACTAACGATGAAATATATTGTTGTATTAAAAATCCTTTTTTGTTCATAAATAATCGAGCAAAAACATTTAAAACATGAATAATTATAAAAGGTCAAAGATAAAATATAGGTGACGATACTAACCAGTTTTGTCCAAATAAAATATGAGTTACAAATATCTGAAAAAAGTAAAACGTAAAACAGTTTAGTTTTCCATTCTCCAAATCTCATTATTTCACTTTATAGATTTAAATTCTCTCAACACAAAGGTCGTTACATCTCACAAGCAACCAAGGACATCATTGTGGGCCTAAATAAAGGACTATTCCCCTTTCAGATCACATCCCCTTCACGTGAAGTTCATAGTCCCTCACCATTATTCAGCCCAATCACATGGTCCCATTTATCAACATCGTACCTGTACCTCAAAGTCCTTTGTCGTTTACAAAATATGCAAATGTAAC
Source organism: Echium plantagineum (assembly GCA_003412495.2). NCBI lineage: Eukaryota > Viridiplantae > Streptophyta > Magnoliopsida > Boraginales > Boraginaceae > Echium > Echium plantagineum. The sequence goes on along the minus strand of CM016561.1, from coordinate 37,426,137 downwards.
GTGGAAATTGGAATACCCTCGTTTAGAAGTGGGGTTCTTATCGAGTCCAGTCGAGTCGGTGGGGTTTCGTTATATTTGCTCGATTCGAAATCAAATCCGAGAATGAAATCGGAGTCGATTTGAAATTGAAAATAGTCGATGTGGACTCCACCAATAATCGGACCGAAAAGACTCGCAAAATGACTGAATCAGTTCAACATGGTGATTCAATTCCAAAATGCATGCTTTATTATAGTAAAAAGAGAAATTAATCGGGTTGTCGGTTCAGTCCCGAATATACCTGGTTGGGTCTCGAGCTATATTTCAAGTTGGGTTATCGGGCGGCGTTTTAAGTGACCTGGCGAACAACACTATTTAGAAGTGATCGAACATCCTCAGACCTAGAATTTTTTATATAACATGAATATCTTATAAATCGGATGAGGATGAACAGTCACTTCTAAACAATAAACATAAAAAATAAATTGTTTAGGTATTGGTATATCTTAAAACATGCCTGATCAAATGAGTCAATTTTTGAAACATGTATGATTAAATGGATCACTTTTTGAAACATGGATGATCAAATGAGTCGATCTGAAACATGTACGATCAAATGGTGAATGGTCTGAATCATATATGACCGAATGAGCTATTAGTCCAATTTAATTTCCACAAAATTGATGAAAAATGACTATTTTACCCCTCAAGTATTACCGTTACAGGATGAGTTAACAACGGAATTGATGGAGTGGCCTGATGAGTCACTTTTTTAAACATGCATAATCAAACGGGACATTTCGAAACATATCTAATCAAATGGTGAATGACTTAAAACATGTATGATCAAATGGGTCATTAGTCCTTCATTGATATTATATTTAGTATATAAATTTGTGAGCCTTGAGTATATTTATACTCTCAATATAAATATACATACTCTCATCAATTTAATAGTTTATTTGTATTTTAATATATCTTTCTAGAGTTTATATATACTCTGAATATAAATATACATTATTAAACACATAGTCCAAATAAAGTACATGTATCCAAAATATAGATATTTATAAATATACGTATTTGGACTTGAGGAGGTAAATCGATAGATAATTGGATACG